>VZRH01003984.1:2540-31049 GCA_013397555.1 Urocynchramus pylzowi | reverse complement strand
AAAAAAAAAAAAAAAAAAAAAAAGTTTTTTTTATCTTCAGAGCAACTTTTCCTGCTAAGTGTTGACTCTGCATGAGGAATTATACCCAGTTTTCAAGAAAGCTGAGCTGTGCTAAGGCACTGTTACTTGAGTGATGTCAATGTTTGCCCACTGCTTACTCATATTTTCACCTCAATTCTCATTCCCACAAATACATATAAAAGAACAAAGAGACTTTTGGTGATGTTAAGGCTGGGAATTCTGACACAAACTTGTAAAATCCATGATTATGGGAAAATTCCTTTCCTAATTTTTATGTTTCTTTCTGTCCAGAGTCTGTTCCAGATGAGTGTAGGGTAATGGGATAAATCTGTTTATCAGCCAAATAATTATTGTAATAGGCAGCTACCAACAAAATGTTGTCAGAAAATCATTTTAAAAGCATGATCTCACTACAGGAGATGACAAAATTAAATAGGCGGATGCAGTTAACTTTTGTTTCTCTTCCTTCTTTTTTTGAAGAGAAATTAATGATCACAGTTTACCACTATAAAGAAACGAGTTCAATCTGATCAGAATCAGCAATGGTACAGTGAAACCTGGAGTTGCTCCAAGTCATAAATAGGAAAAATGTAATTCTTGTCCCTGTACCTCTTACTAAGGCTTTTCTCTAAAATAGTTGTGCCTTTAGTGCTAGTGAAAAAGTAAGGGGGACATGAACTTTCTTTTCATCCATTCTATAAATTTCCCAGATCATAATTTCCTGCTTAAGCTCACATTTTCATGGGGTTTTTATTAGCATTTTTATGATATCTCTCTGTAAGGATTAAATAGCCTCTCAGCTACATTTAACGGTACTATAATATTTGGAGCAAGACCCTGTGACCCTGAATGAGATCTAGATTAAGAGAAGTTTGTAGTGCTTTTATTTGCTCACAGTTTAAGAATCAATGTTTCTCAAGCTCTTGCATTACTCTTTTAGTTCTATGTGCTTTAACCCTCCGTGTGAAATGAGGTAAAATATTATTTAATTATTTCCTTTTTTGTATAACAAACCATACACTCTGTCAGCTGTTCCTCCAGTATAAATCAATGCCATACAGGAAATATTCATTGAATTGGAGGGGGGATTTTGGGTAGCTGCAAAATACTATTTTATATTCTAATTATTCCTGTTCCATCAGTGTGATAGAAAATATAAAAAGCAATCTGCAGATCAGACCTCTTTGACTGCTGAATTCTGGGAGTGCAAGGAAATTATTCAGGAGTGAAAAAGAAAGCAGGAAAACTTAAGAATAGTAGAAAAAGCACTCTCTGCAATATTAAATCTAAAATTTAGTTTTAGTAAGAAATAGAAAGTAAACATTCCAAAAATATTTATTATTAGAAGAAGACTTTTACATGGATTGATACTGGGACTGATGCTCTTAAACATTTTTATCAGAAATCAAGAAGAAATTGCAAAATTGCCTTTGATTTTAAATATTTAGGCATGTTTGGGAGCTAACATTAAAGATAAGGGTAAATTCACACTCACTGACATGCAGGGGCTCATCAGAGGTGTGAAGATCAAAGGCAGCCTTGGCTGCAGTGGCCACGAGATGGTGGAGTTCAGGATCCTGAAGGCAAGGAGATCTCCTTACAAGTGTCCCATGGGATTTAGCCCTGGAGGAAAGAGGGCTCTATTCCTTATTGGATGGGATAAAGATGGTTAATTTTCAAGTATCACATCCTTGAAGATCAAAAGACCTCCATCCCAATGAATAAGAGGTTGGGAGACTGCAGTGCAAGGAAGGCATGAACATCATCCAAATTGTTCCAGAGGAGAATGACAACGACCAGGGGACCAGGACACCTCTCCTGTGAAGAAAGGCTAAGAAAGCTGGGGTTTTTCAGCTAGGAGCAGTCATGGGAAGACTTTATTGTGATCTTTTAATATATATATAAAAAAAAAAAAACAAACCAACTTGAAAGAAAGAGAAACACCAAGGACACCAGGGACAAGACAAGGGGCAGTGGATTCACACTGAAAGATGGCAGGTTTAGACTGAATATGAGGAGGTAATTTGTTGTGATGAGACTGATAAGATACAGTAACAGATTGACCAGATAAGCTGTGGATGCCCCAATATTATGTCTTGAAGAAACATAAAATCAATGAAAAAGGCAGAGCTTTTTGTCTGCAGTGGTTCAGGATTCAGGCAGCTCAAACATCTGATAAGTGTATTGGATCCAGATCCAAATATTAGTTCTTGGAATTCAAGAGCATTTTATTATAAGGTATTAATTTCACTCATGATTGGTAGCTGTTGGCTTGAGTGACCATTCCCAGAGTGTTTTAGTTTGAGGTCCTACACTAAGCTGTTCCTGTTGTTTTAACTCCCCCTTAATTCTGTTAAAATAAATGGTAATTAATTACAGCTAAAAGCTCCTGTCAGCTCTATGACATCAAGTTATGTTATAATTGTACATTTACAACAGAGTTCTAGACTTGGGAATATAGTGTTTATGCCACAGCAGAGGATGTACAATGGACAGCTTGAACCCACCATTAATCACAGGT
The DNA here is from genome assembly GCA_013397555.1 of Urocynchramus pylzowi. Taxonomy (NCBI): domain Eukaryota; kingdom Metazoa; phylum Chordata; class Aves; order Passeriformes; family Fringillidae; genus Urocynchramus; species Urocynchramus pylzowi. The sequence goes on along the minus strand of VZRH01003984.1, from coordinate 28,507 downwards.
CTAGGAAATCTCAGCTGCACTACTGAATACATCAATAGATCACTGTTCACATAACCAGTCATTGTAAGACTGTCTGTGATAAGGTCATGAAAAAAATCAGATTATGTGATTCAACTTACAACAAATCACTTTTTGAATACATTCATGACATCTTTTAGAAACAGAAGGAAATGATTAATGAAAGATTTGAAGATTAATGAGAGTTATATTCCCATGTTCTTATTTTGTTTTTTCTTCTATTGGCTTAGATTCTCAATGGGGTAAAAATGAATTAAATATTAGTATATTACCCAAAAATATGATGATTGCAATTAGTCAAGTGATGGTGTTAGAGACAGAAACAGAGGACAGTCATTCTAAACTGTCACTTCTAACCTATACATTTACATGCATTGAAAACCTTTAGGCCCAACCTCCAGTGGGCCTAAGACAGTGAGAAATTTCAGTCTCATCCTGGGTCATCTGCAAGATTTATTTTTCTCTAAACGGGTAGGATGTGAACCAGCACAGATCACAAGACTTAACCTCAGGGTACAGAATGACCAGAGTGTTTGGTTAACATCACTCTGAAATAGACACATTCTTATCAAATTGAAGGCAACTTCAATGTATCATCCTTTAATATGCATGAAGGTCAATCATATTAAGAGTTTTGCCCTAGAAAGTCACACTTTCACTCAGTTTGCAAATGATGTGAAGCTTCAAATTCTATAATGATTTAGCAGGTAATCCACCATACTGAGCATTGCTGATATCCTCATAGCCTTAATTTACCAGAACTTAACTTGATAGTCAACCTTACACCTGGATTAATTTCATCCAAAATTAGCATTTTAAGGAGTTGTCTTTGTTGGTTATCTCAGACTCTGCTTACAGTAAAGAGAAGTAACTTCAAAAATAGTTTAGGTCTTAGAAGTCAGTCAATCTGAAGTCAGATTTCTCTCTCTATGAGACAATTTGAAACAGTCATACTCATTATTTTAACACTTCAGTTAATGTCTAAATCTAGAATGAATTGAATTCGTAATTTTCACTTAATCATATGTGCAAGCTGCCAAGATCTTCACAGTACCCCATGGCTAATGAAATGCTCAAAAATCCACTTAAGGTAAATCCCTCAAAGTTTTTTAACTCCTTTCCCAAGCCATGCAAAGAACATCTTTCACACTGGGGCTGTTTTAGCCCTCTCTCTGCCAACCCCTCCCTGGTCCTTGCATAGGGAAAGTAAAGGCAATGCCAATGAAAAATAAAACTGAAGTGCACTTTTCAATTCCTCATGGGTGATTAAAAGAAGATAGGCACTATTACCTAAGATATTAGGCAATGTTGATGGGGATGCTATGGATAGTTGTCAGCATCCAGAATCTTCCACTGGGATTAATAAGAAATTAATGTCCTCTTCCCCAGGACCTATCTGGGGTAATTTTTAATGTTCTGTAAAATGCTTTTATACATTTAGCCCTTCCTTTGATACTCAGCTCCATCCACATCTCCACTTTTTAAGCCCTCCACTGTTTTACAAGACCTGTATTTCTCTACCTATCATCATTTTGTTTATCATAGCTTATGCATGCTGCAAAGAACAACTCCTTGTTATTGTCACCTGTATAAAACTCTGACTCTTGATAAACAAAAGTAAATCAAATTAATTGCAGACACCTGGTTAATTAGAGAAATTGCTGTCACAGATAAATCAAGTACAACAAAGCTGCAACCAGGTCAGGAAAGGTTCAGACAGAGAAAAGCTGACAAGCCTCAGTCCTGAGGCCTTGCAAACTTACCTAAAGCTTAAAACTGCTAGGAGCTGTTTTGTATGGCAGGATTAAAGTTTAGTCAATAGAGACTCTTCTGGAAATGTTTCTTAGGAACCTGTAATTTGGGCATTTTTTATTGCCCTCCAGAGAAGCCTGCTATTTCCACAGAGCAATATAAATCTTTAATGCTTATCTCAAGAAATTTAGTTGCTTAAACAAGGCAATTTTCCCTGGAGATTCAAGTGAAGCTCCAAACAAAGTTAAGATAGCAGTTGTATCCCAGCCCTCTGTAATTATTCTGGCTTTCTGTGATGGTTTTTGTCTTGCATGAGATTCCTGTGTTGTCACTTCATCTGTAGCATGCTGAACTGTTGGTGTTTTGACAGTGCCCTTAATTTTCATAGCACAATCCCCCAGTTTTCTCTGCTTTTAAACAGTACCAAATGCTTAATTATTTCTGTTTACAGTGCCTTCCTGCCAGCAAGTTTCAGCATTGCCACAATACCTCCCCTGCAACCATCCAGCATCCCTCACCTTCAATGGTTAGCATTAGACCATCCATGGGGGCTTTGCTTGTGCATCCATGTGGAGCCATCTTGTAGCTGTGGCCACCAGTAAAGAGGATGTGGTCAATATGATGGATCCATTCCATGCTTCCTTCCATTAAAATTCAGTCCCTGAATAAACAGAATTGTGAAGATCATTTTATTTGCAGTGGCAAAACATTTTTGAAGCTGAGAGTCTCAAAATCAAATACTGAAGCTAAGATATACAAAATTTGTGTATTTGTTTTCTGAAAAGCAATAATTCCCAAGCATGAAGATTCTGTCTTAGCCTGTGTATTATTTTTACCTTTTCTTTTGAGTTCACTATAAACTCAGAAATGTAAAAAGTTACTAATGTTTTAAAATTTATTCAATAGGAGCTGATCATTGTAACTACCTAAGTAAAAATTATTAGCCTTAGACAGAGTTTATCAATTAAATATTTTTTTGCTGTGCTATTTCTATTCCTTCCCTTGACCCTAAAGGCCAGCAAATGGGGAGTTTTGGGCATGCAGCCATTGTGACCTTACTGTGGTAGCAAGGTAATTCATCCTTTGGTTTGAATTCCACAATTTATTTGATTCAGATGGCCTCCTCATTTCCCACATCTGGAAGTCAAGTAACATATCAACCTTTAGTAAAATGATGTTAAACATTCAGCCATAGGCAACAGAAAATGAATAGTCATTCTAAACCCCAGTCTCTGTCAACAGTGGTGTCTAGACAGATATTTAGCTGACTAAAGGGGTAGGTAGGGATCTACCTTAAGATAAATGGAAATGTTTTATGAGATGGTGTGTAAAATCTACTGGCTAAATTCTTTAGAGTTCTGCTGAATACAATTCATCAACACTCATCAGACAGACTTAGAAAATAACCATAATGCCTACAGATACAAACATGTAGATATCTAAATTTATGTGATGTCATCTCAAAATGAAATTCATTCTTACTGCCTTAAGTCACACAGATTTGGTTAAAGAGTACTTTACATATTACTATATTTATATTGAAAGGTGAAACTTTCCCTGCCCTGAAAAAAAGAATCTATACTAACAATCACTATCACTGGATTGCAAATTTATTAAAGAAGTTGGATAGTTGCTAGAAAATTAACTACTTTTTGCTTTCTCTTCTGTTACTGAGGATGTAAGCATAGAAAAAGAGACCAAATTCAATAAAATCTGCTTCATTCCATTGGTTGAAGCAGACCCTGACAGTACAGGGCATTCCAATGAAATTCAAAGCTGAATTTTGTATTAATATTTCATGAGAAAGATATTCAGCATTGCTGCTTTGATTTTAAGCCTTACACACTTAGCTAAAGTGCTGTAAGTCTTGTACTTCAATGAGAATTCAAACTTTTCCAATTACGATTGCAGCTTCCAAATACCAGTCTTGCACAAAGCCAGCATAGGTCCCACTCAATTTCCATCTCAGTCCTAACCAGCTACAGCACATCCACTCTATTTCCATTAAGGATGGAAAAAGAAAGCCAGTTCTTATCCATGCTCAGTTTAGTAAGGGATTCAAAGGAATCACATCAGAAGGCAGGAGAAAAAATATTTTCTGTTAGTGTCCTGAAGCTGTTAAAATAGCTACAAAATTTTGCTACCTATGGGGAAAAAAACAACCTCAACACACTTATAGGCTTAATTTATAGTTGACATTTCAAAAACCTTCAGCCTACTGATAATGGCACAGAGAATTTTCTTAGTGGTACATCACAAACATCACAAAAAGAGTGATTTCTTCAGAAATCACAGAAGAAAAGGACAATTACCTATCTGGCTTTCAAGTGGGAAACATTTCACATCTGCTTTAGCTCTTGAGACTTTTTAAGCCATCTTCATAAATCTTTTTCCAGAATCACAGTGGTCAATAAAACTAAATGTGACCTTGTCCAAAGTATGCTCGCTTTTAATTATAATGGGATTATGTGTTAGATTAGGGCTAAATGCATTATGCTGTCACCCAATATGTCAAAGTTGGCAAACATAGCTATGCTTGGCCTGCAGCTCATATTTTTTTTTCTTGAAGTCTGTATAATTGGCCTGGAGCCTGATGCCTGAAACTTTTTTTTTTTTTTTTTTTTTAATGCATTGCTCTTTTTTTTTGTCTTCTTGGATGTGAATGAGCCAAGCACCACAATACTACATTATTTGTCAGAAAGTGTTTGTGTCTATGTGTGCAGTCACTAGCTAATACCTAATACAAAATCTATGCTATTTTTTCTGTTCTGTTTCAGACTTTAAAAAATTCACATATTAATTTATATCTTGAAACCTTCTATGTATCTATGCAAATAAACATGTCATATATCTTTCTAGATATATATGGACATGATCATGCACTGATGAAGACAGAAAATATTTGTATGCTGACCAACATTACAGCTAATTGTAAATGAAATACTACTGCTGGGTTTTGCTTTATGAAAGATGAACTATTCCACTGTTTTAAAGCTTGTTGTATGGAGTCTGTAGGATGTTGTGCTTGGGAATTTTAGATAATGGAGGCAACAGGAGGAGGGAAGAATTGTCTAATGAAAGCAAACTGCAAACTGCCATGGAAGTCTCAGGAGTAACTGGTGTGAACCAAAGTAACCTGGAAAGAAAATCCTTGCTCTCAAACAAGCTGGCTGTGATTTCCTATGAAAATTCAAGCATAATTAGATGGTTATCATTAGGTAACTCACACTCATATTTAATAATTGGGGTAAAAAAAAAAAAAAAGAAAACAAAGAAAGACCCATATGAGAAACCTACTAAAACCAGATTTGGAAAAGAACTCAAAATTCATAATACACTTCTGCTCCTGGGTGATAACTTTTGATGTTGCAGTAGAGAGATTTCACAATCTGTTTGTTGTTCTTGTTACTCATGAATGAAATAAGATCAACAGCAACACAAGACCTCTAATTTATAATAAAATAGAAGTACAGAGAGTAGGAGTCTGTTGGGGGCTGGCAGGAAGGACTGGAATACTATTTCTGAAAGGAACTTACTTTTTGACAGACAATAAATTGATTGATCTTTAATCACCTCTTCAGTCCAAACAGGGATGCTCATAATGCAACTTTCCCTCCTCCCTTGTCTGTTGGGATTATCACTCTACATGTCATGCTAAGCAAGAGACATGCTTGATTTGGAGTGAAACTGCAACTTTACTAGATTACAAATAATTTATAACAGCTCATTCTTCTGCCTTCACCTGGCTTCCTCCCACAGTAAAAAATAATTAGAAAGTAATTAAGCCATCAGAAGCAAGGCAGGACTAAATTACAGTAAATTAAGGTACTAGATAGCTGGTAAGAGAATTCTCAATTGCTGTAGGAGTTAAGGATAGAAAAGATGGGAGCAAAAATTATTATTTTGGTAAAATCTCCTCACTGTGTTTCATGTATAGCAATGATATGTCTTTTGAGAACTGTCTAAAAGAATTTTAAAATATGCCTGGAATAATGAAACTAAATGCCACTTAACTTATCACCTCTTCAGGCATTTAGAATGAAAGTTTCCCTGAGAGGCTCATTTGCCCTCTAATTTCCAACTCACCATTTTTCATCTTCTTTACTAGTTTATTTATTTATTTGTAGCTCCCTGTTCCTGATCTCTTCAAAACTATGTTTGCTGAGAGAAAGAATACAGGAGACAAGTAGGAAAGGTGGGAGGGATTTAGAGGGAGTGGTATGGGGCAATGCTGGGAGGATAAACCCAGGCAGGCTGGAAACGGCTGCTGAGATCAGGAGAAAATCATGTCTGAACTGCAAAAGATTTTTACCAAAATCCCAAAGTCTTTGCTTTAACTAATTTTTTTCCCTATCTGTAAGAGTCTCTGCCTGGCTCTTTTTCAGAATTTTGTCCCAAGCTCGTAGAACTGTATGATCCTAACACCCCAGAGAGGTTTTTCTGCTCACTCTTGTGTTCAGTGGCTGTTCCAGCTCAAGCTTTTCGACAGGACGACAGCGCATGCAGCCATGTGCCAGAATCCCTCTTTCCCTTCCTGCCACTTTACAGTGCTCAGGGAACTGCTGAAAGGTCTGTAATTCTCTGTGGTGTACAGGAGCTCTCACCTGATGCCAAGCAGCACAAACAACTCTCCCACACGCTGGCTTGCTGCACTTTGCTAAGGGAGAGAAGAAGCAAACAAGATGAAGGGGAACCTGTTCTCTGTCAAGGCACAGAGACTTGACAGCACCAAGGGATCTGGGGGATGTGTGACTGCAGCTCAAAGGAGTACAACCACAGAGCAGGAGGACATTCCCAGCCTGGCTCTGAGCTCATTACTGCTGGCAGTGTTGTTCTGGCACTGTGCTGCAGTCTGGCTGCTCAGACACTTTCCCAGGGTCCCAGCAAGGCTGTGCCTGTGTGATCTCTGACCTCTCTGCACATCACTGCCCAGTAGTCCTGAACTGCCCAATTTTAAGACAGTTCAGATATGACTTCCAGTGAAACCTGTTGATTTTTAAAGCAGATACTGCTGCACACACCCATCAGCACTGGATTTCCTAACCCCCCTGACTGACTCTGTGACATCTATGATCCTGTGCCTTCCTTCCCGTGCATCAGCAGCATAAACCAGGGCTACACTCTTGTCTCAAACTTGTGGCTCTGCAGCTCTGGTCAAATTTCAAATGCAGCAGACATCACTTTTTGAGCCACCCTCAAGCTACTATGCTGGTGTGGCTTGTCCTTCTGCTGCTTTACCATTAAAGAGCTGAAATCTGTGTGAGGCTTTCTGCAGCTCTATGGAATCCACCTCAGCATTGGACCACTGAGGCATCAGGGAGATTTTTGTAATTCTGGCACACAAAATGTAACCTGCTGCAGGTAACAATGTCTCTGAAGTTGCAGTTCAGTGGATTGGAAGTGTTTTAAGACCTCAGTGTTGAAGGGAGCACAATGAATTGGAAGAAGAAAAGTCTCTCTCCACGCATAATTTTTGATGATGGGACAAATTGAGATCAGCAAGCCCAAAACATATCTACAGGATATGGGTCATCTCTGTATTTTGAAATAGTAGCTTATTATATGAGTGTAAAGATGAATAAAGATTTTTGTCACTTTTTTCTTGCCCCAAACACCCAGCCTTTGACATGGCCACTGTCAAAAACATCCAAGAGCAAAACCACTATAGTCTGGTAGGGTGATAGCTTGCCAGAATTAAAAGAAAACAGGGAACTGGAAATGTCTCAATGAGAAATAAAAAGCCAAAGTAAAAGATGATATCCAAGAAATTTAGGGACATACTGTCTTCTGGAAAGTCTTATCCATATAGTTGCCAACAAAAAAATTGTGCTCTGCCAGCATGGAGAAACAGTCTGGAGGGCTACAGTGAAATATTTAGTTCATGCCAACAGATCACACTAAGAACCTCAAATCTGGCTCTTTTACCCAAGACAAATGTAATGGTGATAATACTAAAATAATACCAAATTAATTACAGATGTAGGTTAAGATTCTTTTTCCTTCACTATAAAGACCCCAAAATCAGGCTTTTAGCCTATGCCACTTGCTTAAAATTATTCCATACAGAGAAACAGCGAGTTCTCAAATTCAGGTTGGCAGCAACAGGTTGGCAGCATTGCTGGGAAAATGTTCTTGATCCAAGGATGACAGTTTTGGACAAGCATGTGAACCTTTGCTGATGGAAATACACGCAGTTGCTTATGTCATTCACAAGCAAAAGCAGATTTCAGACTGCTCCTGTGACTAATTAAGGTATCCTAACCTTGTAAACAACTTCAATTTACTGTGTACTCCTAAATTGAATGTGAGACAGAGAATGCTCCCTGGTTCTGAGGAGAACAAGTGACATGAACTTCTGACCACTTGTTCAGGGTTATTTCTCTTAGTTAGAGCAAACTAACTACACTTGCACCACCAAGCCCTTAACCTTCTGTCTCCTCTTGGCCTCATTAGCTCCAAAAATAAAAAAAATACTGACTAATTAAGGTATCCTAACCTTGTAAACAACTTCAATTTACTGTGTACTCCTAAATTGAATGTGAGACAGAGAATGCTCCCTGGTTCTGAGGAGAACAAGTGACATGAACTTCTGACCACTTGTTCAGGGTTATTTCTCTTAGTTAGAGCAAACTAACTACACTTGCACCACCAAGCCCTTAACCTTCTGTCTCCTCTTGGCCTCATTAGCTCCAAAAATAAAAAAAATACTTTTTTTGTGTGTTTGTTTTGTTGTTTTTTTTTTATTATTATTTAGTTGATTTGCTTCTTTTTTTGTTTGTTTTAATTGAAAACAGGTACAATGATGCTGTGCCCTTCCATGTGAGAAATGAAGCAATACTCTTACTGATTTCCTAACAGTCAATCTCTTGGGGTGTGGAGGGTCTGTAATCCTCTCACCTCCTCAAGTCAAGAATGGAAGTCTGTACAGCAGCAGTAATAGCAACACATTTCTGTTGAGAGACAAACTTCTGAGGACAGACTGAAAGCTTTATTTGTCTTGGGCATTGGAAAGCCAACACAGATTTCTCGTACTCAATTTACTATGAAAGAAATGGGAACTATTATCTGCAAAGCCTTCAGAAGATTATAATTAAAGAAGACAGGCTTGAAAGAGGATTTCACATTTCTTTCTATAGATGGTGCTGCCAATTGAAGAAGCTACAGTGCTTTCCTGTAGAGCCAGAGCTGCTCCCAGACACGTAACACTCGGTGATTTAAAAGCCCACACCCACAGCTTTCCCTCTTGCATCAGAAATTGATTGACGACGACAAGTGAATAAGATTAGCACCTCATGGGGACAACCTTCAGCTTAAATAAAGGATAAAACTACTTATCCTCCTCTAGCTCTTTCACCTTCTCCCAGGAGAATATACAATGTGTCCTAAAAGCTAGCTAGCTGAAATAATAATCCAAACTTAAAGTTGGAAACTGTCAGACCCTAGAAGACCTTTCTTTCTGAATTTCAAATCTACTTGTTCTTTTCCCAAAACCAAAGAGGTATTCTGCACTTCATTTGCTCAAAAAAAAAAAATTGCAAAATGCATCTCACTCATTTGATTCTGGATGTGCAGCTTCTTTCATATTTTTAGAGAAGGACTTCTCCCCCACACTCCCGCCACCCCACCCCACAGCCATTGTATAAGAAACAAGAATTTTCTGATCAAGTTTGTTGCAGGTTGTAACCTCCATCTTCCATGCATGCCAAAAACAGTGTTTATGCCTGAATCTAGGATATAAGCAAAATTTACTTATTAATGAAGTGTAATTAACTTTCGTATTCCAAGGCTGAGAGCCCCTCATAGTAAAATTATGACCTTTAGTATAAGCTTTGTTTAGCCATTGCTTCAGTAAGTGGAAAACATTTGCTCCAAAGACTGGCTGTGTGAGGCTGAGTGGCTGACAGAGGTTAAACCACAAAAATAAAATAGTTTTGTTATGTTTGGCAAAAGTTTAGGATACTAACATGAGATTGTGCATGGCCTGCAGCAGTCATGCAGGACCATAGGCTACAGCTACAGATGTAGAACAAGAACAGATGTAGAACTACAGATGTAGAACTCCTCAGCAGAGCAGAGGTTTGGGGAGTCCCATCAGATGCAGGTGATGCTGAATCCACTCCTCTTGTGAATACTTGCATGGTACCTGAGGTCCTCATGGTCTCAAGCACAGGTTGAGGTGTTCAATATCTATTCTGGGGTGGTACTGGCCAGGACTAATGGTGTGAAATGTCAGTAGGAGTCTTGATACTGGCAAATACAGTATCAGGTATTCTGAAAACTCAAGTAATACTTTTTATCTTTTTACAAGATATAGAAGATCAACTTATTTGATAGTTTTGAGGTGTCTAATAGTGCATACAGTATAGTTAATGATTAATAATATCAATTACAAAAATCTGGTAGGAAGACCCATTTCTGCTGTGTGATCCCTGGGGATTAGATTTGTATCTAACACTGGAAAAGAAAATGTTATGTAATCCTTACATTAAAAATTCTCTCATCTCACATGTGTGATGAGGGTTGCACAAAACAAATTTGACAAACACCTTTCCTTACCTTTTTTTTTTGTCTTCAATTTATCCTTTTGAAGTTCTTCTACTGTAGAGGATTTTTATAAACAGTTAAGCTGGCTGAGAAAATACAGTTAGTTAAGTGAGAAGGAGATAAGTACAAAAATCAACAGCCAGTGTCTGAATAGGCAAGGTCACTGTGTTCTTAGTGTAACAGCAAGTTGTGGGAGAAGATTTTTTAATTGGAAGTGTGAAGAAAAATTAAACAAACTAACCACAAGAATGTAAAAGTAGACGTATTAATTAATAAGTAATTAACTAATAATGAGCTATACTTTTACAATATGTATAAGCTAGTTAAAAACTGTATTTAACTAAGTACTTGGGTTGCAATAAACGAGCTCTGCTGATGACCATCTAGTGTAGCATCTCCCTTCTCCGACATTCTACAAATAAGATTTTTGTTCTGTTTTGGGACAGCACTTTGTCAACTCAACAAACATTTATGCATGTATTTTTGCCGCAAGCCTAATGACTTTGTCCTTAGTCGTTCAACAAATGTTGCCAGCACAAATGTTAGAAAGCTCTGAATTTATTGATACCATGACCTATGGATCATTTCCCATGTAGTTTCCTTGAGACATGCACCAATGATGGTGAGGTAGCACCTAGAAGCAAACTGGTACCCCATTTTTGACAAAGAGTGAATTTATTTTACAAAACTCTCAATATTTTCAAACCTTGAGGCAGAAGACTTCATTTTTCTCCCTCCTTTTTCTTTTTTACAGTCTGAATTCATTTTTATCCCCTGGGAGGAATATGAAGATTTGCAAATTCATTAAAAAAAAAAAAAAGATTTGAACAACTGTAATGATATCATCGTACCATAATTAGAGATGATTATTATACTGCCCGTATTTCCATCTGGGGTTTAATTTGCACTGGTGACTGAGAGAAGGGTTCTTTCTTCAGTTTTTGTCCTTGCCCTTGAAATGACATGCCCATGACAGACAGCTGGGGGAACATTGGCATGCAGTAGGTGATAGTCCCATCCTCGTTTTACGTATGCATCTTGTGTATGACTCTATTTCCATCTTGGAAAGGACTTGTTCTCCTGCAATCTAAGCAAAGGCACTGTCATTTCATAAAATACATTACCCACCCTTTTCCAAGAACTGACATTGGCATATAATCCTGTGCTGATTTATGTTGGATTTATGCAGAAAAATACTTTCATATACTTTTTGAATAATTGTGTATACAATTACTAAGCTTCTGGATTTTACAACCTCTACAAAAAGATTGATTTTTGACCATTCCTGTTTCAACTGGGTTTAGCCTCAGTCATGATGCAAACAGGCTGAGACCTGACAGAATATTAATCTATTTGCCAGAGTACTCCTCTGGGCTAAAGAGTTTTTTTCAGTCTTAAGAACAAAACAAGTCTCCAATGTTTTGTTTAGTAAATAATTTAACAGGGTCAGAGTGAATGGGTGTCCAGGTTAAATAATATTTATTTTAAAGTAAATATAAACAAGCCCTCTTGTGCACATTTCTAATTTGACTGAAGAATACTTGCTTTTGCTTGCATGATTGAAATCTTCCCCATGAAGTGATTTCTTATCTTTAGATAAAGGGTTTGCAAAGACTGGTAGGCTTTTAGGGGACAATACTCTTGGCAAATCAGATGGATTTGCACAGCCCTGAGTGAGGTGAGGTCAGAGACAGGATTACTTCTCAGCTAATTTCACAAAATGGAGAGACCATTTTTATTTATAAAGGGCATAGCTCTGAATGCTTTTATATTTACAAAAATTATATTTTAAAGTAAGATAATTTTCCTTGATACAATCAATCTTGGTAACAGAGCACTACACACAGAGGTCTAGCTAACAACTGGCAGTGTCTTGTTTTCAGCTATCAGGCTCTTTTAACTGTGAGTACTTAAATATTTGTCTATTTATCCTGACAAAAAGGGAAATATTCTCTCTTTTAAAGTTGGAGGTGTAGGCACAAAACTTCAACCATGACATAAAGAGTTTGTAGAGCTGCAAATGTATGGAACCAAGTCTTCCTACTCCTGATCCTTAAATATTGTGTCATAAATTAGTACCAAAACCAACAGAAGATGCCTTCTGTGATGGCTTTTTGGATTTCTTTCTCCATCCAGGATTATCCTTTCTTAATCTATTTATAGCCTTTTATTCTTTCCTCTCTTCTTTTTTTTTCTTGCATCTTCTGTTTTCACAATTTTCAAAATCCAAGAACAGTAACTCAGATGTGTGTGTGTCTTCTCATGAACAGGAGAATAATAGGTACTCTCTTCTGTCAAGGTTTGGAGTGAAAAGCAATTTAATTAGGAACATAAGTCAGAATTGATAAAGATGGTAATTAAATTAGTTTGGTAGCAAAATATTTCTGATTACCTTTGCCAATATTATTTAAATGAAGTATCTAACTCCAAACCCATGAGTTCATGAGAATTAAGTGATAGATTAAAAAAAAAGCAAAAAGAGTCCAAAAAACCCCACCAAAACAAAAAGAACCTCCAAACAGTAAGAAAACTCCATCACTGCAAGGTGTGATTTTTTACTAAGTAATAGACTTTAAATGTCTTCTCAGCAAAGGTAACCTCCAGGACAGAACTCTCCTTTCTTTGTCTCCCAGACCTGAGCTTAGTTGAGGTACACCAAAACAGATTTTGCAGTGGATGCCATTTTTCCTCCAGGTATGATGGATTTTGTTGCAGTTCTTGGCAGAAAATGATGAAATCTGGAAAAACATGGCCACTTATGTCAGCTGTCCTGCTCAGCTGCTCCCTCAGTCCATTGGATGTGCCACAGGATGCAGCCACTGCCTGTGTGTTGTTTCCTCCTTGTATCTCCACTGACACCTCCAGGGCTTCACCCCTGCAGCTGTTACCATAAAGAAGGGAGGAATGACCCAAGAAAGCAAAATAAAGGAGCAGCAGAACCAACAATGTGCAGTCCTCGGGGTGCTAGGCAACATTTGAGCCTGTGCTTTTCCTGTCTTTTCCACAGTGATCCCTCCTCTTCTCTTGATTTTTCCTTTTCCATCAAGTTCTCTCTTTTTGAATTCTATTTGCCAAGTCCTTAATCTACCACATCTGCATTTGCTTAATTTTCAAGCCCAGTATTTTACACCAGGCATATGTTCTCATGTTTGTCTTTGAAATATTTTTCTCAATTTTCCCTATTTGTCCTTCCTTATTTTTTTTAATTACTCTGCTTATTGTTTTTTGTTTTGTTTTGTTTTAGTTCTACATTTTTCTTTCCTGCTCAAGTACTGGCCCTGCTTCTTTTCCCTCATGTCCTGCTTTTCTGACATATTGTAGAGTCCTGAGATTTTTCTCTGTATTTCTTTTCCTTTGTTTTTCTTTTCTTGTCCAGCCTCTCCCTGTGGTAGAAGTTTATGTGACCACACAACACAATATCTTTTTAATCCAGCTCCCCTGATCAGGTTGGAATTTGTGTGGAGGGCAGAAAGACAGGGGTCTTCATGATTTGATTTACAAGTCAATCCTGGGTCTTTGTGTAGTGGTACATTTATTGCTGGTAGTTTCCTGCCTTTTCTACACAAGATTTAGTTTGCTGTAATCCAATCTTTGCACTTCAAGACTAAAGAATTGCTGTTAGGAATAAAGCATTATTGAACACAAACACACATACACACATATACACAGTGTTGTCAAAAATTTTCATTTTCTGATTTTATTTTTGCATTTGTATATTTTGCATTAAAATATACACAAGAATCCCTATTATAGGAAAGCAAAAAACATAAATACCAGGAATTTCTTATTTTATTATTATTCATCTTGGGTTTATAACTACCTTTCTAGTCAAAATTTCAAAGAGTTGAGGGTTGTTTTTTTATGGTTTTTTTGGGGTTTTTTTTGTGGTTTTGTTTTGTTTGCTGTTGTTTTTGTTGTTGTTGTTGGGTTTTGACTTTCAGAGTATGTGTCTGAATTGAAGTGCAGGGAGCATGATTTGGTTGTTTTGTTTTTTTTTTCTAGAGGGGAAAAAACCCTAAACCTTATTTGCTTTGAACCTACACTTCCATTCCACATTGTAACAGAGTGTCTGAATGAATGCCAATTGTTGAAAAGTCTGTTCACATTGCCCCTCAATTCTTATAAATTTAAATACAGAAACAGGGTGGAGGTGCCAGAGCTTATCAATAGAAATATTTTAGTTCTAACAGAATGCCCAGAGAAGCAGGAGTATTATCAATGCTTCTGCAGAATGCTTCATCCAAAGCACTTTTTAGAATTGATTGCCTCTCAGACTAACCTTTCTTATGGAACAGAGATTTGGTTTCTGTACTTCAACCCTCCTTGCTCTCACAACTCACCACTGTGACTTCTGCCTAGATTTCTTTTTTCTATGAATATTTTTCAAGTTGAAATTTTGAGTTACACATGAAGCGTGTTGAAGTGGGTCAGTGAGCTGTGCAGAAAATTATCAGTGCAAGTTCATGGAATTGTATTTAGACAGTTTAATTTTCACTCATAACATGTGATTAATTTTGTCTGGATATCAGACTTCAAGAGCTCGACAACAGAAAATATCAAATCCTTATGTATATTCAAGAAATGGAAATTTTGGGACTTGCTCCCTAGAGTAGGACATGGCAATGGGCATCCTAACACTAAAGGGCTCTTTTTCAGAAGTCCATATTTAAAGAATTTCACATTAAGTATACTCATAATTTTTTCAAATGTTATGAGTATACTTTCAAAATACTATGCATTATCTGCCTTCAGCAACATCAGTCAACATCAGGTACACTAGATATTCATAAAGGAGCAGACATCAGATGAAGGATCATAAAATTGCCTGTTTTTTTCAGCAATGCCAATCATGGTATTTGCCAATCAGATACAATTGTTCATAGCATCTGTCTTCTAAGACACCTGAGGTAAGAGCATGTAAATATTTTCATAAATGATATATCTTGCTTTTTTCTCTTGAAGGTACCTCTGAAATGCTTCAGGCTTTAGAAATCTTCCAGACTTGAAATCTTTCCAGGAGTAAAAATATTCCTCCTATCCTAAAAAAACAAAACAAACAAAAACCCACAAAAACCCCCAAACAAACAAACAAACAAACCAGATTGAAAGAAGCTAAAAAGAAACTTGGTGGTAAATATATTAGGTAGTATAACAAATATTTATATTAGGTAAATATATTAGGTAATAATCCCCTTGTCCTGAAGTCAACTCATCACTTATCAACAGCAAATTAAAGAGCAAAGAGATCAGTTCTTCACATTTTCTCATGTTTTTCAATTAAAGTAGTTATTAATCTAGCTCTCCTCTTTGCTATAAAAACATCTCTCTTACTGTTGTAAGAAGAACAATTGGTCTTCTTTGAACATGGTCTAGAAGAACAATTTCTACTTAGCACTGTGTGTGGAAAAAAAGATGACTTTAAACTGAATATGCAGATATTTGGTGCCACATAATTTTTAGATACTCGTGAAGACGGAGCAGTGCTTTCCTCTGGGTAAATTCTGTGTTTCACTGCTGCTGTTGCTCAAATGCTCTAAGCAAGGCTTCCACTCACAGAATTCTCACAGAGATGGTACAGAAACCTTTTTTAACCTCAGGTCAGTGAGCTCCTAAGTTACATTTTCCTCTGCATTGTGTAGACTCTTGATGGAAAGTGGAGATCTAGAGGGAAGAAAAAGATGTGGAACCTGGTCAGGAGGTCATGATTTGGGTATTGCTCTAGAAATAACCCAGATCTCTGTGTGTGGCAGAGGTCAAGCAGAGTACATGCTCCCTGTCAAACAGGATGAACTCAAAACACTTCCCAGATCAACATTTCCATGACATGACAGATCTTTGAATCAACACACTGGGTAACTATAACAGCTTCCAAGAATGGGATGGAAACTCCTTAAATTAACTGAACATTTTGTGCAGCCAGAGTTAGTAGTCTACTTTTAGGGCTAGTGGAATATCAGTTCTTTAAAAAGTATATCTCTAAACTGTAGGAAAAAAAAAAAATCTATTTTTCCCTAGTTCTAAACTGCCCAAGGATATTAAATTTGTTTACCAATTATGTTAAGGCAATTATCCTTATTTAAATTTTATTATTTTTAATTAAAAAATGTACATATATTTTATATTTTACATAT
Source organism: Urocynchramus pylzowi (assembly GCA_013397555.1). Taxonomy (NCBI): domain Eukaryota; kingdom Metazoa; phylum Chordata; class Aves; order Passeriformes; family Fringillidae; genus Urocynchramus; species Urocynchramus pylzowi. The sequence goes on along the minus strand of VZRH01003984.1, from coordinate 12,062 downwards.
GACAGATTCTATTTCATATATATTATATAATGTTATACAATAATATCAAAATTTATATAATAGATTATAAATTATTATTATTACTACATATTGCTATAAAATATGTAGGTTAGGGTATTTGCACTATTAAAATTATAAAATATATTTTAACATATATTCCACTGTGCTGAGTGTTCTCTGAGAGTCTCCTATCATCATGGGTTCAACACTAGACAAAGACATCTTTCCCCTTAACCTATGTAATCTAAACCTTTGTATCCTTTAAGAAAGAAAGAAAGAAAGAAAGAAAGAAACAAACAAACAAACAAACAAAAAAGCGAACAAAAACAAACAAATCAAAAAACCAACCAACCAAAACAAAAGAAACCCCAAAAAAAACCCCAGAAACAACTAACTCAAAGCAAAGCAAAATTTAATATAATCAGAACAGGAATTTTAGAATTAACACATTGATTGTTCTCTCTTCCCATGTCCCTGATTTTCTTGCCAACTCTCTCATGAGGCTTTGTGTTGTTAAGGGGAATGCAGTGCAATATTACAGGCTGGACTCCCTGGAACTACTGACCATTAATTGTCATGGGTTGAACTACCCTTGTACTGAGTGCTTTAGAGAAGCCTTTGCCCTCTAATCAGGATGATAACCTGCTTAACAATACAGTGGGATTAAATTTTCACAACTGCCTATTTTTTAGCCTAAAACATAGAAAGGTGTCTGCCTAGAAACAAAGATGGGATAATAAATCACATGAATTCCAATTAAACAGATTATTCAGGGAAAGCTTAAAGACAAGGGGCAGAGATCCTTCCAGTGAGGGAGACCAGACAGCACAAAAAATGCATCAGGGTTGTGCTGGAACTTCAAGGACAAGCACAGAGATGCTCCTGCCAGAAGTTTGCTGAACCTAACCTTGGACAGCAGCACAGCAGAGAAATAGGGAATTATATCTTCAAAAAGGCCATACACATCTGTGTGAACAGATGTGTGTGTCCTTATGTGTAAAATTCTGTATACCATGTCTCAAGGATACAGTTGCACTTACAGTATATGCAAATATTTTTGTTGTTTTCCAGTTCTGTCCCCTTACCCACTTTTGTCAGAGAGAATTAGAAGTTTTGTTATAAAATTTTGAAGGTGCATTCAGGCCTTGTTGACAAGTGACACCTATTGACAATCTTTCCTACTAATTAATCCATAATTTAAATTGGAATTATACCAAAATATCAGCTTTTCTAAAGCCTGTAATTTTATCAGAGAAAAGGGAGAATCCTTATTGGATTCTAAGGCATTGTGTTGTTACCCAATGCCCTTTGTAGTCTTTAAAACATGCAGAAAAAAAGACATGTCCCATCTCCAAGGACCAGCACAGAAGACACCTTTTCTGAGGCATGTGGCATCTCAGCACAAAATGAGATTTTATACATCACTGTTGCCTTTTGAAGGAGACAATGACTTTGCTCTTTTAATAGAACAGCAGACGAAGGTCATCCAATACATGTACTGTACAAAACTTGTGAATTCCTACTGTCAATCATCAAGTGTCTTTCCTGGAGACCTTTTATGATGCCCATGTAGAAAGACAAGAGTAAATGCCACTTAATTTCAGTAGCTGGCACAATTTTGCATGCACTGCCCACTCCTTCATCTCTGGCATAGTTTATGGAGCAATCTGTCATCCTGAAACTCTGGAAGGTTTAGTGTGTCACTGACCAGACAGTGATTTCTCTGGTAGGTGAATACTTAATGTTGAGCTGCTGAAATTACAATAATTTCAGCAGTTGTAGTGGATAAAGGAAACAAACAAATCCAACCCAAAATAAATGGAAACAAACCCCCAGAAGTTTTCCTTTTTGTTGTTTTCTGTGTGTTGTTTTAGTTCAGTGTAACACAGAAGCTGTGTCCCCAGATGAGGCAAATCAATGCAGTCACACTGAATGCAGTGAAACTCTACTTATTCACATCAACTAGTTATAAGAAACAGATGGGTTTTTTTTTTTTCAAAAGTAAGCCTTGAATGACTCAGAATTAACTTCCACTGTTCAACTTGATCCTCCAACTGCTGTCCAGGGACGTCTCAGAGCTCTCAAAGCAAGCAGCAGTATGAGACCTAATAAGACAAACTTTTCCACAGTATTTCCTGATATTAATACAAACACTACCTTGCTGCTGGGGCACAGGAATGCTGTAATCATGCTGCTCATGGCAAAACAATCACTCTGAATTAAAGGGAACAGCAGACAACTCTGGTTTATCAGATGCTAATAAAATTTGGCTAAGCATGGATGTTTTATTCAGTCCCCAACTGATTTTTGGATACTTCTTTACGAACCCAGAATTACTCATCTCCTGACAAATTGTGTCTGTGTGGTCTAGTAAATGGTGCTAGCTGCCTTTGGAAAATTAATTTAAAGCTCAGTAAAATACACATGCACAGAAACAGGAAAAGTATCAGAGAAAAACTTAGTGTTTCACTGCACGAGAAATCTGTAGCAAGCCATGAAGGTGTTACATAAAAATAATGTCAAGAAAGGAGAGGAAATTGAAATATTGCCTTTCTCTTTGATTTTATGATGTCTGATTCAGTAGCTTTGCATTTGAAGGATGCACTCTAATGGCATCTCTAGGCAGCATTAGACCATAAATTCTTAGTTTTCTGTTGAAAAGTGGTGAAAGCACCCAGTGTGAAAGCAGTAGGGGAAAAAAAGTACCCTCAGGTGGGGCTGGAAGAGCAGCTGAATGACACAGCTGTTAAATTCAGTTCTAGCAATCCAAATCCCTTTGTGGATCATGCTGTTTGGTTTCTCTTTGTCCATGCAATATTTTATTATATCTTCAAGCCTGATTTTTGCTGTTAGCATGTTATTTATGCAGATCACTTAAAAATACATATAGAAAAGTACTTTACTTTTTTTCTTTTTTTTTAATCCAAGGTTTATCATCCATGGATAACTGATTGCAGATGAATTGAAGGACTATTACTGATTTAGCTGAGGAAGAGTAAATGAGCAGTTATGATTTTACAACTTTGGGCTCAAGGACACAGCATCACACAGCATCTCAAGAGTTGCATGAGTACAGGCACCTGAAACACAACTCACTTCACATAAACCCCAGGTCCCAGATCCTGATCTCCAAAGATTACGTGCTGTGACTGTCACAATTCATCCAATGGTGGGGGGAGCTCATGATTTTAGATTTGGAGTTCAAATATCTATTGATCAAGAAGGTTGCATATAGTGCATTGCTCAGCCAGGTCAAAGAATCTAGATAAAATCATCAAGGGCAACTGTCAATCCATCACAATCACTGTGGTCACTTAATCATGTCCTCAAGGGCCATATCCACACATTTTTTGAAGCCTTCCAGGGCTGGTGACGCCATCACTTTCCCAGACAGCCTGTTCCAATGCTTGTCAACCCTTTCAGTGAAGAAATTTTTTCTATTATCTAATCTAAACCTACCTGACCAATCTAAAAGATGACCTGCACCTTTTTACATACTGGCTATAGAAGTGCTGGCTGGCTTGGCTACAGGTCACAGACTGGCAGTGTAATGAAGAAATGAGGGCTATTTCAACCACAGCATTTGAGCAACAACAAGCTGGAGTGTGGCAAAGTTGTGTGAGTACTATGAGATCACAAATTAGAAGCATAAACTCTGAGCTCAAATCTGGTTTGGTGCCTGAGGCATTTTTCTCATATTCAGGCTCGGCAGAAGTGATCTTATCTGGAAATTAGATCTTTTGGAACAATATTTTTCACAGTAAATAGAAATGTGTCTTTATCTCCATAAGTTCTCCCCAGAGCATCAGTGGATTTGTTGTCTCACAGGTCTCTGTGTTGAACAATTTTTTATTCCGCTTACAGCAGGGAACCCGTACAGGAAACCCTTATCACTTCCCAAGCAGAATCTGAATTTGCTAAGCTGTTACAGAAGAAAATTAAAGCCCTCATCCTTTTTCTTTTTTTGTACATGATTTGCTTTATATAATTAAAAAAAAAAAAAAAACAAACCAAAAAACCACACACACACAAAAAAAAGAAAAAAACAAAAACAAATCAGAAACAAAACCCATATAACCCTGCACTAGTGAGTAGGATTGGGAATGTGATAACTTCTGTTTTCTGTGCTTTATTCTCATGCAAATGACAGGTTTAAGTTCCAGCAGTTACTAGAGTGTGGCTCTTTAATCACCAGTTTTATTTACCAAGAATGACATCAGCTTGTTGAGAATGGTGCAGAGGCAGGAAAGATAGAGAGGAAATAGGACAATTGAGGTTTCTAACTCACAAGCTCATATTCTGAATATTAGCAAGCTAAGTCTGAAATAAGACTTTTCATAAATATCATTTCGCCCCCACCCTTCCTTTCTCCACACTGGGATGATTCTCTTAAATAATCTGGGCAAGTAAATTGTGTTCTAGTAAGAAACTCTGGCTACACATTCAAAAACAACTATTTTCTGGATATTTGATGTTTATCCATTTCATAAAACAGTCATGAAAGGGAGATAATTTTTATTAAATAAGGCAGAGTTCTATCTAACTATGATACATAGGAAAAACACATTAGTTAACATCTTGGAGTAGATACTTATAAATCTTTTCTCCCTATAATTAAAGCATTCTGTTTTCTGTATCATAGAGAAATGAAGACTTAATCATATGTTAAACTTTAGCTGTTTATGTTCTGTTTTCCTTTAGCAACTGTCTCAGAGATTGTGGCAAAATTATATATGACCTTTGATACTGATATGACAGCTCTATTTTATTGATATAATATCTCTTAATACTGAAAAAATCAAAATGTGATTTAGCTCATTTCCTAGCTCCAGAAAAGTTTATATTCCGTGGTGCACAGTAGTTGGAATGACATTTTAATAAAACAGTTGTTGAGCCCTGAGGAGTCTGACAGTAGCAAAGAACTGAATAAAGAGGTCATCAATTTTTCGTAGAGAAGGAATCAACCTGTAGAGTTCATGAATAATTCACTGAATTTTGAAAGGCAAACCTTGGGAAGCATCTCATCAAAGCACCCTTAAGATGAATTGTCATGAACACTTACCTACTGGTCTTGTTTCAAGAGTATGTACGGGACCTTACTTACGAAAGTGTGGAGTCCTGGGTTGTTAGATACATCTGGCCCTCAAGCTCCATGTCAAAATTCACCTCTCCCACAAATACTGCTAGGTCCTTGAGAGTGGCAGGACAGTTTAAATGTTGTGGGATTTTTTTTTGATGTTTGTGTTTAATTCAGTTTTGGTTCGGACAGCTGCAGTTTCGTAAGGGATGCACATTCACAAACGGCTAAAACAGAAGGTCTGGGTATGGTCTGCACTGCAGAGAAACACAGAGGGCCAATTTTACTGCTTATTCATACACTCACCTGTGTACAGCAGGTCTCTGTCAGCTTTGGCTAAATGTTACAAGAGAAACATCTGAGAAAATTATAAAGTTCCAACAATCTGACAGTCCCATGAATTTGATTAGGAAGCAGTTGTGAAGTATTTGTCCTACAAAGATGTGCTTCAGTAGTAGTTATTTCTGGGTACAATATCTTTTGTATAACGTTGCTCTCTAAAACCTCTATTGCATTTTACAGGTGTGTGGACACAAAATTTTCTTTAGACATCCCTGACAGAAAAAAGAAACCCCAACAAAATAAAGCTGTCATTGGTGTAAACCACTGTGTATGAATAAAAATGGAATTTATTTAGATCTACCATATCTTGCAGTATCATCCCTTCAGTGCTACAGGTATTTATCACATACACAGAAATACAATGAAAGGTCAAAATGACAGTAAGTAAATCAGAGCAATCTCAGTTTTCAGGTTCATTTTGGGGGAAAAAAAAAAAAAATTAAGATGGAAGGGGAAGGGAAATAGGAAGGAGAAGGGGAAGGGAATTTTAGAAACCTGGGCAGTAAGGAGTTAATTTATTTTAAACCTTAAAACCTGATGACCATTCAAGGAGGCAAACTAGAAAAGGACATGCCTGGAATAAGGAGGCTGTATAAAGATAGGACACCACTTCCCTGTTGCCAATTTACCTGTGCAGGTCCATGACACATCATATAGCACAACTGGGGGTCAAGGAACAGGCAGGAGCAATAGAGGCAGATCAAGACCACCAAGGATCCCAAAGTGCCCCCCAAATCTCCATCAGAAGACTGCACATGACTCAAAATGTTGCATTAAACACAAAGAATTCCCTCCCTGGGGATGGATCTAGGTGTTCTCATGCTAATTTTCATGTATCTAACAAATCAAACTCTTTGTTTCCTGGGCTCTTCCCCCACAGAATAAGACTGTGACCTATTCTTCAATCATGGACATCAAAATTACAAAAATCAAATCTCTAGATCTACAGGTGGTGGTACATTTCTTTTCCACCACATACTCTTGTTCTTTCTCTTTCTTTTTTTCCTTTATATATTTTCTCCATTGTATTTTTCTACTTTATATAAGAAGAAAAAAAAACCAAACCAAACCAAAACAGCCACATACTTACTTTCCCCTCTGCTGCAATTACATTGTTTGAAAATAAATCTGCCTCATACCAGTCATTCAGTGTCATTTCACTCTAATCCACCCCAAGGGACTTACTAACCTTTGTTTAAAGACTTTCCTTCATCTACCCTGCCTCAGGGGCAGGTGGTAACAGGGGGGAGTTTCCTGCTATCTCCTTCTGAACTGTTCCACAGATCTTACAGTGAGTGGGACCAAGAGAAGCTCCTTCTTCCTTCAGCTGCCACCAAGCTTCTCATTGCTGGGCCTGTTTTGACTGCACCCTCAGGCTTTCTGAATTTGCAACAGCACCCCATCTGCCTTGTTGAACTACAAGGCAGGAAGCTTTCATGACATTTTGAAGGAAAAATAGTTGTCATTCCCAGGTGGAAGATGACTTGAAGTCAGCTATGCCAGCCAAGTTACCCATTCTGTGGGAAGGGGGGTACAGGGGGATACCTGTTGCTAATGAGGTGCAAACATCATGATGGCACCATGATCTGCCCTATCCCCATTGCAAGATGGAGGTGAAGTTGGGAATGATGATGGAAATGATAATTTCCTTTCCCTCTCCTCAGCTCTCTGAGGTGTCTGTGCTGCAGCTTACAGTGATATGACAATTTTCAAATATCTCTGGGGCTCATTCCCAACTCATTAAGTTTTTTTATTGTCTTCTGCACATTCTATAGTGCTCAAGACTCCTTTAATAATCATCAAATGAAAACATAAGAAAACAAAACTAAAAAGGTTTAAATATCCTGACATTTTAGCTCATTAAAAATTTGCTTCTAAATGTTGCATTTTTTGCAGCTATGCTGAACTGTGAAAAAAAAAAAAAAATCAGTCTGAGGCTCTGGCTACATCCAGAGCAGAAAACAAAATTGCTTTTGAGTCTTTGAAGTTCATTGCTGCATCTGCCCATTAAAAATAAAATGAAGTCAGAAATACACCTTTTATTTAGACACATATAAGACCTGCATTTCATAGCAATTTTACCAGGAAAAGACAGTTCCAAAATAAGGATAAAAATAAAACTATGCACTAAATTTATTTCCACTGTCAAAGACTTAAGAAAAATGTAATTTCTGTTTAGCTGCAGCAGGTCATGAAAAAGACTGCATTAAAACAAGTATCTTTTTATTAAGTGCCACATTTATGCAAGTTGCTAGACAGCTGGAGAGGATTGCCAAATAAAACAAAGGAGGATATAAGCAAGAGATTTTGTTCCCTTTGAAACAGAAAAGAAAGTATTTTCTTTTTTTACAATAAATCCACACTTTATCTGTGAAGGCCTGACCAAGTTTAAGAGCACAGTGCTATTTAGCTGACCAAAACAAAAAAATTAGGTTTAGATGAGTTATAGCCAGAATGCCTTAATTTCCTTGTTTTCTCCACTTCCTTTTTTTTTCACCATAAAAAAGTGATTCAGTCCCTGTATCACTTTTTTGCTGTTCCCCAATCAGAGATCATTGATAAATTTATCCCTTGAGCTTCATCAGTTCATTAAGCACCTTTTATTGCTGGTCTTGCAGCAAAGTGTTGTGTCCTAATAAAACTTGTTTTGTTTTCCTTGCATCCACTTTTAATAAATTCTTTTATTGAAAGAGGACACCATCAAGGCATGCAGGCCAGTAAATGCCCTAAAGCAAATTTACAGTGAGAGGGTGTTAGTTCCCATTCACAGGCACTGAGCTCCAGATAAAAGCTGAAATCATGTACTCCAGTCATGTGCTGCCTGCAGGTGCTCAACGGGGAATAAATTTAATGTGCCTAAATCCTCTCCATATCACTGAAACATCTAATAAAACCTGTCCAGCTCCAGAAAACACCTCAGAGGAAAAAAAGCATCGTAGTCAACATACTTCTATCTTAAGTGGTTTAACCCATGGGACGCTTAATAATCTGCTGGTGTGCTGCCTTGAGGAATAATAATTTTCTCCAGTATTTTGTCCAAGTCTCTAGAGAGTAAGCTGTCACAAGGAACAGCTGGTAAGCAACAGGAAAACCCGTGTTCTGTGGCAAGGAAAGTCCTTCCTTCTTATTGATAACTCCTCATCTTATCTGTGCCTGCATTTTGATATTCTGCTTCCAGTTTCCATCAAGTCATTTCACTCTCTGCAGAGATCTGTTAAACACAATGGACCCTCTCTCTGGATGAAATGATTCCACAGGAAGGAGAGTAGGAAAAATTTTAAAAATTACTATTATATTTTTATTGCTTGGTAGGTCTTAATTGTATACACTTGGGGCAGGAAGCAATATAGTAAGGTAGGAGCAGTTAGAGAAAAATAAAAATTACCAGAATTGGAAGGCAATTGTGAGAGTTCAAGGTGGATAAGTGCTGAGTTTATATCTTTGGAAGAGCACCTCTGTGAACCAATATATGCCAGGGGTCACTATGGTGTCCCACTCTGAAGGGGAAGGAGGCACACATGATTCATATATGTCCATGATGGAAACGGCATGACAACAGTCAGGGGGTTCACAAAGACTTACAAAATTTTAGTAGTAAACCATACACATGCCAAGGAAATTGGTATAAGTTAGTCCCTGATCTTATAGTGTTAACACTCTGTAGTGGATTGTGAATAAGGGGTAGGGTGAAAGAGAATAGAGAGGGACTAAAGAGAGGGAGAGAGAAAGAAAGGAAGGAAGATCAACAATCCCAGCTCCAGAGTGGATCCGGCTGATGGGGTATCCAGGATCCTGGGTCACCACCCGGGCTTTGTGGGGTACATTTTATGGATTATATGCAGCCCATTCTTCCAGACCTTTCTGTAAAAGGAGTTCTGAGGATCTTTGGGGCTCTTTGGTGGTCTTGATCCCTCTCCTACTGGATCAGCCTCAAGAATCTTTTGACCTCTATCAAAGATTTTACTTGATCTTGGAGGTTTTTTCCAGCCTAAGGATTTTATGAACAGTTGGTGTCTTTCAAATGCTTCACATATACATATTTATTTCTAAATTCAAATTTAGACTCTCATTTAGGAAAGAAAGTATAACTTTCCTGAAACAGG
>VZRH01003983.1:164802-195444 GCA_013397555.1 Urocynchramus pylzowi | reverse complement strand
TCTTCCTTTTTTTTTTTCTTTTTTTTTTTTTTTTTTTTTTTTTTTTTTTTCTTTTTTTTTAAGGAGGTGTATGATGCAGATACTGTAGATTTTCCTGGAAGAAAGTCATCCATCATGCATACAGATGTAGTGTTTTACTCTGGTATCAGCAAACAATGGTTTGAAATTCATCAATAATGTAGCTCCTGTAAGGGAATTTAAAATAAAACAAATAAAGATCCCACACAAACAAAATCAACAAATAAAATGCAAAAAAACCCCAAACAAATAAGGAAAACACTTTTTGGGTGGGGTAATAGTGTTACATAGCTCCTGAATCTGAGTGGGTAGTGACAGGGATTGAGCAAAACAACTTCACCCTTCTAATGCACAGAGCAGCCTCAGTCCTCCAAAAATAATGGGGATATAATATAGCCCTGATTAATTTCACTTGATTTCTAGGAATCATGGTTTACCCACAGCTCAACTTCTGTGCAGTGTTGGTAGTAACAGAATAGAAAAAGTCAACAACATTTGATAATTTTTTGTCTCCAATCTGTGAATTTACATGATGAGGTTTTAATTTGTAAGCCAGTTTCTAAGGCTGTCTGAAATAATGCTTTTATCCTTTATTAGGTATTCTGTTAATGATAGCATGCTTGTTAGAGAGGGCCAAGGTCAGGTGTGCCAGTCTTCCATTACAAATTAGGGTCAGCAGTGATTTTGGTACTGCTATTGATTTAACTTGTTGAGATATGACTAGTCCCACTAAAATATTGTTAATAATTCTATGCATCTCCAAGTGCTGACAGCAGCAGCACTTCATCTCATATTTGTCTTCACAATGGGTGTTTATTGTGTTTGACCATTCTCAGTTCATTTCATCCAGTTACTCATCTAATAATTGAACCTCACAGCTGCCAGAGTAAGAAATGAGTAAAAAATATCCCTTTTTTTTCTTTTTTTTTTCTTTTATTAGTGCTGCTGCTTCAAATTAAATGATTATAATTTTTTTAAGGCCCTAGAGGAATAAATTTGTGGCTGTCATTAAATTGTCTCTTTCTATTTTTAAGGGGTTTTTTTTGTGAACAATCACCTTCACTTGAGTAAACTAAGGGAAAACACAGGATTATTCTTCATCTACGGCAGATGATGAATTTGCACGAATTTTGACGAATTTTGACGAATTTGGGAAAGTTGCTTATTTGCAAAGCATGCAACAATCAGGCACTGGAGCAGGTTTCCCAGAGAAGTGGTGGGTCCTGCATCCCTGGAAGCGTTCATGGCCAAATTGGGTGGGGCTTGGAACAGCCTGGGATAGTAGAAGGAGCCTCTGCAGGGGGTTGGAATGAGATCCCTTTAAGGTCCCTTCCAAACCAAACAACTTTTTCATTCTTTGATTCTGTAGAAGTTATGAAGTGCCATCTCCCTTATCCAAAGCAAACTCAGCTAGAGCAGGCTGCTCAGGACAGTGTCCAATCATGTTTTAACAATTCTAATAATAGGGACAATGAAATCTCTTTGCCCAAGTTTTTCCAGTGTTTGTGCACCCTCACAGTAAAAATAATTTTTTCTTAAGTCTCATTCCTTGTTTCAGTTGGTGTCCCTGGGAATATGGGCTCATACAAACACATTAACATAATCTAAATCACATGTGAATGTCCAGAGACCTCTCTGGTACTATTTAAAGAAAGCTTAGCCATGGGATGAAGCTGAGCTTAAAAACATGCAAAAAAGCCATCCTTTTCTTCAAACAAATCCAAGTCCCTGCCCTGGCCCTGGAACAGTTTTAATTACTTATATACACAATCTAGAGTAGTGTCAACAGGAGAAATTGAAAGCCAGCAACATTTAATCCACTGCTTAGTGAAGGCAAAATAAAGTGGTGAAACTTTTCCAGGCATTGTTCCCACTTGCAGTGTGAGTGCTGTGCCTAAGGCAGCTGATAGAAATGTGTGATTTCTTCCCTCACACACGTGACTCAAATCATAGATATTATTTCCCCTCTCCAAAGCCCCTACCTGAGTCTTATGAGATCAGAATTTTACTTTTTAATAAATATACTATTTTTCTAAGGGATTTTTTAGTTGTATCACTGAGACAGACAGAACTCTTTGCTTCTTTATCTCTTTTCTTTTTTAGAAGTTCATTTGTTGCTTAGACATACAATACACTTCCTCCTCTTGGGGATTTTATTCAAGCATTTGATGTAGTGTCAGTTTATTTTTAGATTTGTCATTGAAACACTTCAGCCCCTCTTTTTACCTCCAAACACCCATTTGTGTTTGGTCAGCTGCCACAAGTCCACATGACTTCTCACCTTTGCAAAAAAAAATGGAGTAAAGTCACTGAAATGTTTTAACCTTTTCTTCCTTTCCTTCCTTTAGGGTGAACATTTCAAACTTTCACACCAACTGTAGTTTATTCACATAAATCAACTAATAACTGCAATAATAGATTCATGGAATCATTAAGATCGGAAAAGACCTCCAAGTTCATCAAGTCCAACCTTTGACCAAGTACCACACCCACTAAACCATACTAATGATCTGATTGTCAGATAATTGTATTTCAAAACACAGTATTACTTCTCTACTTTTGCTTTTTCTCTTCTCCTTCTTGCTCACCTCCATCAGCAAAAGGTCTCAGATCATCCCTCAAATAATGGAAGTGTTGATTCTGGTGTGAGTGAGTTCATTACAGCTGTGACCCAATGGCTTAACTGATAACAAAGATAATTCTTGACTGGTGTATGCAAATCTTTCATGTCAGAATGGCTTTGCCAGAACTTTGATTCTGGTTTATAATATCTCATCACAGAATCCTTGAGAACTATGGAAACATACACAAGTGACTGGGGGCATAAGGAGGAAACTGAAGGCACATTAAAATGCAGTGGCTTTCTGGCAAGTTTTTGAATTAATTTTATTCTTTAAAGTAATTCTTTAACCAGACAAAGACAGTTATTTTTCTGGAGGTACTAGATGATGCTAAAGGGGCACTGACACTCCCACCAGATATGAATCAATCACCCAGTAATATTTACTGTTGCATTTGACCTAGACATGACTAAGTAGCAGGATTATATTTGGAGTTTTTGACAGAAGACACTTATCAAAGTAGTTCATGCAACATACTATCTCCTCTTCTTTCTCTTTTCACTCCCATTTTGTCTCAGAAGATGTTTTTTCATCTAGAACTTGTGCCTTGGACAAGACATGTAAAACTATCTGTTGGAGTTGGTGGGAATTCACCTAGTCTACTCCTGGTAGACTAGGTCACTGGCAGGACAGTTCACTAACATTTTTCCTCTGCATGAGTGGTGTTCATGACTTGTTGACACAGAATACCGTCCACATAATCATTATTCAAAAAGAGAAAATCTTATTTTACTGCCAGACATAGTCAGCTCACAGGGTCCTCACAATATCAGGCAGTGATTTTATGTAATTCACTCTATATTAAGGTGATTTTGTGACTCACTTATCCCACAGGCTTGGCAAGTCAATGAAGCCTGTAAATATATCTCTAGGTCAGTTGCTCAGGGGCATGTCAGCTGACTTTTAATTTTTCAGTATTTGCTTCTCATTAAATACGTTTCACAGTTTCCTGTTTTAATGTTCCATGTTAGAATAATTTTTTCCCCTTTTTAAATTGTTTGTGTTCTTTGCTTATATAGTCATCTACTAATGTAAGGAATAAGAACTGTTTAAAATAGCAGATTTGAGAATGCAAAACACTTATGTCACTTGTTTTAACTGATAAGTTTCCTTAAAATTGAACATTTGGTTTTACTGTAACAACTTGTAAATGTGCATTAACACAGTAAATTAAAATGTTTAACAAAGTCTGAGGAAAACAGAACATACTGTTTTCTTTATTTTGTAAAAATAAGGCTTGATCTCTTATGTTTTAAATAGTTCTTTGATTTCATTATTAACAAAAAAGTCTACATCTATGCAAACTGCTGTAACTTTAATGAGCAAGTAATTACGGAGCTGAGGTGGACATGTGGTGCTGACTGCATTCACCATTATTTGGTATAAAGAAAGGAACATGATGCTTTTTAGTTGCACTCAAACACAGCGTTTTAGCAAGAAATCTGGTCAAGGCAATATCTGCTTTTTGTTATTTTGATTCTAGTAAATAATAACTGAATCCCAGAAATTTTCTTCTAATCATATATAAAATGTCTTATAAAAAATCTGGTTTAAAGTGTTTAAAGATAACTGAATTTGTTGTGAGAGAGAACAGAAATATTGCAAGTAGATAACAAACACAGAGGTATTTAATTCCATCTCTTAAAACTTTGAAATACTTGAATAAGTTAATCTGATCTCTCACTTTTGGATTAAACAGAACAATAATTGCTGTGGTGTGGTTACTTTGAGCATCTCGTTAATCACAGTGTTTATTATAAGTCTTGGGAAGTTTTAATTAAATTTGAACCCACTTGAGCTTGGTGTATTGCATTATGTTTAGCAATGGAGATTGATCTTGTATCACTTGTATCACATGGAACTGACTTAGATTTCAATCTGGAGCCAAGTCTCCAAACAGAGAATGCAGCTATAAAGTTTTTCGGGGCTCTTATGTGACTTGAGGCTCAGCAACTTTAAGGTGAGTTTTCTTCATATTCCAAATGATTTAGCTGAGAATCTTGACACAATCTGACTCCAAACTGTGCAACAGGTAAAATTTAAATTAAAAAACTTCATATTCGCTCTGCTTTGATTTCTCATCTCTTCAGTCTATGTTGTGACACTGAGAGACCACTATATTGACCACTTTTCTTCTGATGTGCTCACAAAACTCAAGTGTTTCTAGGATGCTTCTCTGAGGAAGCCTCAGCTCCCAGACCTTCAAAGGACTTTGCTGTACCTTTGTGTGCTGGAAACTCTTCTACTTTCCTATATTAAGAAAATGGGCAAGGTTCCATATTGTTTGATCCATAATGAAATCAAAATCCCATCGAGGGAAAAGAATGGTTTGGGAATATATCTTTGAAGGTCACCTAGTCCAAATCCCCTGCAATAATCAGGAATATCTTCTACTAGATCAGGTTGCTCAAAGCTCTGTCTAAACTGACCTTCAATGTTTACAAGGTTGGGGGGATCTACAGCTTCTATGGACAACCTGATCCAGTGTCTCACCCTTGTAAAAAATTTCTTCATTATATCTAGTCTAAATCTACCTCTTTTGGTTTAAAATCATTACCCTTTGTCCTATCACTACAGACTCCACAAAGGAGTCTGTCCCCATCTTTCTTATAAGCTCTCTTTAAGTACTGAAAGTCTGCAACAAGGTCTTCCTGGAGCATTCTCCAGCCTGAATGATCCCAATTCTCTCAGCCTGTCTTCACAGGAGAGGTTCTTCATCTGTCTGATCATTTCTGTGGCTCTCCTCTGACCATCTCCAACAGGTCCATGTCTTTTCTCTGCTGAGGACTCCACACCTGGATGCAGGACTCCAGGTATGTTCTCATGTAAGCAGAGTAGAAGGGCCAAGAGCAGAGGCACAGAGGATATGACACAAATGCCCAAAAGACATATTGCTTGCAAGACCTCAATTGTGACAAGAGAAACTGAGACCCATTGTTTAAAGATTCACAAACCTTAGAAATGTTTCCATGCCAAGGAGACAAGTTGCTCAACCAAGACAGCAAGACATTAGCCAGCTCCTGAGTCATGTTCTCAGGTGACTTGGGACTGTGAAAGGAAAAAGTGAAGTGGGAGCTATTCTCCAAGTGACCAGCACACGCCCTCTTGAAACTTTTTCACAAATTGTATGTGCAGGTCCACACATAAAGTACACAGATTTACATACACAAATGATTCCTGGAAAGAGGGAGGAAAAATCTGGGAGTTTAGATTAATTTATATGGTCTGTATAGATAAATGACAGCTTTTGAACTTTCCATGCATGTGTATGATAGGAGGAATGATTCCCTCCACACACTGCACCGACATAAAATAATACCTGTTTTCTAGTACTGAAATCACAGTCTTAGAGAAATTTATTCTTCCCAGCATTCTGGTGACAGATGTACAGCTGGATGTGACATGACACAAAGAAAATGTGCATTTTGGTGTGCCAAGGATTGCATAATCTCCCAAATTTTTATTCCTCTCAAAATATGCAATCAGCCCCAACAGTCATGATGCAGTTCCATGTTTCCCATGATGAAATCTCAGCCATTTTCTATCATCAATTTACAGTAGGCATGCTCAAAGTAAGACTGGTCTTTGGCTCTGCTGTGCTCAGACAGACAGATGTTTGCAGGAATGAAAAATTAAATAGCAATTCAAATATTAATAGTTTCCTTTAAAATTATTAACTAGTCTCAACAATATTAGATTTTTTTAAAGGTTTACACTGATTACTTTTAGGCCAGAACTATGATATCATTAAGATCTGTTTTCTATCACTATAACTGCATATTTTTGCTCCCTTTTAATTTCACATTCTAAGTTAATTTAGTGTTAAGAATATTAAATTAAGCTCTAGGGTACTGAGTAGATCATGTTCTAAGCCAGATAGATGGGCAGCTTACTACAGCTAAGGCTCTACCAGCAATTGTTTTGCAAGTGGCAGAATAAAACACTATCTCTGTCTTTTCCCTGTTGTTTTCATTTCATATAAGTGAAATAAAAATAAGATAACTTTTGTATAAACCCAACTCAAAGGATGTCTGTATTGCTGAAATGAAAGATATGTTTACCCTGCCAGAGAGCTTAGCTCACAGTTCTCATCTTCCAGGTTGCATAAATGCTAGTATCTTCTAGTGAATAACTCAATTCCATCTAAAACAAAACATGCATCCTATAAATAGTTTGTTTCAGGGGCTTGTGCCAATAAACAGAAGATGAAAGGTAGTTTTGTCCCCCTTTCCTCCCTGTCCTCAACAATCCTCCATGTCATTGCAGCAGTTTTTATGTCCACAAGCACTTTCCCATATTTTCCTCCTTTCCCCACAGCACACAGCTCACATCTTCAGATTTCTGGTATGAAACACCAGTCCTTTAAAAGACTGCAACACAGCCCTCCCATATTGCTGCACTTAGAACCCAAATAATGCAAAATAGTGTGAACATGCACATCAGAATGTGTTAGGACTTCTGGGACACTGCCTGGAATACAGAGGAGATCCAAGGACAGGTGCTGTTTAGTGTGTGACCAGTCACTTTCAGAGAGGTCTAGCACTGAGAAATATAAACAGAGCTACTCTGTGCTCTTTGGTTTTGAAGTCAGGGATTAGTGACTGCAGTCATTGCAATTAGTAATCCAGAGTAAATCACATGATCCTGTTTGAAAATACATCTCTTCCAAGGCACAAGAGCAAGCACCCTCTAATGTGAGCACGCTGGCAAATTGTTGCCCTGCAGCACCACTCCAAAGCTGGCTCAGATCAGTGAACTTTTCTCTGAAGTCAAAAACTGTGGTGAAGAAAGTCAGTGACAACAAAATCAAGCCAATTCAGTGTTTTATGTGCATGAGGCTTGAAGGTTTGGCAGAGGATACTTGTCCTGGGAGCAGCAGAGCACTTGAGGAGAGCTGAGGGGAGGAATGTAAATCACAGACTCATAGAATACACCGAGTTGGAAGGAACTCACAGGGTTCATCAAGTCCATCTCCTGGCACTACAGGGGACAACCACAACCCAAGAATCCCACCATGTGTTTGAGAGCACTGTCCAAACCCTTCCTGGGCTCTGTCAGGTTGGTGCTGTGATCACTTCCCTGGGGAGCCTGTTCCAGTACTCAGCCATACTCTGGGCAAAAGAACCTTTGTCAGGCTATAGGACCCTGACAGAGATTTGTGCTGCACCCCTGGGTCCTGTCATGGGTCACCAGAGAGAAGAGGATGGGGCTGCCCCTCCTCTTGCCCTCATGACAAAGCTGCAGACTGAGCTGAGTTCTCCCCTCAGTTTTCTCTCCAGTGACCTTACTCACTGCTCATGTCTTCCTCTCTAAACCTTCTTGTCTTAGGCCTGCTGCAGCACTTACAAAATTTTTAGCTTCATGAGAACATGAATAATTATCTTCCCAGTTCACTATGTGATATTTAGCATTTTTTAAAATTTTCTTCTAGGTCCCAGCTACTCATGTGCTATACACTATTCCATAAATTGAGATCATAGATAAAGGAATGAGTATGAGAATTCAGCACAATCTCGAGGCTGAGAAAACAATCAGAAGAGTATTGTCAGAAAAAAACCCCAAAACACACAAATGGATACTGGTATTTAACTGGGCTTAGTGTTCAGCTCTGACTTGTGATTTTTGAAATTTTTGCCAGTATGTCATAAGGGTGGAGCTCTTCAGAATCCTAAATGGCCTCATGGAAGTTAGGACTTACTTGTCTGCTTCAGGTCATTTGCTTTCAGATTAGGTTCTGCAGGTTGAATGGATTAATTTTACTTTGCAATTAGTATTAAAGACATGTCTGTATTCACAATAATGTTTTCTCTAATTATCATTGTGCTAATGGAAGCAGAAGGAAGAAACCAGGCCTCTTCCTTTCTCTACTGGTCCTGCATTGCTGTTCTTTATGAGCAATTTTCTCTTCTGGAGACATCCAGCTCATTAGAAATCCAGCATTCTAAATCTAATGCTGATAATGCAATACTGTTAACTTTTTCCAGTTCACTGAAGAGGCAGGAGAAAAAATAAAGATAATCATCAGGGGAAATTTGGTCACCAGCCACTCATTCCTGTCTCTCTTCTGATATAGGAAATACATAATTTATGCCAGCAGGTCTTCATGCAGTTTTTACAGTCACTTGGAAATGGGGTCAATATGTTTTCATTTACTCTGAATTGGTTACATTTATTTCTTTATTTGCTCTTAGTGTGACACAGATATTTTTCTTCTAATAATTCCTGGCAGTTATATTAACTTTCTGCTATAGCTAATGGCTGAACAATTATTTTTCCTGGAATGCAAATTGAAAGATTAACCTTAATATTTTTTTAAACATTTAAATTGTTTTCATGGTCAAGGATGTTTATGATACAGTAGCAGTTTAAAATAGAACATAAATTAATAAATTAATTATAATTTCTTCAGCTCAATAAGCAAAGCAAAAATTAAAAATTAAAATTAATGTGGGCATGTGGTATTATTGTTCTCTGGTTTGTGACTCAGACCCTTTCACAGTTGTATGCTTTTTTAATCCACACGGAATTGTTGATTTCTAAAAATTATAGACAAATGTGCCTTGTCAGTCAGTGTGGGCAGATTTTCTTTAAGTTTGTTTTCATGTACTTATATCAGTGAAAGGATCTGAATCTGTAGCCAAGTAATTTTTAATTTAGGACTTTTCTTATCAAAAGAATTGATAATTTTCTGAATTCTGTTCACTGTGGAAAGTCCCAGGGAAGTAAAGAACTTATATACATTGTGCATACAGGATTAGATAAGAGATATAACCACAAAGGAGAGACTATTTGCCTGATTTTCTAGTTGCTGCAGAATTTAGTGCTACATATTAAAAGTCATTCCTGAATCCTTCCCCTACTGAAAATATTTGCTTTATTTTAAGAGAAGAAGTACATTTGAAACTTTTGGCAAATTAAAGAACCTGGATTTTTCTTTAAAGTTCCTTTGGTTTAAAGTCCCTGTATTTCTTGAGAGCAAATTGCATGGTCTTAAACTAGGAACAAGTAAATCCTAATGGCACAGCAGTGCAGACCTTTATTCTTTCTCTGTGACTATTTGCAGGCCTGTGTTGACATTTAGTTGTGTAATTGCCAAATGGTATATATGGACATTATCAGCCTAGGGAATGTTCACAAAGTGTTTATCTTCAGTGATGTGCTTCATTATTTACAATTTATAATGTTTTCTTTTCTGTTACATGCTTGTTTGCCTAGATCTTCTTAGCATTTCAATGAGTAAGACTAAATAATGAGTAAATAATACATAAAGCAAAATCATTTTTCTAGATGATAATTTGTGGCAATATGTTGGCTTTTTTTCACCAATAACCATATTCTAATACATATTATTCTTTTTATTTATGAAAATAAATTGCAAGATTTCACTAATAAACATTAAAAGACAGTGTTATAATTAAGTCAATTATTCTGTTCCTGTATTATTAGAGACAAAATATATTCTCATTGATAAATAATTATACTATGTAGCATACAGTTTTTGCTATATAACATGTAGTACACACTCAATATAATAATGCTCAAGGTAATGCCAGTAATAATAAAAATGTGAAAATTCAACAGATGTGTAAGAACCAAACAGTTAAATTCTTCTAAAAACATTAGACAAAAGGCCAACCTATGAAAAATATAAAGATATATAAAGAGAAAATGAATAAACAAATTGAAACAGAAGCTGCATACATTTCAATAAGTAGTGCAACTCCAAATTGTTAAAATGCTGAGATTCTTATTAATTTTTATTGACCTCTGTCATACACAATTCACTTTCAAATATATTATAATAAAGGATGTAACATTTTATATTATAGGTTTTTTGCTTTTCAAATAAAAGCTGACTTAACATCATTTTACCTTTTATGTACTGTTTCAACAAAAACTGTGAATTCAAATATTAATTATCTTCAAAATGGAAACTAATAAAAGCAGATGCCCAGAACGTTAAAAACTTATTAGAAAACATTATGAAAATAAGATACCATTGTAGTAAATGTAAAGTTATTTAATTGCTTTATATATAGGAAATTTTCTCTGAATTATCAACCAATTGCTTTGAAGAAACTTTTGATTATCCTCTGGTTTGGTAATAAACTTTGTCATCTTGGAAAACACAGGAAACAGTTATGAAAACATTCTAAGGTTCATTTCTACAAAAAATCTGTAGAAAATTGGGTTTTTTAATTAACAGAGTGCAAGGGCACTGTGCATTATGGTTCATCTGCTCCAATGGAGGAATGGATTCTCTGCCCTGTGATTACCACAGGGTCCTCCCATGTGCTCTTGGCACCACATTTCTATCCCTTCCTTTGCACCAGCTCTGACCACTGACTGACCATTGTCACCAAAACACTGTGAAATTCCTGCAGAAATCTCACCTGGGGGGGGCAGAGAGGATTGTTCCATTGTTAGAAAGCAGATTCTGTTTAGCTTGAGAAACAGGATAAAACTACTGGGTTGAGAATTAGGGTGGATCTGCCAGATGGGAAGGAGTGGGACAGAGTTTTGGGGGAAGAACAGTTTCTTTAGGTGCATTCTGGTAAACATTTATATCTACAATGTGCAACTGAACCAGTTTCTGAGACCTTGATCTTGGTGTGTCATCAAAGAATTCCAGGAAAACATGATATTGCATGATATAAAAGGAAACACAGAATCCTTTACTTCCATCAGCCTTGCTAAACACTCCTCCTAATTTGAGTTTTCCCAGCTCCAGTGTTCAGAGATGAATTCTCATGATTTACCAGTTCTTTAAAATAAGAAATCAGTCAGTAGTTAATTTAAATTAATTTAAAAATGTACAAGTCACCTTTCACTATTGTCTATGATAAATTACACAGCCTGAACTCTTTCATTTTTACTCTTCAGAATCTCTTATCCTCACATACTTTTTTTTCACCTTGTCCAGATTTAGAAAATTCTTTTTTTTGTTAATCTGAACAAAACCACTCACAATTTCTCTATTATCAATCCCATTCTATTAAGAAATTTGATTAGGTGTTCTCTTCTCTATTGTGATACCTTGTTTAAACATCCAGGACTTCATTATCAATTTATAATTGCACTGGAAAGGGAGAGGCATGTCTGCTGTGAGCCTCAGCCCTCTTCCAGAGCCACCACCTTCCATTTCATGGACACAACCTGTTTTCCCCCTTTTAAGTGGAACATCACATTTTTTCATAGTCAAAGTTTTGTCTCCACATACCCAGATAATGAGGTTATATGTGACAGTCTTGTTCTTCTCATTTGTAACTCCTGGTTTTTCAACTGTACAAAAACAATTGGTCAGCAAAATGCACTTTATTATGTTTCAGGCCAATAGTTGGCCCAGTTTAGCTTTAATCTAAGGTTCCAAATTAACAGAGCATTTTGCAATTTTCTTCCTCATCCCTCTTTAGCAAAGTGCTTAACTTGAAATGAATAGCTGAGATACACTGTACACAAGACAAAGTTGGCTGCTCTCTCAAGGGTTTGATGATTTGAAGTCTCAAAGGATTGGGGATGGTGAAAGAGATTTGTGTCACATGGGTTTAGGTTACACTTGACCAATGAACCTTTAAAATTCTTTGTAGTGGAGAGAATTAAGCAAATCACAATCTGGTGCAGATTACAGACAGGCTGAACTACTCATACTCATTGATTATAGAAGGAGGGATAGAGAAATGATATCCTAAATTAGGTACCTTAATAAAGGACTTAGAAGTTGGTTGGATGGAATTTACTGATCAATTTTACAGAATCCAGAGGAAAAAGAGTGAGCTTGTTCCTTTATATGTGTAAAACTTTGGATTTTAGCCCTGAGAAACAGTGTCTGCATGTTGTCTTGACCTATATTATGAATTTACTCAAGTTTCTCAAGTGTCAGATATTGACTCTGTCCACATCTTTTTTCTTCAGCTGCCTAATGGATAAACTTGTGAAGAACAATTCTAATTATGATTAATTATTAAAATCAGGCATATTTGTTTAGGTAA
The DNA here is from genome assembly GCA_013397555.1 of Urocynchramus pylzowi. NCBI lineage: Eukaryota > Metazoa > Chordata > Aves > Passeriformes > Fringillidae > Urocynchramus > Urocynchramus pylzowi. The sequence goes on along the minus strand of VZRH01003983.1, from coordinate 182,816 downwards.
GATACTACTTCCAACTCCCAGAAAGGTGTAGATCAGAATGTGCAAAAGGCTTTATATTGGAAGTATTCCCCCAAAAGATCCAGGGTTTATTGGAGAGCAGAAGCAAGTCAGGAAGACAGGAATTAGTAAGAAGGAGGAAATGTGAAATGAGGAGAATTAGTAAGAATGACCAATGGTTTACATACAAAATAGGTGAATCTCATCATGGTCACACAGATGAGCAGAACAAGAACATTTGACTAAAAGGAGCCTCCTTGCTCAGGCCTGTGTGTATTTTCCATGCTGGGGAATGAAGCAAGTTGATTTACTTTACCCAGGAAATCCATTAAAATCCATTAAGAAGGATAGTTTTACACAGGACATTGGAGAAATTATAGAAACTTAATAAATCAGCTAAAAAAAAAAAAAGAAATTAGTGTATCAAATGTGGGTTTCACTTCATATTCCCCAAAGATCTTTGAGCATTCAGAGGCTTTCTGAAAGTGTTGGAAGGCAACAGATTCAGAGTGTAGGGCAACAAATGCACTCAGTCATTTACTTGTAAAAAAAAAAAACAACCAAATAATGGGAAATATTAAATCTAGTATACAGTTAAACCATCCAGCTCAAGTTTTTTCTTCCATCTTGCATGGAAGGCATTTATTTTAAATATACTCTTCCATGCATGAAAGAAAGATGGTACATTTTTGACTCAAAGTTTGTATTTTTCAGACCAATTTCTGAATGCAAGCTTTTATATTTAGGACATATCTCAATTCTATTTTTTTTATTTCAGTCATCCTAGTAAAATTCCAAAGGAATTACGAGGAACAGCTACCCATTTCTGCCATCATATTTAAACAAGCTACTGTAACATTACTGAGTGTGAATTTCAAGCATGCAGAGCAAATAATGGTAGTGAAGGACTGGACTGAAACTATGCCCAGAAGTTTGCTAGATATCCTCAACCTTTAACTTTTTTAATTCCAAATGAACTCTGTAAAATAATTTGAAGAAATTCTATGGGATATTGTACATATTTCATTCTCTTAGGGCCTTGGGTTTTGTTTGAAAGCAGTCTTGGAGCTTAAAAAAAGTTGTTGACAGCTCATTGCTTCAGGAACTTAAGCAGGTGGTAAATTATTAGCTTATGTGGGGGCTGCCATGAAGCATGAAAAGTTATGTCTGGTGTCAGTCCAAATTACTGTCTTTAACTGCACATAAGGCAGTGAAAAAACATTAGCTATGCAGTAAACATGGGTTTAGCCAACAAAAATAGATTTTACAAGGTTTCCTCAAGCAATCTCCAAAAGGTCATTCCATACATATGCCCCAGCCGTTGCTATCATTTTATAGCCATTTGTTGTTGTTCTAAATCTGTGGCTGTAACAATGATCTCATTAGCTAAATCAATGGATTGGGAACATGCTGCAATTTTTTTTCCAGTGGAACGCAGAGAAAAAAGTGCAGATATTTCAAATGCAAGCTAAAATATGAATGTAAATATTTCACTTACTGATGCTAACATTTTTCACTTACAAGCATATTTCTGGTGTAGGCTGGCTTTCAAGAAAGCAAATGTATTCCATTCATAGACTCACTGAAGTTTTCTCTGCAGAAGCTCTAGAAACTAGAAAAAGAAAAACAAACTTTATCTGGTAAACAAGATGTTCTTGAGATCTTTAGATAATCCTCTAACGTTGGCATGGAGATGCCCACACACCATAATTTCACTTAGAGTCTGGAACAGGGTGGTATAGCAAATTTCATTTTGGGCCTGAGATAGCTCCTGAACCACACACAATCATTTGTGAGTGGTAATTGTTGCACTGCAGCAATTAAACAGTGCAGACAGTGGAGCTCTGCTGCTCAGGGGCAGCCAGTCCATTTGAGCTCATGCAGCCTTAGAGCACACACATGGAGCTGTCTAAGAAGTTTCCAGGTGTTGAGGGACCTCCCCTGTAGTGTGTGCTGCAGTGGTTGCATCTTTTACCTGTCACAGAAACATAAATCATAGAATGGTTTGGGTTGGAAGGGATCATCTTCTTCCAACACCCCTGGAACAACTTCCACTAGACCAGGTTGCTGAAGCCCCATCCAAGCTGGCCTTGAACACTCCAGAGATGGGGAATCTGCAGCTTCTACAGCAACCTGTTCCACTGCCTCACCACTCTCATTAAAAGAATTTCCTCCTAATATCTGGTATAAATCTTTCCTCTTTCAGCTTAAAGCCATTCCCACTTGTCCTATTACTCCATGCCTTTGTAAAAAAACCCTCTCCAGCTTTCTTGTAAGCTTCTTTTAGGTACTGAAAGGCTGCAATGAGGTCAACCTGGAGCCTTCTCTTCTCCAGGCTGTAAACCCCAACTCCCACAGCCTCCTGTCCACCACATTGCTCTCACCCTCTGCTTCACACCTACATACCTGTATTAACTGTGCTCTCCTTAGCCCTTGCAGCCAATGCCCCAGAATGAGCATTCAGTGCATCCATAATTCTTGAACATTCCTTTTGTGGACAGCCTCAATCAACAGAATCACCATGAAGCAATCCTGCTTTTTTCCAGAACTCTTCCCTCTGGTTTCCATAGGGTGAAGGCTGCTGCTTGCTAGGGATTAACTGCAAAGGGACTGTACTGGATGGAAAGTCAGCATCCAGTTGGGTTTCTGTCTGTAGAATTGTCCCCTTCTGAATATGTCACTTGTGCACACGGTGTCCCTTTGTGCCTAGGCATCTCCAGAGGACCCTGTCTGTGCACACGTTTGTTCAAGTGTTCAAAGACCTAATTCTGCAAATGGGGGGCTGTGAGGAGAGCAGCACGGCTTCACAAAGCTTCCTGAGTGTGATTAGCTCATCTGAACATCACAAAGGAAACAAAAGAGCACATCTGTGGCTGATTTTTGTGGAACAGGAACAAACATCAGAATCACTTTGCATATGTGTTGGCTCCCTGGGAGCACTTGAAACTTCGAGGAGTGTGACTTAAAAGATCAACATGCTTTTAAAGGAGAGGAACAAAGTCTTAAAGGCTTTCATATAGGCTGAAGGTGTAAAAATCAGAATGGTTTAAAGTGAATGCATGAGCCTGTCCAGACCTCCTTTTAACTCCCACTGCATTTTATAAATGTGTGATATCTGTCTTTAATATAGTGTGGGAGAAATGTGGTATAATGTTAGTATGTTAGTGATGCTGAAGATAGTATTTGACAAAAATATGCAGGCTTTTGTTTTGAATAATGTATTGATACATTATTGTCAATATTATAATCATTATTAAATAATTATATAATTTCAGATAATGGTTGCTTTGCTCTAAACCTAATAACCTTCTGAGGTTACAGACACTGTTCCTCATGTATGTGAGCAGAACAGAGAAAACCTGGATTCAGGAAGGAATCAGTTAAAGCAAAAGTCAAGGTGGATGAGATGAGAATCAGAATATAGTGGTCAAAAAATATGTGTTCCACTGTGGAGACTTATATTAGCCTTCATTTGGATTTTGTTGTGTCTTATTCTTTGTCTTTATGGTCTTTTTACAAGTTTTTATTTGTTTGTTGTGCTTATACTGAGATAATATCATGAGATCAAATTTCCATTTACAAGACGGGGTGTAAGAGGGATAGTGTTTATTGCCTGTGGTGACTAAAAATGCCTAGATGAACAAGATTTATTGAAAATAATTTTTAAAAGCGTGGTCCAGTGTGGGCTTCTCTCTCCCCAGATCCACAGGTCCTATCAGGACCCTGCTTCAGCCTGGGCTTCCCCTGGGGTTCCAGCCATCCTTAAGGCATCCATCTTCTCCAGCATAGGGCTCCTTCATGGGCTGCAGGTGCATCTCTGCACCCCTGTGCCCTCCATGGGCTGCAGGGGCACAGCCACCTCGACATGGGCTTCATCAGGGGCTGCAGGGGAACCTCAGCTCTGCCACCTGGAGCAGCTCCTGCCCCTTCTCCACTGACCTGGGTGTCTGCAGAGCTGTGACTCTGCCACTCTGGTGATGGGCTCAGCCTTGGCCAGCACTGGGCCTGTTTTGGAGCCAGCATTGGCTCTAAGAGACACAAGAAAGACTTCTAGCATATTTTCAGAGGGTTCACCCCTGCAGCCCCCCCACTTCCAAAGCTTTGCCACACAAACCCATACATCTACATATTCTTAGATCTTTGAACATTCAAAAGTAGTAAATGCCACAAATAAAATCAAGCTCCTTAATGGGTTATTTATTTTTCAAATACATATTGGGTAGGAGTGTGGCTATTCTTGGCATTATTTCCAATCACGGCACAAACGATTCCTTGCATGTCTTTGTCTGTTGTGTTTCAGCTATTTAAAATGGTAAATCAGATCTTTTTTCCAAGATAATGATTTTCTTACTTCTTAAAGTTCCTGGGGTTTACCACGTTATACTCACCCTATTTTGGCTCTTGGGTATACAGCATGTTATCCATCACCTGAGCTAATTTCACTTCATTCGTCTATTTGTGCACTGAAGGGGGTAAGAATTGTTTTACAGGACAGTTCTTCACACTCTTCAAAGGTGCTGCAGTTTGGGAGCTCCAGAGATACTGCTGGATGTGAACAACCCACATGGAAGTACTGTGGAATCTTTATCTTTGGTCTTTTTCTTAATAACTGAGAGGAGGAAATGCCTGTCAGAATTACAAATATACTTGTGAATTAATGAACTAGATAGTAATAGATGATTGCTTAATGCTGCCTTCAGCTTCATGTGCCTTGATGTATGAATTTGGGTTAGTAAAGCAGCTACTAAGTAGCACCCAAATTATACTTTTGTAATCGTACCCATACTGATATTTTCAGGCACAAATATAAGATTTCTAAAGACCTATTTTATTGTTTGCAGGAAAAACAGAGAGAACAATGAATCATAGAATAATGAAATCATAGAATCATAGAATGGTTTGGGTTGGAAGGGACCTAGTTCAAAAACCCTTGCCATGGGCAGATGTTGGAATCCTGGATGCTGAGAATTTAAACTTTTTGTGCTTAAAGGCACAGACCCACAAGAGAACACTGCATTTGACCTGAGGTCATGGAACAGGCTTCCAAAATTGATTAATAGCACTGGGATTATGGGTGTGTAGTTGGTTAGAAGTGTGTAATATCTCAGGGTGGAAAACTTTGAGTTTGAGATTTTAGAATATAGAAAGAAATATGAAGCAAGATGGAGGTTTTAGGGTGGAGATAAGTTCTTCTTCTTTACCTTCTTCATCCTTCTTCTTCATGGGTTTGGGTGATGTTTTGTAATTGGACAGAAAAGTCCACATTGCGGGCTTCCAAGGGTCAGTTATTGGGTTAAAGGAAATATAATCTTGCTGTCATTTCTTAATTGGATAGTTTAGCCTTAAAAGACCTTGTAACAAGAGACAGGGAGCCATTTTGTGCTTTGCTAATGAAAAGGCTGCCAAACTCATGGTTGTGAGACTGTTTTACTGATAAGAAATAATAAAACTTGAGTCTGAACATGAACTACTGTCTCGACTGCCTTCAATACAGACCCAGAGAAACCAATAGGCAGGGACACCTCCCACCAGACCAGGCCATTCAGAGCCCCATACAACTTGGCCTTGAACACTTCCAGGGATGGGGCATCCACAACTTCTCTGGGAAATCTGTCCCAGTGTCTCACCACCCTCAGAGTAAAGAATTTCTTCCTAATATCTAATGTAAACCTACTCTCTCTCAGTTTGAAGCCATTCCCCCTTGTCCTGTCATTACATGCTCTTGTGAATTGTCCTTTTCTATCTTACTTGAAGGCTGAAATTAGGTGGCCCTAAAGCCTTTAGGTGTAATTCAAGGAATTTAGGTGTAACTCAAAGGAGAAGAGTTGTCATATCAAGTTAAGGCAGAGAGCTTGCAGATCTCCATCCCATGTTGCTGAGCAGTGATTCCCTGGCTCCAGGTTCCAGTGAGATGGAATCCATCTGACTAAGTGTGCTCATCCACAAATGCAAGTACTTAGGCCAGCAAGTGAGCCCAGGCTCATCTTCTGGTTGTTGGGGAGATAAACAAAATACTTAATGGAGATTAGGAGACAATTTCATCTTAAAATAAATAGTTACCTCTGGTGAAGTCATATCAAATTCTATTGACTATTTTGGCCAAATCTGTACTGTGTGTAGTGAGTACTGTAATGACTGCATGGAACATAAGTACTTGTATGACAGATTGAATGAAAAAAATCTACCCAGGAAAATAAAGGAGGGAGGGGGGATTTTGAAGTGTTCATGAACACTTGCTTTCTCATTCCCTTCCCACACTGCTCCCCCAAAACCCCACTGTATTCAGAGGGTGTAAGACAGGGAGAAAGGCTGAACTGCCTGCTCTCCCAGGCAGCCTGCTACTTCACATGATTGTAGTGTTACATCAAGTTGGTCAGTAGTACAAATCACTGAATGCAAGAGAGGACAAAAACCTACTTTGTTTTTAAAGCTCTGAGAACAAGAGATTTAATCCAGTAAAAATATTTTTACATTGACATTCACTTTAACTAAAAGTATAACAACCTGAAAGTACATCATAGATTCAGGTAAGAACCATGGCTCAGGACCCTACTTTTGTTTTTACACTCAATGCAGTCCTAGTTTTCATGTATAAAGGCAGAGCAGTATGGGTCATGAAAACAATATACCACCTTAATTGATAGTAGCACTATCAATTGGTAGTAGCACTTGGTGAGGAGCAAATATAAGAAACATATTGGTGCTATTTAAATTTTCCATGGTCATGCTGCCTACTATGAAGAGAAGAGTTCATTCAACTATTCAGTGCAAACTTTGTCTCTTTCTCATTACTCAGAATCTTGAAATTTCCCATAAGCTAAACACAGACAGCTCTGTAAAATCATCTGTTCTAGCATGAAAAATAGGTGAATATAATCAAAGCTGTGTCTAATACCAAACAGGGCAAAGTCCTGGAAATGGTGTGAGATGTTATCCCCATTTGGTTTTGTTGCCCTGCAGGTGTCTGAGGGTAGACTGGAAAGGGTGTGGCTGGACAGGCAAACTCACCAGCTGTAGTGAATTCAGGAATGGGGATGAGCAGTCTACTAGACATTCCTGAATGAAGGTTATCCCTGCTTTGTCATGTGAAGTGAATCTTTTTCCCACCAAAAACCCCTTCTTCTAATGTCAGTCACAGTCTGATTCCTTCTTACTCTTTTCCACAGAAGTTATCCTTCCCTACTCCTTTATATTCTCTAGCATTTTCCATTGTCCATCTCATACATGTTTAAAATACTGCAGCACATTGGACCTGACTCTGTTCTTATTCACCCCTATGTTCATGCATTTGCCTCAAGAGCTCACAGCTGTGATTGATATCTTAGGTTGTGTAAAACCAACAAAAGAATCTGTTTTGCTGAAGAGGAAAAAGAAAACTGTGTACTACAGTATAGGCAACATGGACCCTCATATCTCCTTGATTCACCTTTAATCTATATATTTTTTTTTAATTAAAATCAACTGCACCTGAAGTTACTGTTGGCCACAATTTTATATTACCTTTTATAAACATATTTAGGCAAATGGATTTCATCCTAAATCAATCTGTCAGGAGTGTAGAAAGACAGAGTTGATTTCTTGGTTATATTTCAAATAGTGTCCTGAAATCAATTACACCAGCTAGAAGACTCCATGTGAGCCATTGGAGACACACTATAAACAATGGGATAAAATGGGACAGCTTCTCCCACCTGCAGCATGGGAATAGCAGCAGGGCAGAAATCAAGCAGATTTCAACACAAAAAATTGACTTGCTCATGCAATCACTGAAAGTTTAGATTGTGATTTGGCTTCATGCTGGCTGGAGATAGGTTACAGCAGATTTTCCTTGAAACTGCATATCATTCAGGCTCTAGAGTAGAGAAAAAAAAAGGAAAAAAGAAAAGGAAGAGCAAGGTCTGCTTTGCTGTGTTTCTATTACCACTCATAGCCCAGTGATTACTGGAAGTTCAGCATTTCTGAAAATGCTGACATAATTACAGAAGGCAGATACCATGGTGGCTAAACTTCTGCTGACATTACCAGGTTCACTCCAGAAGTTAAACATGACATGTCATGGAACACAAAATGCTTCTGTTAATAATAATATATTTACATTTTACAACTGAAAAATCAGCCAACCAACTGAACCCCAGCATACGACCCACTTAAGGTTCAATTTGATGATCTTGGAGGTATTTTCCAAACTGCATGATGCTGTGATTGAGCATAAGAATTAAAAATGACTGTATTATATAAATACAGTTCAACATCTTATTCTTGATAGTAATCAACAGTGGATACTTAAAACAAAACAATGAGAAAATATAAATAAATAGTTAGTGATACTTCCCTAAATACTGTCCCAGTGCCTGCTTTCTGGATAGGTGTGGGATTTATATATGATTTAGTTAGTACCTCTAATCTCTTAAAAAAAGTATTACTTCAGACTCCTGAAGTCCTCTTAACCAAAACATTGCTACTGATGGGTATCACAACATATGTATTATGTACATCAAGTAAAAAAAAAAAAGAGAGAAATATTCATAATCCCCAATAATGTAAATATAGAGTGCAAGCTGTGTCATAAAAGAAAAGAAGGCTCATAAAACATTATAAAGCATAAAAATATTGACATATTTTGAGGTCCAAGTCATAGGTGAACTCAGTAAATTTAAGTTTTTCTCTGTATTTAAATCTGTTTGTCATTTATGACCAAAATGAAGATTGTTTCATCTCTGGCTGGAGAAAAGACCTAATTCTATGCAAGCATGAGAGGTAGAACCATGAATGATCACAGTTGCATTTGACAACTTATAAAATGCCACAGTTTATAATCATACTTGTTCCAAGGTAGAGATTAAGTCTATGCTACTCATCTAGACTCAGTACACAGAATAAAATACACAGATTGGGATCTCCAGAGACAGACATCTCCAAATGGGATGAATGACCTTCTGGAAGTGCTCATTTATCTCTCCATCGATAGTAGTATGATTCTAAATGATAATCCAGACAGAAAACTTTTAGACAGCTAAGGTTAGGTAAGATTAATCTCTCACCTAATGCCTAAGAAAAAAATTCCATACACTCAAAATTTTATCTCTAGTCTCATCAAATCTAATTTTATTTTATCTAATTTAATCTTTTTGTGTCCACACTGTTGCAGATCTAGCTGCCAGTTTCATAGATAATTTCTTATCTATTTAGAAAGATGCTGGTGTCAAACACATACACACAAACACTGTCACAAAACTAATAGTATTCATCTTTATATCCAATATGCCCATAACTTAATTTATGAGCAGGGAGAAAATACTCATGCAAGTATACTCACAATATAATATACATAATCCTCATTAAGCAAAATGGTTTTAGAGTTCCGGCCTCTCCTTTCTCTACTATTTCCCATGTTTTCAATTCTTTCCCATTTCCCAGTGCCTGAGGGCAAGAAAATGAATTCTGTCACAGGAATATAAAATAAGAAGCAAAATGTTCTTTGTCACTAATCAGAATTTCCTACATTATTAGACCTACCCTTTCCAGCAGGCTGAGGAGAAACTCATCCAGATGTAAGCCTGGCTATAGACACTGTGTCCATTCTGATCATCTATCTCTACAGTGCCTGAGCACTGACAGGAATCATTCCAAAAGTAAGTGTAGAAAGATTATGACTTTGATATCAACTAGAAATTAGCATAATAATAAAAACAAGCCAAGACAATAAAAAAGTCTTTTATTCAGGAAGCCAAGCTTGTGTTAATGCGTGTATCTGACACAACAGAGTTTAATCATGGTCTGATCAAAGAATCAGCAATGTTATAGGGGTGTTAGCCTGGACCTTCTAGACCTCAAGCTAGAACTGCTCTTCGTTGCCTTGTCTCTCCTGAGATTCTCTAGGAAGATATTTATTTTTTTTAATGGAAATAAATATTTTGCAAATTTAACAATGAACTTGTCTTCCTGAATTCTACCTGTTTACATGCAACTTCAGAACAAATTCTTATTATCTCATCTAAATTGGCAACACGTCTTGGGAGAATCAATTCTAATGTAATACAAGCCATTATCTCTCTGACTTTCCCTGGGAGGTTTTCACCCCCACAGGAGCAACACAGAAAGATTTGCTTGGAAGGTATTTTACCTGCTTGTTAAATTTGCAATTATGCTCTAAAATCATTCACTTTTGTACTTATCAGGAATACAGGAAAACACACATTTTGTGTAACAGAAATATATATGTACATGAGAGGATACCTGCAGCCTGTTTCAGCTCCCTGACCTGCACTCAGAGCATGTCACTGCTTCTGTCCAAGTCATGTGAATCTGTTATTTCTTCTTCAAATCCAGTGAGTCTGATAGGGCTGGTACCTGCCAGCTGCAGGAGTCAGGACATGGACACTTCAGCCTGTGTGCAACAAATCTGCATCACGGTCCTGAGTCTCAGCCGACTTCAGCCTGCCTGAGCTGAAGGCAATTACAGCAGTTCAGCTCCTTTGCAGAAAGTTCACCCTTGGAGATGTAACTGGGACTCATCTGATCCTGGTGAAGTGGCAGAAAGGTGTCTGATGTGAGCTCACACTCTCTTTCATGAATACAATTGATTCTTTTTCTTTTCAGATCACAGCTCGATCTCCCACCCCTTACTTTCTCCCATTTCCTCACCTACAATGAACATGAAAACTTTCTTCTCTTTCAAACTTGGAATAAGGATCTGGGGAAATTCTCCTCTTGCTCAAATGGGAGTAAATACAGCCCTTACATCCCTTTAATCCCACAAAGTAACAAGCACAATTAAGACAAAACCTTGTTAAAAATAGCAATAATAGCAAAGAATGATTAAAACTGTCAGAATAAGATTTACATTTGTCCAAAGTACTATAACCACTGCAACACTGTCACCTGGAAGTAAGTAATTCCAGATATTTTCCCCATGACAGAGATACTGAGAGGTGTTTCAGAAGTGAGGTTTATTTTCTACCTGAGGACGATGTCATATTTCTAGTAAGTGCAAAGCTGGCAGTGCTTACAGCAGCACAGAACCAAGGAGCTGCTTATTTGTTTGAGTGCCCTAGACTATACATTAGGAGTCTTGGAGTCATGCCAAACTACCCAGCAATAATTGTAGCAGTCATCTGTGAATAGTGATATTTGGCAGCGTATTAGTAGTTCATTTAATTTATTGTCTTCCCACCTTATTTGCAGTACATCACAAGGCTGGAAAACTTTCTAAGCTCATATTTCAAAAGCAGAACCCTTAAAGCTGCACCTTAAAACTAGAAATTTGGCTTATGCAATTTTGTTCAGCCATGTCAATGTAAACTCCAGACAATATTGTGTTGCAGAGCTCTCATTCATGCGATGACAGCTCTGTCTCCTCGGTGGCTAAGCTGGCAGTTAAAGTGATTCACTGCAATCAGCCTCAAAGGTTTCCAAGACAGACCCCAAGGTAACTTAGAAAGTTGTAGAGAAGTTTGACAGGATGCTTTATTTTGTTTTTGTTTGGAAATAACACTCAGAAATCACAGTGAGCAGTGATGGAAAGGAAGGAACATCACCCTTTGTTTCAAACAGGTTGCTTTGTTGGCTTGTGTACACAACCACAAAGCATCAAATAACAGGGACATCAGTCACACACAACAGCTCACATGGGCTCATACACACTCAGCAGGAAGGATAACACTTGCTGCATACGATGCCACTCATTGAATTCTTTCCCTTATTCTTCAAGCATTTGAAGCATTAGAACTGGAAAGTTATTGCTCTCAGCCTTATTCTTTGACTGGTCTAAACTTACATATTTATATACATATCTCTGAGGAGGTAAATCTAGGATTCCTAGTTTTACCTGAGACATTTTCCTCCTAAGGTCTGTATTCCAAGATTCAGCTCAATCATAAATAGATTTGTCTTGCAAATTGCATTATTAATATTGAGTCAGCCCATTGATTATCCTTTAAATGTGGGACAGCACACAGCCAAAATAAAAGTTGGAGGTAATTTAGGGAAGAGCACACATTGTTCTCTACTAGACATAAATATCACCAGCTGCTGTTCTTTATACGATACAGCCTCCCATCCCAAGTGCAATCCCCAAATATTTCTCTGCATCTTGCAAAATGAATAATAGAGAATAACTTATGTTCTTTCATGTTGGTTTATTACAATAATAGTAGATCTACTGGGCCAGCATTTTTGAAGAAACAGGTCATGTTATTTCAAACCAGAGGCATGGGAGGAATACATGATTTCGAATACATCATATTTCTTAAATCAGAAAGAAACCCTGTATATTCTCAAATAGGAAAATTTTCTCAAAATTTACCTCCAAAACAGTTTAAAAAAATACATTTGAGATTCTGTTCACACGTATTGTTAAAAGTCTTTTTTTCCTGAGGAATGCATGTCCAAGCATTAAGCAAGTTTTGTGCAGTTAAGGGCAGCACATGTCCTTCCCTGTCAGCCTTACACCACAGAACAGGCAGTCATGGACATGAATGACACAAGATGACACAGATGGAACAGGGAGTATAATGGTTATTTTGTTTCTGAAAATGCTACTATTCATTATCAAAAAGAAAAAAATTTACACTTGAAGGTGCAGGTACTTTGAAATAGTAACTATTGTGCCTTTTTCCCTGCAGAGATTTCTCTGCAGCTTTTCAAGCAGGCAAACAAGGGGGGGAAATAAGAAAACATGCTGTAAATGGTTCATAGAAAATGAAGCAACACTTACCAATGCTAATGATTACTATGAATATCCAACCATAAACATGTCTCATGAATGAGAAAGCAGATAAATTGGCTGCATGCTACTGATGGCATCCAGCATAAGCCTTCTAAAATTCATCTAGTCCCATCTAATTAAATACTCCTACACATGTGGATTTATTTACAAGTTGATATCTCCCTTTGCTAATGCAGGAAAGCATGAAAAGGTACAGCTGCAATTAGTACTTATCTTTGGAAGGAAAACTGCTCATAAAGAAATAAAGGGTGCTTTTACAGGCACTCATCTCCTGCTTACATATGAGGTTGAAGTTTGAGTCTGAGTTTCAGCAGCAATCAGATCAGCTCTTTGTCTAATAATCTAAATAAAGAACAAACTCTGTTTCTGAGCTCTAGTGAAACAGCACAACTGGCAACCTGAAGGGTGTTCTCTCTTTCTCCCCAAACCAGGTGACAAACTCATACCTTGAGGGTTCATGCTGCCCTATAAACTCTGCCCAGCAGAATAGTGTGTCTTGGCACAGGCCATAACCATGCAGAGATCATGCTAGCAAGTAGTATGGGTGATTACAGACAATATTTAAGCCCATGCTCTAGTGCTACTAACTTACAAAGATAGGTGTAAACTCCAAGTGATCCACAGCACACTATTTAATCTCTAACTTTCACATAACTCTACCATAAATAGTCCTTTTCTGTCTTCTTTGCCTGTGACAGTAACCAGCTCCTCCTATTTCAAGAGATTAATGAAGCTTTTCTCAGGCTAGAACTCTTAGGCACTAAGAATAACAAAAAAATAAAAAGGCAAAATACATCTGTTTCAAGACCATCACTTGGGGAAAATATCATCATGTATCATAAGGTTTTCTGTGGGAAGTTCAACTCTGTCTTAATGCTTAAGATTAAAATTGTCATATCTTTTATCTCTTTGTACACATTTCCTGTTCCTGAAGCCCGTTTCTGCTTGTTAAGAGCTGAATAAATTGACAGTTAGATAAAGTACCTAGTATATTTATTTTTACACACACCAATCATTTCTCAAAGAGAGTCAAAAGAGGGACCTTCCTTCTGACAAGAATGCTGCGTGCCCTTTGTTTTCTTTATTTTTGCAGGTTTGTTCTTTTTTTTTTAGAGATTACCATAATGACAGCAAAGCAGCAATAAGGAAGTCCACCTGTATTCTCTGATTTCCCGGAGGAATCTGTGCATGACAACTGGAAAACAAACAAAACTCTTGACAGAGAAACAACACAACACTTGTGAGCTAATGAGCAGCAGGGGGATGGGCCAGGCATGCAGACGTGTGCTGCAGCCTAAAAACTATTTATAAAAATAGTGGGGTAGGACAGGGAGGAGCTGGTCCTGTGTTATATCACACTGCTGTGCCACAGAGCCACTTGCAGAAACAAATGCTGCAACCTTCCAGGAACATGTACTTGTTCTTGAGGGAGAACTGTGAGGCAGCAGGAATCCTGGGTTTCTGTTCACACCTTTTCACACAACCCTTTTTTTTTTTTTTTTTTTTTTTTTTTTTTTTTTTTTGCCAAAACCAGAGTGTCACAGCCTGAGTTCTGCCCTACAGGTAGATCTAGTTGGTGTGCAGATGCCCTGGCATGCAAATACCTGATATCCCTTCCTGTCAATCTCAGAATGGTTTTGCTTCCAAAAAGGCATCTTTATATTGACTTCTGTTGGCACAGCTTCAGCAGTAAGAGCAGCAATGGGGCTGACACCTGACTGGCAAATGTGAGCTGGCAGAAGCTCCTTAGGTAAAGACAAGCCAAGTCCTTCTGTGACTGGCACAGTTTCTTTAGTCAGTGCTGTTTACCTGCATTCATATCAGGAATACTTTGCCAGTGCAATACATGAATATTCTGCTTTCGGGAAGGTAACAATACAGACAAACTCCACAGCTATACAAGGGAGATTATGTTTGAGTCAAAGAAGTGCCATTTTTGACTACAAGGAAGGAAGAAAATGAAGAAAGAAAGAAAGAGGCCTTGCTTGGCAGTGCTTGTCACAGCAGGGCTGTGGGTCAACACTATCTATATAAAACCGTTTTCTCCTCTGGGCAAAGGCAGAAGCTGAGAACACTGGGGATGAAACACTGGTGTTATTGCCCCAGTAGGACCCTGAGTAGCTGCCAAACCATTTTGCCCTGATCTGCATGCAACGAAGTAGCTGGACTGTGAGCCTATAACCCATAATAGCCAAGAAATTCAACCCTCGGAGACAGTGTAAATTCAATGGGCCAATTAGCACCCATGTGAGCTGTTTCAAAGAGCAAAGACAATTATCTACATTTTGCAGCATGTGGTTTAAACCTTCAATTAACCTGTGCTATAGGGGTTTCCTTTATTTTCTTTGTTTGGCTTAGTTTTTTGGGTTTTATCTTTTTTTATTTCCTTTTTTTCTGTTTTGTTTTTGTTGCTGTTGCTGTTTTTGTTTTGTTTTAATTTCACTTCCACTTCTCCACAGGGAAAAAACTAAACTGGACACACACTAAATCAGCTCTTTAAAGCTTGGCCACCACAATGAACATGTGGCTACCCCTCGTTTCTGTCGGAAAGCCATGTGCTCACAATCTGTCTGTTCTAATTGTGCCATGGATGTCATATTTGTGTCTAAGGGGCTGCTGGGTCTTGCTGGGTGCCTTACTGTGTCTGGCACATGGGAAGAACAGATGAGAAGCCTGTGGACATTGCCAGCCAGTGCTCAGCTGTAGCTGCATGGCACGGGGGGCTCTGAGGGGTAGGAGTGTCTGCAGCTGTTTGCAGACAGCCACACTCCGTGGGTAGGACCAGGCTCCACTGAGCCATGGGGACAGACACAGAAGAGGATTAAAAGAGGCAAAAAAGGTCAGTAAGGTAACCATGCAATTTCTTCCTAAAAGAGACAAATATTGGGGGTTTGAGGAAGGAATAATAAAAACTGCATCTTTGGTCTACATATATTCCAAAAAAAAAAAAAAAAGAGAAAAATACAGCCTTTCTTTCCCTGTAGACAGTGGAGTTACTGTTCAGTTATCTAAACCTGAGTGCAGACTCATGACAAAAAAGCAAACGTGGATATTCCCTTCAGATATTAACACATATCAGTTTTGGAGGACAATGTTTCTTCATGCCCTTTCACCACCCAGCAAGAGAACTGTGGTGTCTGCTTTCTTACTGGCATTTTCCTGTGACAGTTCTCACAGGATTCCAACTCATGAAGCCAGGGAGCTGCCTGGTGATCCTTCACTCACTGTTATCATGCAGGTAAGAAAACAGAGGGAGAAGGTCCCAGTTTCCAGAGCAGAAACACTTTGGACAGGAGGGTCTCCTTCTGAGAACCTACAGTTCTTATAGAGGCAAATTTTTGCAGATAACAACATATGACTGTAATAAAAAATGCTTCTTTAATGTTATATTTATAGACATCATTATGAACAATTGTAACTAACACAACAAGTATTTCTTTATGTCTTCTTTCCTTATTGGAGAAACAGCATCATAATGATAACAGCTTTCTGATCTAGAGGCCAGTTCAGTGTAGCTGGTTTGGAAGGAAGTTTATCTGTGTGCCTCTGTGTGTGTACATATACACTTGTGTCTACCTGCTTGTGTGCTGGGCCTGGCTGAGCTGGAATTCCTTTTCCATTGCACTGATGTCTCTCAGCATTCCTTCCATCAGCAGGCTGGTGTTGCCCTTCTCTTCTAAACTTCTTCTAAGCCTTCTGATGTTTACATTTCTGTAATGGAGTTTCTCACGCACTTTCATGTAAATGATTGTTTTACATTTCTTTTTTGGAGGAGGAGAGAATTAATAGACTGTTAGTTTAACCAGTCTGGTTGGAGAGGTGGCAATTTCATCCTCCAATCCATAGTCACTTTTGGAATTCTATAAATAACGAAGTCCTGAAATAAATGTACTCTTTTTTGCCTTAAAGATCTCAGTGTGTGAATGTTGTTCATTGTGTGTCACATAGTGACAGGCTGGGGGTGGGCAAGAACCTGGGAGAGGACACAACCAGGCCAGCTGACCCAGATTAAGGGATATTCCATACCATAGAATGGCAGCTCAGATACAAAAGCTAAGGAAAGGAGGAGGAAATGGGGGCATTTTTTTATTTACAGTGTTTGCTTTCTGGAGCAAACCCTCCATGTGCTGAGGCCCTGCTTCCCTGGAAGTGGCTGAACATTGCTTGCTGGTGATAGAGCAGCTTGGTGTGCACTGGTGCCCAGCAAAGGTCAACCCACCAGAGTAAGACAGTAATAACATAAGGTGTTACAGTCAGTGGTTGTGACCTTCAGCTTATAAGGAGTATACTGAAACTGGGCAAAACAGTTTGAAGAATGTGTTTTGTACAGAAACCCTGAACACCTCAAACATGAGACGAGAGGCAACAAGCAGAGACTGATGCACAGGAGGTTCCACCTGAATATGAGCAAGAACTTCTTCATTGTGCAGTGACCAAGCACTGAACAGCTTGCCCAGAGAGGGTGTGGAGTCTACCCCTCTGGAAATATTTAAGAACCATCTGTGAATGCAATCCTGTGCTCTGGAATAGCCCTGTTTAAGCAGGGAAATTGGACCACTGTGGTCTTTTCCAACCTGACCCATTCTGGGATCTTGTGGCGTGTGAGGTAGAATAAAGAAGCTGTTTTAAAAAAAAAATTTAAAAAAAAAAAAAACCAAAACAAACAAAAGAAAACCAAAACCAAAACCAAAAACACCAAAAACAACCCAACCAAAACACTTTGTGAAATAGTTCAGGCTAGAAAGATAGATGAATTTCAAAGCTCCACAGAAAAGGATGTCATTAGAGATATTCCGATGAATGTCTTGTGACAAACAGTCAGAAAACAACCCTTTTTTCTTCCTTAGAATTCCAGCTCTAGGATGAATTGGATTTGTGGGAAGAAGTCTGTCTTCAGGATTCCTGAAGCTGCTCTCACTCTTTGAAGATTTCAAGGTAGACTGGCCTCTGGGCAGCTGCAAGTAACAACTCATCCAAAAACTCATCACATTTTTTTCAAATCTGTCTTCCCCAGCTAGTCAAAGAAGCTATGTCTAAGTCTAGTAAATACCTTTGGGAACTTTTCCCAGGCACTGAGAGCAATAGACATGGAAAAGACCACAGCTGTGCTGTTGGACTCCCTTAGCTTTCAAACCCAAGTCACCACTCCTAGACTGTTTATTGGGAATGGTTCCTGACCAGGATAACATCAGAGGTGTGACCAGAACCTCTGTGAGACAATGTTGCTTCTTCAAGAAGGAGATCATTCTAACTGCTTAGCAGTAAATTAAAAAAAAAAAAAAAAAATGCA
>VZRH01003983.1:107526-164719 GCA_013397555.1 Urocynchramus pylzowi | reverse complement strand
AAAAAAAAAAAAAATGCATTTTACAGTCATGTTATCGTATCAGAGCATAATTTCAGATGTTATTTATTTTATTAGTAAAGCCAAAATCAGACAGGATACAGACAGTTCCCAGTGCACACACTGGGAAACAGGCAGAGAATGAAAAATATCAGTTTCATATGCTTCAGAGCAATGTCAGTATTGTCTGTCTATCCTCACAGATATTCTCAAGAGGAGTCATACATGACAGCAGCTTATCAGGTGGTGAGAAGCTGTCTTCATCACTACAGATCCATAAGTATCATCTTTACAGAGAAATTCCTGACCAGCAGAGAGAGCAGGTACAGACAAACTCTAATTTATACTCTTTATCCAGGCATTTGGCATGCAATGAATACATAATATATACACTTCGTTGTACCAAATAAGGGTGTTCTCTAGTGAGTAAGATAATATCTCTAATTTCCCATGGTTACCTGTACTTCTGAGCCAATAAAATTGCCTAGTATTGGATTTCAAACCTCATTGCTAGTATTGGATTTCAAACCTCACCTGAGTTTTACTTTTATTAACATTTTTATTAATTTGACTGCACTGATAAAATTATAGGTGAATGTGTTGTCCCCAAAATAGAAAAGGATATATGCTGGTCAAAAGGGTTTGAATATGAAATGCCCAATGATGATATCTGCAGCCAGAGGGAGGGAACAAAATTAAAAGAAGGAACCATTTCTAAAGAATAAATCAAACATAAGGCACTAGAGCTGCTGAGCAGGTTACCTATCAGAAAATAATGGAAGTTCAAATGTCCTAAGAAATACAGAGAAGGCTGAAACATTCCTCGTGTCTGCAATTGCTCCAATGAGCCTGCACATGTCCCTGAATCATGGAGGGCATAACAAACAAAACAAAACAAAGCAATACTCCCAAGAAAGAAGTAGTTAAACACTTAATTTGTTTATTAACAGCTCTGCATAACAGTGTCTCCTTAAGCAAGGTCAACATAGTCTTTCCTCCAGAGCAATGCTAAGGTAAATGCTGCCACCTGGTTCTGTTCAAGGCAGGAATTTTGATCAATGGCCTAACCCTGACTGTGGCTAAAATCAGCAGGAGCTTCTCCTTTTATTTCAGTAGTGGCCATTCCAACGTCCTCCTCATTGGACTTTGAGCACCTGACTGGAATGTGTAGGATAGGAAGCTCAGGCTTCATCCAGACTCCATCAAAAAAGAGATTGATGCTACCCACCCAAAAATATAAATAACCTCTGGAATGTCCTGTGTTTCTCCATTGATTTCCTATTTCTCTCTCCTTTCGTATTAATGAGTGTAGGGCAGTTATAGCTCTAAATTAGCCAGTTCAGTTATGTGCCAAAAGTTATATGGCCCTTGTACTTAACCTTGCTTGAACCAACACACTGCATCAGACCCCTGTTTCACCTGAAGGAACCACTGTTATTCTTTTTTTGAGTTAATATCTGTAGATGCAAACCCAATTTTTTTTAAGACATAAAATTTAAAAATTAAAAATAAATTGGGTTAAAAAAATGTTTCACATTTGCACCTAAAAATACCCTGAGTATTGTATAGACAATTCAAACAGCAGTGCTGGTTAAGTAAATACACTTACAATGGTTCTCAAGAAGCATTACAACTGAAAGTAGTCTCTTTTCTGCTGCTTTCTTTCTCTAATGACAGCATTAATATAGCAAAAAAAAAAAGGGCAGCAATTATTCCAACACAGAATTTACCATGTACATGGAGTAAATTGGCAAATTGTTATGTTAAGACAACTAATACAATGAAGAAATGCTAACTAGTTTGTGGTAAAACTGGTTTTCCTTCTCTTTCTCAATTGCTGCATGTTCTCACACTGCCTACTCCATCTGGATTAAAATTGCTTTAATGACTTGCATGAATGGCATCAGGAGTTTAGCAGAGCTCACAAAGTCTCCACTGAGATTGTTGTTCTGCATTTTACTTCTGTTAACAAAATTAGAATGAGTTGCCTACGTGTTCTCAAAAGAGTTTTTTCTTTTACACTGGGCTTCCCACAGAATACAAAAACAAGACAGTGCTTTTAAAGAATTGTTTCATAAGTGATAAATTACACAATTTTCTTTAGACTATTAATCACTGAATAATTTACTCAGAGGATAATGAAGCATACTTCAATAAAAAGTGTTTGGTATGATTGCAATTTTATCCACAAGCCACTTAGCTTATGCTTACTGTAGGTATTTTGGTTGTTTCGGGTTTTTTTTCCCAGTTTCTTTGATTTTCCCTACAATATCAATTCTGAGCTCTGCTATCTGCCTTTATAACTGAAAGGCTCATGTGAAAACTGTGGTTCTGGTTTGCTGGAGTCTATTGTATCATGATAATGATTGAGGATAAAATGCTGATTTTGGATCTTGATATTGTGATGATTCTTTTTTTTGGACAAGTAGGGCCCTTAATGTCCTCAGTGAACAAAGTTTAAATTAGTGGCTTAGATACCACTTTTAGTGAAGTTGCAATAGTGCAGATAAGTATTTAATTTTGGGGTAGAAAATTTGTGCTGAAATTCATGGTAAAACTCAATGGTTATGATTATATTACTAAAATGTTTTCCAGAGGGCAGACATGATGTGAATGTCAACACTACTAAACTGCTAGACTGGTTTCTGTCATGGTGTTAGTGTGGTGTGGTTCTATTGGACTTGTCCAGAATTTAGCACAGATGAGAGATCATTTTCAAAAGGCTCTCTTTTGTAGAGATAAGAGAATCTAGCTGGATTGAGACAAGCCTATCATACCTCTTGGTCTCAGGATTAACAAACAGATCAATATCTCATATTACTGCTGGAACTGGGGCTATTTGATCCCTGCCTGCTCTACCTTGAAGTTCTTCCAGAACTAAGGAAATCCTAGGTATTCAGAAAAGACCTAGTTTGAGAAAAAAGTTGTGATTACCATATTTAAAGTAGTTAATCTGCTGTTGCATTTCCACAGATATGCAATCTGTATTCTAAGTGTATAACAAATGCAAGACATCTCAAAAGAGATTTTGTGGAAGCTGAGCATGTTGAACAGAAAGATTTGACAAGAAATACCTTGACAATAGCCCAATGGTTAGGACACAGGTCCCCAGAAAGGAAAACCTATTTTTCACTCATCTTGAATACACGTGGGCTTGAATTCAAGGTGTTTGTGCTGTTTTTGCATTTTATATGAGGGAGGGAAAAACAAACAAACCAACCCAAAACCAACCTACCTAAAAAGCCCCAAACACCATTATTAGGTTAGTGTGCAAGGAGCAGTGAGCTGTAGGCTCCTGAAAAAAGCTTAATTATTGACTGAATGGGGAATCCATCTGTCAAGACAAATTAAATCTTCTTTCTCTTACTTTCTGCTGTTCCTGTACGTGACCTTCACCTTCATGACCACAGAGCTCTCTGTTGATGTGGGTTGCAGTCCCTAAACAGAGCAATGTCACACTCTGTGCTTGTGCTCTTGCCAGAAGACTGCCCTGTACAGCACAAGTATTGCCAATTCCTCTGCCCATTTTTTGTTTAATTCATTTCTAACAGTATCTAATCAGAGTTGATATTCTGATAACAGTTCCTCTGCTTAAGTCCTAATTGCAAGAGAACATAAGTGCCTAAGTGGAGTGCTTTGGAATATGTGCACATGGGAGTGAAGATGTGCAAATACTCAGACCCACCAGAGAGGTTCTAGAGAGTTCTGTGTACCAAGGATGAGACTCTCTTGGGGATTAGGTCATCTGACATGTTTGCATCAAGTCTTAAATCTCAAATCAATCATCTGGACTTCTCAGGCCTTAGCCACAGGCTGAATCCAAACTGGCTGCTGTCAATGGAGACACTGAAGTTGGGTGGCACTTGTTTTATCTATATGAGTTACAGCAGGCATCTTTGAAAACCTGTATCTGAATAATTTCAATACATTGAACATCTATTCAATGAAAAAAAGTCCTGCTGTGTGTGAATGATTTTAATTTCCTGTTTGAGGCAAGCTATTTAGCTTAGTGAGCAAGCTACATATTTTTTTCCTTTGGCTGGTGTCCCCAGAACTAATAGTGAATTTGAACATAGGCCTGAACCAGTGACAATTACCTTTTGTCACTGAGGTTGCCATTTTGATTTTTACATACAGCTATACTTTTAAAACTTTTGGATGCTCACAGATATAGACCTGCTCCAGAGCAAACAAATGCCAGTATAATACAGATAAAAGTCAATAATGAAACACGTTTGGATTCCCCATTGGGTTTTTTTTGAGAGCTCATTGTGGTGACTGCATAGTCACATGCATAGTCAACCTATTTCTTTTATGGTTTCAGATGTTTCTGTTGTATCTCAGGACATGAGTAATATGCTTGTGCTGATTCAATCTGAAAGCATCTTGTACTGTTGTGATTTATTTCAGTTATTTTCAATAAAGTCTTGCAAAAAATTCTCTTGTGAATAGAAGGTGGAGGGTGATAAACATTTCCAAACATGTTCAAACACTTGCGGGGGACAAGGAGACAGAGAGAGGAGGGGGGGGAAGAAAGACACTGCAGTAGGGAGAAATAAAAAGGGACTGATAGAGAGAAAGGGAGCAGAAATCTGATCTGTTTTCAACAGGCAAACACAACTTGCATGCAAAGACCTTCACGTACAACGTTTAACACACTGTAAAATAACATTATTTATATAAACTTTATCAGATGTTTCATCTTTCAAATTTTATCTCACAATTGGTTTTGAAGTATCCCTAAGGTATTGTCTTACTTGGAAAATGTTATTTCAATTAGTTGAATATCATTCTTTACAGGATTCAGGTCAAACAAGGGGCAAAACTAAATCCAAACCAAACAATATGTGTCTGCAATAAATTTCTGTTCCTGAATTATTCATACATAATGGCATAGGTGACTCTTCAAGCATTTTGAATTAACTAGAATTGATTTCTTACTTTTTTATGCCTAGTTGTACAAGCTTTTTTGTACTTTTACTTCTCCTTAACAAATAAAGTATTGATTCAACTCCACTGAACATGCTTTATTTAAACTTTGCCCTTTGTCAGCAACTTAGTCCTCTACCCAGAATTCTCTTCTGTGACTTTCTATTGTCTCCTGATCTGGAAGGTGAAATATGCTGGATAGGCTCCTTGGTATGACATAAGTTATAAAATACATTTCAAATTTGCTGGGAACAGTTACAATACAAAGCACATACCATGCCCATTAAAGCACTCACTGCTCCTTTTTTTGACTAGGCTCTAACTACACCCTGGCAAATTCGACAGCTTAAAATTCAAACAGACACACAAACTACAGATATATTTCCCCCTTTTTTTCCCCTTTGGCTAGTTTATTCTTATTTCAATGTAAAACAAATATTATATGCTGAACTCACATCCATTCTTGCTCTCCCTCTACTGGAAGGGGAGACAATAAGATGAGAAAGTTAATGGGTAGAGAAAGGGCAAGGAGATCACTTACCAATTACCACCACGGGAAAAATAGAACCAACCTGTTCAAAATTAAAGCAATTTTCTGCCAATTAAAGTAGAGTTCATGGTGAGAAACAAAAACAAACATTAAAACATTACCCCTCTTTTCCCTTTTCCCCAGTCCCACCTTCCCTCCCCTAACTCTTGACTCCTTTAACATCTACCAAAGCTAATAGGAAGTCAAGGTAATCTTGAATTTTTGACAAAACCAAAAGCTTTTGGTTCTTTTTTATTATGACTTTTCATTCTGAATATACCACAATACTTATTTTCTTTAGTCCAAGCTTATGACTGTAGACCAGCAAGAAGTTCCAGTGAATAAGTTTTTGTTTTTCTGTCAGATATGAGAAATGTGGATGACCGATTATGAAAAACAAAGTGGTAAAATTAAAAATTACTACCTTCCAAGTGGTAGAACTTACTCATAATTGTCACTATTTCACTTCAATGCAAGAATTCATTTCGGCAGTGTCATTTACATTTCAGTCTACTTTAAATTTAAAGTTTTTTTATATTTATGGTAGAAGTAAAATCAGATAATTTCCAAATTTTATTGTTTTCAAATGCCATAGGGTACAGCCGTTCACTAACTCTAGATGCAGAATACAAATCCAGCTTTGAACATGGCTGACAACATTATTTTAATGATAGGTGTCTGTGTAACATCATATAAAATACAGATTATTATCATCATTACCAAACCACAGGAAAAAACCCTGTTCATTCCACTTACTCAGGTAAAGATATTAGTTACATAATGCACCCTAAACATTAGCTATGTTCCATACAAAAACTTTTAACTCTGAAAACAGCTAGATATGGACATAAATAGATTTCATCAGCAAAAATTACCTGATTGTATGTCTAAAGACAAGTGAGGATACAAGAACATACCACATTGACAGGAGCACAAAATTCCTGTTCTCCACATGCAAATTCTTGCTCTCTAAGAAGCACAGCTGTAGACCATTACCTCTTAACAATCCTCAGTAAAAACTGACATCATTCTGTATTTGCACATCCCTTAGTGACACTCAAAGAAGAGCCAGTTTTAACTGAGTGATGGTAGGCATAAGTCTCAGGCAGAAATTTATTTTAATTGGTAGGATAAAGTATAGAGTTAGTTATATAGTTATTATAGTGTATAGTTATACATATACATATGTATAACTTCAGTGTATATATGTAGAAATGTAATAAAATCATAGAGGTAGCCATTATTCACTCTGAAGGAAAAACAGGACCTATACTTTATAAATTCTTTTAGAAAAACAAAGACCTGATATCATATTTCAGGAGATCCCATGCTGGTCTCAGTGAGCTATGAATCAGGATCCACTCAG
The DNA here is from genome assembly GCA_013397555.1 of Urocynchramus pylzowi. Classification (NCBI taxonomy): domain Eukaryota; kingdom Metazoa; phylum Chordata; class Aves; order Passeriformes; family Fringillidae; genus Urocynchramus; species Urocynchramus pylzowi. The sequence continues at coordinate 157,898 of VZRH01003983.1, read as the reverse complement.
TGATTCAAGGTGATTTTTTTATGCCCTCAGTTCCAGACCAGTGAATTATCTGAAACTGCAAATAAAGCAAGCAAGAAATTGAGTACTTCTTTCTTAGTTTTCCTAAATAAATTTAAAGCATGCACAGGCCTTAACTAGTTTAACCATAGTGAATGGACAAACTTGTATGAATGTTTACCTCAAAGTTGTTTTAATGAAGCTCTAAGAACTCTTAAAGCCCATTAAACTGTCCTCTTTCAGTGGTGCCCCATGATAGGACCAGAGACAGTGGGCACAAACTGAAACACAGACATTTCCTTGATCAAAAGGAAGCAAATTTTTACTGTGAGGGTAACCAAGCTCTGGGACAGGTTGCTCAGAGAGGTGTGGGCTCTTTCTTGTCAGAGACACTCAAAAGCCATCCAGATGCAGTACTGGGTGACTGTCTAGGTGGATCTCTTTGAGCAAGAGGGTTAGAAAATAAAAGATGACCTGTAGGGTCACTTCAAGCCTCAACCATTTTTGAATCTGTGATAAATCTTTTCTCTATAATATTAATCCATCAACTCCATTAGACTGTAAGGTTCAGACATAGATTACCATAAAGTACATATGTCAGAATTTGCCTGAGACACTAAACCAGCTTCATTGCTTCCTGTGAAAACGGCAATATGTTTATATTTGTGCTATCATCTGTAAAACAAACAGCCAGTATGCACTACAACAACTGCCAGAGGGAATCCTGGAAGTTCATGAAGTTTTTGAAGAAAAGCATAGGCATTTTCTTTTACATCCAGCAGACAAAAATCATGGGATTTTTGAAGTTGTCATATCTGTGGCTTCCTAGAGTAAGTAACCACCTCACAAAGTGGGTTTTTTTTTATACTCCCACAAATTCCATTTTAAACCTAGACTGACTTGTGGCCCCTATATGCCTTGTGGAAAATTATTTTAGATATCACTTAGATTACTAGAATCCTTTTTCTATTTTCCAGCTTAAATGCACTCCATTTCTTCTCATGTCAACATTGACAGTTAACTTAAATAGTTCTTTTCCCTCTTTAATACTTAGCCCTCCTGAGTATGATCCAATACCCACCTAATATTCATTTAGCTAAGCTAAAAGACATTTTTCCAAGGCTCACTTTCCATACCATCATTTTGTATTCTTTGGATCTCTCCAGCAGCCTTTTTCTGATCCCTGTTGGAACATATCACTCTTGAATGCAGCTGGCCAGAAAAAGAGATTATTCCTCTGGGCCATTCCTCATGTTTTTTGCAATCTACTTAACAATATGAACCTGGGTACCCTACCTGATTCTTTCAGAGCTTGCATTTGCATTTTTGTTGACAAGCAGCACCCATGTCCCAGTGACATTTTGCAATTCACTGTTTAAGAAAGCAGGGAGTAGGCTGACTGTTTTGCAGCAGCCTACATCTGTGTGTGCTGCCTGGGGAATGAGGATGGTCTGGAATCAGTCCCTCTTCTGATTTTCCTCGATTGTGGTCCACAGAAGTGTCCAGTCTGCATGATCTGAGTGAAATCTGAGATTGTGATTGCTAGAACATGGGGAAGTATGGGACCCATGCCCATGTCATTATGAAGACAAAGCCATACAATGCTATCACAGAGTCAGGCAAAACAGCTTTCCCCTGAAGCACAACAGGTCTGACCTTCTTCTTGCAAAGGAAGCTCCTCACTGGGACTTGTGTACATAATTAACACTCTACAATCTTTCCTCATAAAGGCAAAAAGGGGATTTATTTATTTTTAGGTTGCTTGTTTAGCAAATCATCTGGTGATTTTCAGGAAAAAACCCATCTTGGAGCAGGAAATTTCATGTCATATTAAACAGTGTTTTTTGAAGTAGGCATTGCTGAGACTGACCATGCAGAGAATGATTTGCTTCAGGATGATAACACTGATATTCAAGCCATTTGTTTCTCATCTGCTTAATACTGAAGATTTGTTTTCTTTTTTTATGTTCAGTCATGGACAAGAAAGGAGCAAGACAAAAGTTGTGTGGGCAGTGAAGGTATCCTGAGCAAAGACTGATGAGGGTGGCAAGTAGCACAGTGTAATACTGAGAGCTGGAGAGAGAAGGCACAAATGTGGTACTTTTCCCTTTCCCCTTCCCACGTTTTCCTCTGATGTTCTGATATTACTGAAGTACAAAGACAGTGCTGCTGAAAAGCTGTCATTGGTGTGCTGTGAAACCACAATAGAAAACAGCAAGCAGTGGGCAATCACACAGAGTTGCTAATTGACTTGAACCAGCTTAAAATAAACTCTGTACAACGAAGCTGCAGAGATTCCAGCAAATAAATTAACCTCCTATGAATATTTCTTCCTTGATGATGGCAACAAAGAACAGTAAGGGACTTTTACCCACATCTACTTGATGAAACTTTGGACATTGCAACTGCCTTCCTCTCACTAGTCCTAACCATTACATTTGAATCCATGAGGTGTTCAAGTAAAGGCTTCATTTCAGAGAGAGAAGAAAATAACTGAATTTTTCTTGTTCCCTTCCTTTGGATCAGGATCACTGTTTCAAATAATAGCACTTCCTAGAAAAGATTTAATTCTGGTTAATCAACCTTTGCAATTATTTCTTGTTCCATACTTCAGTTTCCAAAATATACAATAAAAGGCTGATATTTACAATGGTAGGTAATTAATTTATAAAATAACTTCTTCTTAAATTGAGAATACCAATTTGTCAGAACTTATATTTCTGAAGGCAAAAACTATGTTTTGACCGATATCTTTGGTCGAATTTTGAAAAATGAAGTTCTGGTTACCACATTATATTTCTTAGGGTTTTTTCCCACTCCATTTTTAGGAAAACCTTTATTTTGAGTTTCTGATTCATTTATATTGTCATGCATGCCAGATTGATAGCAAATACTTTCTATTTTTCAAACTGAAATGTTTTGACTTACCTATTTATATTTCTTCCTTTCCAGGGTTTCAATTTCTTTAACATTTTGCACCTACTGAACATTTTTACTTTTTTGTCCCATCGTGACTAAAAGTTCATGGCACTTTTTATTTCTGGAACTCCTGGTGTGCTAAGAAGATTGTTCTTACAGCTTCCTTCTCTTTGAAGTTGCTGTAGTGTATTGCCCTTGGCTGGCACCTGGTGCCCACAAGGCTGCTCTGTCATCCCCCATCCATGAAAAAGAAATAAATATTATGGGTTTGAGACAAGGACAAGGAGATCACTCACCAAGTCCCATCATGGGCAAAAGAGATGCAACTAGGGAAATTAATTAATTGCTAAGTAAATTGAGTAAGATGGAAAGAAGCTAAAAATACTTGGCTCTACCTCTCCCTTCTTCCCAGGTTTCACTGAACTCTTCTGCATCCTCCTTCCAAGGGGTAGAGGAGGATGGGGAATGAGGGCTCTGTCAGACAAGGATAGCTTTGGGTGTCTTCTGGCAGAAGCCACCCCTTCAACCTTTCAATACCAAAATATTGCCTTGTAAATTCAATACAGCTGCTTTAATATCCATAAGCAAAGACATCTGATTAACAACTATGCTTTTATTTTCTTACTGTGAAGAAAGTGTGTGCTACACCAGGGTGTTCCAAAATCTTCAGTACATCTGGAGATCAATGGCACTTGTGTTTTACACACTTGCACAACAAGTCCAAAGCTGAAAAGCCCCCCTTGCCATCATCCCTGACACAGATTCCCCCAGCAGCACAGGGACACTTTCATCCATGCTAGTTGTCCAACTCTTTAGCTGAGGTGTCTTTGCCCATTTTCTCTGTTGGGAGTGCTAACATCTAAATTTTGTCTGGGAGTGTTGCCAAAACTATGTCAGGGACCATTCCCTGAATTTAGCAACATGGACAATTGAATTCTGGTGCTTGGAATTGAGGCCAGTGAGGCCTCACTCAGTTCATGTGCTTACAAGTTGCTTTGCAGTGCTGCTTGATCTTCTACCATCTTTTACTGAATGCTCTTATTGCCTTGGTGAGTGGAAGTGCTTTTTTCATGTTTTAGAGATGCGAGACTAATACGTCACATACAAAAGAAATCTGACCTAACTTTAATAGATAGGATTTTATCCCATCAAACCCTAAAATTAGGGGAATTAATAGTGTCACAGGGAGGTTTGTCAGCTGGCTGCAGAAGGAACTGGGATGACTGATTTAGTGTTGACTGCACTGGGCTGTGCATGAACAATGTGCTGCTGGCTGGAACCTCGTGGCCCTTGACATCTGCATGTTACGTGGTGATAAATCCAAGACACCCCAGGGTGATTTCATCAGACCCTGCACCTCAGTATTGTCATTAGAGAAACACAAGCACATCTAGTTCTGGCAGCCATGGTGGGAATTCCAAATATGTTCTCTTTGTACCACCAGTACCACACAGGGAAGGGAAGGCTCTGCTACATGAGCCTGTCTAACCATTACCTGATGCAGAAAATGAAAAGTTTCTCTATGATTTCCAGGTGCATATTCACACTTCCCTGTTAACATGTGCTGTTATTTGTTTGGCCATTATGTGATTATGTGATTTAGGTCATTAAACTGGCAGAGAAATAGCCCATCAAAGCCCATCAATGCTCTGTCAGCTTTTTTTTTTTTTTTGTTGTTTTTGTTTTTTTTTTTGTTTTTTTGTCAGAAGCTGAGAAGCCAGACAGTCATCTTGTCGTGTAAGTGGAGTACACAGCAAGGAAGGGAAGAAGACAAAGTGCTGTGGGACTTTTCTGAGCATCAGCAACCACTTTCATGTCTGTCTCTCCTGGCCACTTTGCCTGGCCTTGACTGCCTGATAATCAGAGCTGTTAGCACAATCACTTTGGTTGGTAACTGCAGAATTTCAAGAATTCTCTTTGCCTCTTTTTCTAGTTAAAAACTTTTGTCAAGCAAACAACAATCACTTCGAGCATCTTATGATTGCTCTTTTAGAAAAGTCATTTTTTACAGTCACTTAACTCCTCCTTGTTGGGTCTCTGAACACAGTTAGATGGGAGCTGTTCAGAGAAGAGCTTCATATGGCTTCCTATTATGCATGTTCAGCTGCTGTCTTGACATTACCTCCCTGCCAGCATTTCTCACCTGCCTCACAGAGGTGTTATGTGATGTAATTAGTTTTATTATTCCTGTAATTACCATAAAATCAAGCTGACAAAATGAGACTGCTTCCCCTGGTTTTTCCCATCATTTTTTTGCTGAGCTTTAAGATTATTTTAGCTGTTAGAACTTTCTCCTGTGCTAGTTCCCCATTCTCACTACTTCTTTCTTTTGCTTTTGTGTCGTTTGGCTATGGGGTTGATAGAACCTGCTGGCATATTCTGCTGCATCATTTTCTGCAGCTGGCTTGAAAGCAAAAACCATTAACAAAATGCTGCTACTAGGAGGACCCTGCTCCCATTTCATGAAAAGAGAGAACAAATCAACTTTTTCTACTTCTGTTTTTTTTCCAAGGAAATTGAGCACAGTGGACACACACACTTCACACACTCACAAATCCTGGAGAACAAATTGTATGATTTATGTATTTTGATCCAAGTTCCCTGGTTTTGTCCCAATTTCATGGAGAGCTATCACACTGAGCATTTCAATGCTTTACTATGGGTGTTTTGTTCCAGGAGGCAAATTCACAGTGGCCAAGCACAGATTCACTCTGCTGGAAGGGGGCATGACAAGATGTTTCACACAGGAGAGGCAAGAGGTATCATGCTGAGCCAGTCTGTGCTTATCACATGGGGAATTTTGCAATTGTGTCTCTCCCAAAATCATTCGGGGAACAAAAGGAAGTTCACAGGCATGTGCTATGCAAAATTTCTTTTTTGCACTGCTGTGTGGGCAAGTGTAATGCAATAGAAATTGCTGTGTCCATCAGGAAAACTGCTGTTGGCTAAATTCCATCCATCCTCAAGGACATCAAGGGCTCAACCCCATCTTTCTCACCTCCCAAAAGAGTATTGCAAATGGCCATCTCTAACTCAGGCTCTCCAAATCAATTTGTCTATTTATTGGGAGCTAGCCCTCAGTTTATTTAATTTATCAAAGGAAAGAAGAAGAAAGAAGGGCATTTTGGAAGGATAATGTTTATAGCTGCAGTCAAGCAAAATCAAATACTTTAAAGATGATAGTGGAAATAAACTGGAAATGTCAATTCTTTAAAAAATTTTATATTTCTGTAGAAAAATCTCACTTGAGCCTGGTGTACATTTTCAATTAGTTTAATTCTTTCAAGTAATTTTGTATGCAATCCTAATAATCTTCATTTTTCTATTTATCTATTTCTTTATTACAATATGGTTTGAAATATTATTAAATATAAGTTAAACATCATATATTAGTTATTTTCTGTTTTAAAGCTATTTTGAATACATTATTTCCATTCACCATAAATTAAAGTGTACTATAAAATCTTTGCTTATCATTAAAGGTGGCCTTGAAAGTTTTATGTACAGCAAATTATTGATCACCTATATTTTTCTTTTTTTCTAGTCACTCTTTTGATCCATCAGTTTCAATACCAGAATTTAAAAATCTTACTGTTTTTGTTTGGATTCATAATATTGAGGTTTTTTTCGTTGTTCCAAAATCCAACATATTTTATTAAATTATTTTTTTAATATACTTGTTAGTGCCTTCAGGGTACCTAGATGATAAATGCATAATTATGCTTTCTTTTTTGAAACAAGAGCAACCTTACCTCAATTTTTTTTTTTTTAAGCAGCCCAATTGTTTTTTGATTTCATTAATACACTCTTTCATATTTCATTTAATACAATATTTCATGTTTCAGTGCATTTTTCTCTCTAAATATGTGATACACTATGAAAAATTCCAGGTAATTCTGGGGGTCTGATTAATCAAGATCTAAACCCCAGAACAACAGAAAAAAACCTCCACAAATGTAAAATAAAATGTAACTTGGTGTCCAAGCCAGATATGGAGTGACAGAAGACCCTCATTCTGAAGAAACTCCTCTAAAAAGCAGGATCTGAAATCCTTGGAAAGCTGCTATTACCATTACAACTGAAAGCTTGTCTTATCAGCAACTTGAGTGGATTGTCTTTTCATTTCTTTCTTCTTATTTTTTACCAAATCTTTGGGGAATGCCTGTGTAAGGCAGCCTCTTATAGGAGGATTTTTTTTAGTATTTCCTCCTTTTTATAGAGGTCTTGATTAATGCCTACATTTCTTGTCCCTTATCCTGCTGGAAAATGAAAGGTTAGAACTTTGTTGTCTTAATTCCAGGTTCTGAAAAATACAATTAAAATGCAGAAATGCTGTAATATCATATGTGTCTGGAAACTTGTTCTGTGCTGGAAAGGAATATGGATGGATCAGATTTTTTGCAGGATTTGAAAGGAATGCAAATGCTCTGCTCTTGTTCCCGTTCTCTTTTATCACTTTTTTTGCTTCACTTGTTGATAATTATATTCACAAAATTAATTTCATCTATAATATTTTGTGATTTGAAGGTAACAAACTTAAGAACTTCTGCATCTAAAATTTATGCTCTTAACAGTTATTTTCTTCCATGGATCCCATCAGACCTTCACAGTTTTGGTTCTGGAAAAGTTCCATATAGGCAGTGAAATTAACGTGAATGTGTCCTGGATTTCATTAAAGATTGTGCAGAATTTTAACATTGCTTTGAGGAAAACCAAATAAATATTCCTTCTAATTTCTTCATGCTTTGCTAAGAGGTGAAGACACTGTAGGTGTTAACTACTGATTTGTTATTCTAACTAGAGACATTTTGCAGGTGCATCTGTGTCAGTGAAAAGCCTTTGATCACAGCTGGCTGCAGCCTCTGGTCACTGCCTCCCCACCAACATGTCCTTTTGATCTTTGTTCCACCTCCTTGAATGGTAGCTTCCAAAATTACTTCAATCTCCATCACCCAGGTTAGCAAAGATAAACTATTTTTAAACTCACCTGTCCCATTTTTACTGAACTGGGTTAGGTCAGAATCAAGGAAAAGCTCATCCAGCAGGTCAGAAGGGCTGCTGACCTTTCTGAGAAGAGCAGGGGTGATATGAATGGTGAACTCTACAAATGGCATGATATGGCTAAACAGGAGAGCAGAAAAGACTCTGGAATATTCAGTCTGTGAAGGAATCATTAACAAGATCTATCCTGGTCTTTCCCTAGATGCATATATGTGACATTTTGCATGCTAGAAACTTTCTTTTCTCTTACAGAGGTTTCAAGCAGGATGAGAGTTATTCTGCCACAGATAACAAGGATAACAAGGATAACAAGGACTTCACTTCCTGAGAGTCTTTAAAAATGCAGATCATCACAGTTGGTGGAGAAAGAGAGCCTGCAGCTTAGCTGCTTCTGGGAACTTGGGAAGTCCAGTTTATTGCAGAATCACAGGATGGTTGAGGTTGGAAGGGACCCTGGAGGTAATCTTGTTGGACAGCCCTGCTCAAGCAGGGCTACCTAGACCTGTTTGCCCAGCACTGAGTTTAGATGGCTTTTGAATCTCTTCAGAGAAACTCCTCAACCTCTCTGAGCAGCTTGTGCCAGTGCTTAGACACTGTCACAGCAAAAAGATTTTCTTGATGTTCAGAAGGAATCTCCTGTATTTCAGTTGCACCTGCTGCTTCTGATTCAGTGACTGTGTACCACTGCAAAGAACCTCTCTCTGACCTCTTTTCACCCTTTCTTCATGTATTAGTACACATTAATAAGGCCCTTTCTGAGCCTGCCCTTCTCCTGGGTGACAGTCCCAGGTCTTTCAGCCTTTTCTTATACACCAGTAGCTGCAGCCCCTTAATCCTCTTCTGGGCCCTTCACTGGAATCCCTCCTGTATGTCCATGAATGTCCTGTGCTGGGGAGTTCAGCACTGGACACAGCACTCAGTGTGGCCTCTCCAGTGCAGAGCAGAGGAAAAGGATCTCCTTCCTCTGCCAAATACTGCTGCCAAATATTCTCATGTAAGACAAACCAGCTCCTGGATGAAGAAACTGTTTCTTATCTCTTAACATGTAAGAGGTGTTTTTTTTTTGACAGCTTATTAGACATGAAACAATACTTTTCTGTAGTGGACAAGAATTGTTATCAATGGACCAAATTTCTGTGCTGATACAAGAGTGTAAACTAAATACTTCTATACATCACCAGTAGAATACAGAACAAAGAAATATCTCACCATAATTCAGTTTGTACTTGTTCAGCGAAAAAAATGATTTTCAGGCCCAGGATTTCTGACACAAATATGCATGTCTGTACATAGATTACCCAAACATACTGTGTTTTTCACAAAGTGGGACTGAAAACAACTCCCCTGTTCTTGTTCTGAAGACTCTAATTAATTGCAACAACTATAAATTACAATGTGGCTTTAAATTTATTCTATCTTGAGATAAAGTCAATAAATTAACTAAAGACGTCATCAGTTGGTTTGGACAAGATGAAAAGCTACAAAAAAGCAAACAGATTTCAACAGTTGCTGTACCTGGTGCAGCTTGGTTCAGCCAGAGTTTTTTTTTTTCCAGCTGCCTAAGTTCTGGCAAGCCAGCAGCTAAGATTTTTCTCCACACATGATCAGTTTGGACTAAATATTCTAGACAATATTGTCTGTGGCTGTTGTTCTTCTAAAAGAATTTTATTATTCAAAAATAGGTTTAACTAGTGAGTAAGAAATTTGCCTCCTGAATAAGAATATATATTGATATGCTAACATTGCATTATTAAACTTTAAATGTATCCTTTTTTATTCAGATTATGCTTCATGAGTAAAAAGATGGTGATGGAACAATTTTTCACAATGAAAAGTGGAATCAAACTTGTCCTTATACTTTTCAAGAAACTCTAAGGAATATATTAGAACAGGAAAACACTGAGAATCTAAAGTTATTAGATAATTTGGTGATAGTACTTGCTTAATCCAACTTCAAAACAAGCACAGTAACAGCACTAACAATGGATTAAGATGTAAAAACATTGATTTTTTAATGAGGAAATAGAAAGGGGGGACGGTAAGGAAGGGGAAGCAAAGAAGGGAAGAGAAAGGAGAAAGAGAAGAAAAAGGGGAAAGGAAGGCAAAAAGTTTACCCCTTCTAGCCACTTGGCTTCTCTACAGATTGAAAAAAAGAGTAGCAGAGAGAGAATTAACCACATGCACAGCATCCTTCATTGCTTCTCTTTCAGGGCTGTTCTCCCTGGGAACTGGGTTGAAACCATCATCTGTGTTTTATGAGATTGTAGCCTTGGACACCAACCACACTGCTCTGGCTGCTTTGCTGCTGCTTGCTGATAACATGCAAACCTCTCCTCTAATTGAGAGAGTGCCACTTGACCTTGAATTCAGTAATGGGTAAAAAAGTTTATTTTAGACTGTAACTCATACTTGAGGTCTGAGGGTTTGGCTTGTTGTGGTGCAGCCCTCTCCCTGCACCCTCTGACTCAGTGATTTATTACAGCTCACAGCTCCCACAAACACACTGATGCCACTGCACTGACAGAATCACATCACCTAAAGCAAAGACCCCCAGAGGGATGGGTTGCAGGAGAGGGCAAATTATTCATGCAGAAGGTAATGAATGATAGGGGCTTCTTTTCTAAAATACTCAGATTTCAGTAATGTAGATGGAATAATCAAGTTGTTTCTAATGAGCATGAGGTCTGAGTGATTTGAGGATATTATTCTAGAATATTTTTCCCCCAAAGTCTCCTGGAAAAAAATTCAGTCTGGATATCCTTCACAAGTCTTTATAGATCAAAACAAACAAAGAATAAATAATATTACTAGTGCTATAAACCAAGAAATAGGCAACTCTAAAACATTTTTTTAATTTTTTTTTTCTATTACCTGTCCAGTATGAGCAGGTTGCAATTAGCACTAAGAGATATACTGAATTTTTAATTTGATTACTTTTTAACATATTGATAGAGAAGATGTTGTCTGGAAAATTTCCCTTCGAGACGTAGGTATTTTTCTGTGCCTAGAAAATTATCTGTGTAAGCACTAGGCATGAGAAATGTATTTCCAACAGTCCATGCTAGCATGTTAACTTTCTACTGAAGATTGTTTTCATTAAAAGCACCTCAGAAGTGAAATTGTGTACAAGAGGATTTGATTTCCTGTACTGATCTGCAAATCACAGATGTGGGTATCCAGCATCTTCTCACTGTGGGGTGAAATGTGAAGCTTATTCCATAGCATTGGGTCAGGCAGAAGAATGTGAATTGTCTCAAGGATGCATGTCTGCCTCTTGGCTGAGCTACTCTGAGGGTTACCCTGTACCACATTTCACTTGTGGTTTTAATGCACAAAGAAAAATAATGCAGTGGTCAGACTTTAGGCTTGAGCACAGTACTTTAGTTCCTCACTGATGCTGAAAGCATAAATTTGCTGCTGTTAAGGCATTTTGCAGTGTGGCTGTAGCTCTCAGCTCTTTTCTTTCAGCAGTGACTAGCAGTTTCTTACAGCAGTTCTGAGCAAAGCACATCAGCCTAGTGAGAGCTAGTGTGGAGTTACCTTGGTGTTTGAATGCTGTGTCTGGAAATATCCATAGGCCAGAAATGTTATTTTGGGAAGATTGCTCACTCTGCTAAAGTAGGATACATCATTCCTCACTTTGCAGACATCTATAGCTGAGCTCTCTTTTATGGTGAATGGAAATAAATAATAATTCCTGGTGTAGTTCTTTCATCTTACAAGAGTTCCAGAATAGGGAAGATGAATTGCATTCATTTCTCTTCATTTTCTATACAGACAATTCTCTTGACCAGCTCGGATGGAGAGCTCTTCATGGGTCTAAATCAGAGGAGATAAACCCCACAGTTAGGGGCTGCATTTCCCATCTGCAAAATAGGAATTACATTTTCCTAGCAGATACTGACAAGATAGACATATAATAAATCTTGGTGCAACTTGTATGTGTAAGAAGAGAAAAAGGTGGAATAAATAAGTTGCTGATTAGTTAATAGTGCAAAAACAAGGTAAGGCAGTGTAAAAAAAATGGACTTCTACTACAGTGTCTGAGGTCAGAGTCTGAACAACTCCTATCACAGCAATCTGAGTTTTTTTAGTGATCAGATCTGCCTGGAGAGGATGGGAGAGATTTAATCTGCACACAGCCCAGTGGTGTTCTTGTCCTGAGGGCTTTGCCACTCACCTTTGTTATTTTGCACTAAGTATTTACAACGTCTGATAATTTGTCCTTTGATTCTAAATTACAGTATATCTGTAACCACTCTTTTTCCTGCTCACAAGAGATGTGGAAATAAAAGTTTGAGTTAAATGTAAGTTGAAAAATCAAAATTGGGAAGTTGAATACATACACACACATATATAGTCCAAAATCCATTAGAAATAATAAAACTGAATGAGGTTTGGGGGACTTTCTCAGTTTTCTTTGGATACATGGTTTTAGCAATACTACATAGGGAATCTTAGGATGCCTCCAAAGTGTAAACAAGTACTGCTGTAAGCTCAGTCAGAGAACTGTAAAATACTGTGAACCACCAGTCTCTTGCATGATCACAAATTTTAAGACAACAAAACATCAAAAAAATCCACCCTACCTATAGTTCTAGTCCTTGCTCAGAGCTAACCTTCACTTTCTTTTTGCTGCAGGGAAAAAGTATTGCTCTTCCATCTAATCTGTGTGAACTCACAGGAGACTACACTGATCTAGGTATCATTCTTTTTTAAATTAAGTGGATGTTGAGTAGGAGACAGTAAAATTGGCAGAAGAATAAAGCTGCTTGTCTAACAGCAACATTTGAGAAGAGACTTTTTTTGGTACATCTTGGGCTCTGAACTCATTAGCATGATCCTTGGTAAACTTTTCTGACCTGTTTTTTACTTTGCACAGGACTGGCACAACTGCATTTCTCATTATATCACATCAAATGAGTCCCACTGACATGAACTAGGCACCAGCTTGTTAGGGAAAAGACAATAAAGGAAAAATTCTCCCAGCAGATCTGCATGACAGGTCCTGATTACTGATACTCTGTTCTCTAAAAATGTGTAGTCTTGTCTTTGACATACAGTCAGAACCACAATATCAGAGGCAAAAGATTTTCCTTGAAAAAATGAGTTTGCCAAGCTGCATTAACAAACCTATTTTTAAAAATATTTTATTTTTAGATATTTTATTAACACTGTTCATGTAGAACATTTCAATAGCAAAAGTGATCAGTGTTTAATTGCAAGAAACGACAAACCACATATTCTTTCCCTTCAATACATTGTACAGGAAAGGGAGAAAATCAATATTTGGAAAAATACATGCAAACTCAGCTGGGCATTTGGAGACTGAGAAGGATCCTACAGTTTATGTGGAGTGTGGATTAACCCTGATCTCACCACAAGGCAGCACACAGAGAGATAGGAATGTGATTTTACTGGTGGACTGCAAACAATGCAAGAAACTTGTCCACACAAAGGATCAAAATCTTCAATTTATAAAATAGAGTAAAATAAAATACTGGCAACTGAAGGAGCAGACCCAGAAGGGCTTTGAAATCAGTGTTTATGTCTTATGTCCTTGCAAGCAATACACAGAGATGACACTGAGTCACAGTACAAAATGATGGAAAAATCTCACCTAGTTTTTGTGCTAAGTCCATGTCAGATGTTTTTCTGGGAAAACCCTAGTATACCTCTCAAGAAGGCAAATTTTCTGCTTTATTCCTTCTCTGCAAAGAGAGATAGGACAGCTTGAGATTTTCAAGTTGTTTGCATGACAAAATAAAGAGGGTGGGCTAGGCAAAGCAGGAAGAATTGTTGTAAGCACTGCATCTGCTGAAGATCCCCCTTGGAAACATCTCCAGGGCTAGTCCTGTGCTGGACATCTGTGGGATCAGTCTACATCACCCTGATGCAGCTGAGAAAGTCTTCAGCCTAGAGAAAATACAAGCTCAATAAGTTTCTCTCTCATTTTGCACATTTACTGTCCTTTGGGGCAATTTCTTCTTATTATCACACCTCTGTTCTTACAGCAACTGCCCATATGACATCTCCTTACAGAGTCCAGGTTCCAGTTTAATAACCAGTTCCCTATCAATAATTCCCCAAATTCATTTAATGACTAGAAGTTTCCTAAAAATGGCTTCTTCTTATTCAAATCTCTGTCAAATTGTGTAGCATTATTATATTTAATATAGAAAAATTTATATTGAACTGAAGAGAAAAAAAAATTAACCTTTCCAATTATCAAATGAAAACTGTCATGTGAAACAGGAAAGCAGAGTGTAAATTTTGAAGGACAAATAGTTTTCTCAACAAATTAATGAACTGAACAGACCACTGATTTTAATTAGGGATTCTTTATATATATAATAAAGAAGATAGGAATTTCAGTTGCATTGCACTGACTTCACAAGCAAGATCAAGAAGTCTGAAAACATATTTCTTTGTAACCAGTGACCTATGGAACCAACTGCTGGGTGATCAAGATCTGTGTTTTCCTATCATCAATATTTCCATATCCTCCTTCATTCACCAAGTAACTTTTGACTCTGTTACCCAGCCTCAGCAAAAGCTTGTAGATTCATAGCTCAAGTTGTATCACTCTGATGATTTCCATGAAAGCAGGTGGCAGAAAAAGGACAAACTTCCCACTGATGAAAAGGCTAAAAACATTGTCAGATGTCAGAGAATCCACATGGATGGGGGCAACATCAGTAATTTACCTTCATTAATTTTACCCCTGACCAAATGATCAGTTTATTACCCCATATTTTACCCACTCAGTTCTGATGATCTCAGCATGACTTCTTCAGGAATCACAGTTTCCTAGGCTAAACAGGATTTAGATTTTTTGCTATTTCAGGAGGTATATCTCTTTCTATTTATAGAAGGAGAAATTGTCTAAAGCACCTTTCAAGTGCTCTGTATTCACCTGGTACAAGTCACATTCAGAGTATCAGGCTTACCTGCTCACACTGGTCACTGTTAAAAGTCCTTTTTCATTAAACACTTATCTGAGAGATGTGACAAAACCCCCACAGAATAAGCAGCTTTATGTAAGTCTAAAAATTTCATTCTTAAGTTCAAATAGAAAAATGTGGAAAATCTTGTGCTCAGACACATCCCTGATGTTAACTGGATAGGAACCTGCAGCTTGATGTGATGCTCTGGCCAAGCTGCTGTGTTTCTATGTTTGAGGTTTGTACAGCAAACTTGAGATTTACAGTGAAAATAAAGTCCAGATAAGCATTGTGGGTATTAAGGAATCCCAGAGGGCACCCTGTGAGACTTGCTAATGGTAGCATTAAATTTTATTGTTATTCATATATTAAATCTTTATTAGTTACATTATGTCAACAAATCCATGCTTCAGAATGCTTGCCTATCTTTGGCTTACAAACTATCATCTGAAAAAGATATTTTAGTGACAGATAAGCAGTAATCTGGATCCACATCATGTGCTTTGAAGATGCAGGGAGTTTTATCACCCAGTCAGAACTTTGTGGAATTCAAAAACACCAAGGTCCTGCACATGGGTCAGGACAATCCCAAGCACAAACACAGGCTGGGTGGAAAATGGATTGAGAGCAGCCCTGGGGAGAAAGACTTGCTTGTGTTGATATTCAAGAAGCTTAACATGACCTGGCAATTGTGCAGTCACAGCCCAAAAACCAAATGTGTCCTGGGCTGCATCCAGAGCCCTGTGGGCAGCAGATGAGGGAGGGGATTCTGCCCCTCTGCCCTCTCTGGTGAGACCCATCTGCAGTGCTGCATCCTGCTCTGGCATCCCCAGGAAGGATGTGGACCTGTTGAAATAAGTCCAGGGGAGGCCATGGATATGCTCAGAGGGCTGGAGCATCTCTGCTATGGAGTCAGACTGAGACAGCTGGGGTTCTTCAGCCTTGAGAAGGCTCCAAAATGACCTTGTAACACCTTCTAGTGCCTAAAGGAGGTTTACAAGAGAGTTGGAGAGAGACTTCTGACAAGAGCATGTAGTGACAGGATAAGGGGCCATGGCTTCAAACAGAAAAACAGCAGGTTTAGATGAATTATTAGGAAAAACCTCTGCACTCAAAAGGTGGTGAGGCCCTGGCACAGGTTGCCCAGAGAAGCTGTGGCTTTCCTGCCTGGAAGTGTTCAAGCCCAGGGTGGATGGGGTTTTGAGCAACCTGATCTCGAGAAATGTGTTCCTGCCCATGGCAGGGGAGTTGGAATGAGATGACCTTTCAGGCCCCTTCAAACCCAAAGAATTCTAAGATCTTGTGATGCACTTTCTCCCTTTATTTCAGCACCCCATGGCAGATTTCTCTTTTTCATTGTCACAAGATACCTGAATGGGAGGGCTTGCTGGTGTAACAAATACAGGGGGAAGCTGGGTGGAGAAACAGGCATGACAGGAGAGTGGAAAAGTCAAATGCTTGTGCTTGTTATTGTGAGGATGTCAGGCTCTGTCTGTGTAGCATTTTCACTCCAGGTCATTGACAGAAAAACCTCATGCAGAACAGCATGTGACAAATTGATTTTCTTTGAAACTTTCAGCTGACCTTTGGATACATAGCAAGATAAGGCCATAATAAAAGATCCCTTACCTCCTTTAATTTTCTTCTTTTTCTTAATAAACTACCTATGAAGCATCTGTTCAGTATTGTCTTACATTTTTTTGATCGATTCTTTAAGAAAAACTATCCCAGGTAGCTGCAAATAAGATTTCTTAGTGTGAATTCCGATTTCTACAAGCAATTTACCCTTCTGTTTCTGCTCCTATGTTACAATTCATTGAAGAATAAGAAATGTTTTGAGATGATGAAATCTAACCCATCCAAATAAAAATTTTTACTGAGGACATTTAATTTTATTTTTTTTTAATGGGACAAATACAATACTGCACAGTATTTCACCATTCATAGAAACTAGTCATGAAGTTCAATAAAATATACTGAAATTAGATAAGCTATGGTATTGGCTTGGTTTATCATTACACTTCTGAGCTTTGAAAATGCATTTTGCATTCTAATTTTATACAGTTTCTTGTTGAGCTAGTATAGCAAGAAAATAGTCCTTCAGAGTCATTGAACAATATTGTGAATTGAGAAATATTTAGTGTAAAAACCTTAGCTGGTGCACATTTCCTTCAAAGAATATGTTGAGATATACAAATCTCCCCCTTTTCTGTCTGCACAAGTTTGCAGTAGTGATATTGGGGAGCATTGCTGTGACCATGCAGATGGGAAAGAAAACACAGCTGCTCACAGGCTTGGAAAGTGTAAGGAAGACAGGCACACAATTTGGGGAACTGGAAGAACTGTCTAAAAATGAGGGTGTGTTTGTTTTTAGATTTCTGTTTTCCAGGTTTCTAATGGAGGAAGAAAATAAGAAAAAGTATACTGCTTATATAAGGTGTTTCTCTAATGAAAGAATACTTAAAGCAAAACATGTAACTTTGATGCTGAAATTCACCCAGCTCTAGCAGTTTACACTTGAATTAGCAAAACACAACAGCACATCCAAGAGTGTTTTAAAATCTTTGCTGAACTTCCTGAATTATTATAAAAGGTATGAATGAAAAATGTACTTGTGGCACAGTATTATCTATCTATCTATCTATCTATCTATCTATCTATCTATCTATCTATCTATCTATCTATCTATCTATCTATCCATCCTAAACATTTTGTGTGAAGTTTTCAAACAGCTTTTGATCCTGTCAGTGTGTTTATGTAAAAAACTAAATCATCCCTAACTCACCCCAAAGATATTTGGCATGCTATAAAGACTGAAAAATCACAATTTTTTTTGAATTTTACATTGAGTACAGAGGTTTTCAAAATATGACAGCCCAGTCCCCAGAGGATTTTGGAAAGGGAGACTATATCATAACTATTTTAATGCACTGGGATTTTATAGAGGGAATGATCTATACAGGACATCTGGGAAATTTTGTGAGAAGCAACGACTAAAAATACTGTGTAATGTAGTAAGAGTAATAATAACAACATAGGAAGAGTTGTGAAGTTTTCGATTAGAATGAAAAACACCAGATTTATCATCTCCCTCAGTAGACTTAAAAATATCAGAAAAATTAATTAGTAAATATTTACCCTCATTTTAATGTTTGCTATTTGTTAATACCTGAAATCTTCATGTCAGCATTTCCTATGTGAGGAATGAGATCTCTAAAATAGAGCCTATGTACACTTCAGATACTTTGGGATTTTGGTATAATAAGGCAATCTTCCCAGTCTCCACTTGGCACTCGAGGGACCATCTCCCTCCATAGGTCCTGCTAAGTCGCCAGCCCCAAGCAGAACTTTCAGATACTCTTGGCACACATAAAATGTAAAATATAAAGTGGCAGAAGACTTTCATATCCTGACAGTGATCTCTCCCTATTGTTTTGCCTTGCAAGATGCAGCAATAGACACTTACAAATTTCCAGAGCATTGTTTTTTGTTTAAATACATTTTGCTTCACAGGAAGAGTACTTGAACAGTTTTATTTCTCAAAGAAAAAGAGTTTCTGTAATTTAATTCACTTAACTACTTTAATAAAAGTATTTTCAACAACTGTCTTTGGAAACAAAGATGTAAGACTGTGCTGAAGTAGAGTTGCCAGCTTGGCAGCTGAGATTGTTTGTTTCTTTATAATTTGATCTTTGACAAAAGATGAGGCCACCAATACAGGTGAGGAAACATAATTAGTCCTTACCTTGGTAAACAGATTTTGAAATGTCCCATCCATTTCTTCCCCATAAATGGTGGAAATATCTACCTATTCTTTTGGACACATAATTCTACTCTTCTAGGAGTAGATACAGAGACAGAGAATTGGATCCCTTCAGTAGCTGATGCATCTTGATAATCTAGTGAAATACCATTCACTTTTTCTGTCAAATTAGTTTTTTTCCCATCTCTTATGTATGTAAACCAGACAGATGCCAAAGCTAGTATGAGAGAGTATGGATGGGAAAAGGGATGGATGAAGCAGGAAAAAGTCTCGTTCTCCTTTTCCACAGTTTCAACCTGCTATCTGTGCTTACCCCATCTGCTCTAATCTTGATGAACAACTTTTTCTCCTGAGTGACTTGTTGGCAACTCAAAATTCTCACTTTCAGTGGAAAACCTGAAATTTAGGGATCCCAAAAAAAAGTAGGTGTGCCTATTCATTAGGAATGTGGGAAGGTGTAAGAAAGTTATAACAAACTTTAGTAAACAAACAATAGTAAATAGCAAAGGCCCAGGTAACAACTCCAACAAGTACCAGATGCTACAGAGATCGTGTTGTTCCCTGGGGCTTTACCAAGCACTGTAATCAGATATACCAAGAAAAATTTCCTCTTTATAGGATGGTGTCCTGAACCAAAGACCATCTTTGCTGAATAATTTTTTCCCCCCATCAAACCCCTTTCTCAAGAGAAGCAGCTTTTTTTTTAATACAAGAAGGGACCTTCCCACTTTTTCACTCTGTGATGAGAAATCTCCTGTTCAGTTCTCTGCTACAGATAATGACTTCAGTCTCTAAAGCTATCTCTGAAGAGGTTGGAATGGCTCAGAAAAAAAGAGTTGATCAGTCTCCAGACCATCCCAAAGCTGCAACAGCTCAGTGGTCTGGGGAAATAATTGTGGCTCTTTCAAAGCTAGCACAGACCAGATGATGTCTATGTTTAAATGACTGATGGAGAGAGAAGTGATTTCTGTGTGGCAGGCAGCCTGAACTTCTTGGCTTCTTGGGTTTCAGTGCTTTGCTGGGCCCAGATAAAGCCTCCTGACTCTGGTGATAAGGAAAGCCTTGATGTGATGAATCCCTCTGAAGATTCATTCCCTGCTCTGATTTAAGCTGATTCAGTTCCAATCCCTGCAAACTAAACTTCTTTCAAAGCTTATGATCCAAGCCTTGTGACGTTCAAATAGCTCCTCTAAGGTGCAGTTCTTACACTTTGGTCTCACAAGGAGAGTCTGTAAACCTGAGGTTTCTGACATGAAAAGGTCTCCAAAAATAGGATTATTTGATAGTTAATTATTAGGATTATGTAGTGTTTTCCTAAGCCTGGTTCATCAAAAAAATGGAAATATTGAGAAACAAAGCATAAAAACCTTGTATTTTCTTAATTGTACAGAAAAAATAACATCATCTTCTTAACTGTTATATTGGGTTCACATGCAAGGTTGTAGTAACAGGGAGGCTGCAGGGCTGCCTTCTGTTGGAAGAGAGCAGGAGCTGCTGCCATGTCAGACAAAGCCAGACACAGCCAGCCCCAAGATGGACCTGCCACTGCCCAGATTTTGAACCAAACACTTAGTTAATAAAGGGTGAAAAATACTGCATAGCAGATTGAAAGAAGGTTGGGAATAAGTGACAGAAACAACCCTGCAGAGACCCAGATCAGTGAAGGAGGGGCAGGAGGTGCTCCAGGTGCCAGAGCTGAGGTTCCCCTGCAGCCCCTGGTGCTGCCCATGGTGAGGCAGCTGTGTCCCTGCAGCCCTTGGGGGTCCATGGGGGAGCAGGGATCCCCCTGACCCCCAGGGAGGATCCCAGGCTGGAGCAGGCTCCTGGCAGGACCTGTGGCCCACCAAGAGGAGCCCACACTGGAGCAGGCTCCTGGCAGGACCTGTGGGCCATGGAGAGGAGCCCACACTGGAGCAGGCTCCTGGCAGGACCTGTGGCCCATGGAGAGGAGCCCACACTGGAGCAGTGCATTCTCAGAGGACTGAAAACCACAAAAAGGACTCCTGCTGAACAAGTTTTTGAAGAACTGCAACCCCCATTCTCCATTCTCCTGCATCACTTTGGGCAAGTAGACTTGTGAGTGAAGTGGTGTCCTAATTTCAGCTGGGATTGAGTTAATTTTCGTCCAACAGGTGTTAGAGTGCTGGGGTTTGGATTTAGTGTAATAATAATATTGGTACCACACTGATGTTACAGTTGTTGCTCAGTAGTTCTTACTGTAAATCAAGGACTTTGCAGTGTCTTACACTGCACCAGAAGTTGAGAGGGAGCCTGGCCAGAAAGCTGACATAAACTGGCCAAAAGGACATTCCACACCATAGAATTTCATTCCCAGTATATAAACTGTTTTTTGTTGTTGTTTTTTTGTTTGTTTGTTTGTTTGTTTTCTGTGTTTTTTTTTTATTTTGTTTTGTTTTGGTTTGTTTGTTTGTTTTGGGTTTTTTTTTTTTTTGGACCTGCCAGTTGCTGCTCAGGGACAGGCTGGACACTGGCCAGTGGGTGGTGAGAAATTGTACTGTGCATCTCTTGCCTGTCTTGGGCTTTGTTACTTTGTTTCTTTTTATTAAAATTTTTATTTTTGTTTTTTGGTTTTTTTTTTTTTCCATTAATTAACCGTTCTTAACTCAATTCATGTGGTTTACTTTTGGTTTTGATTCCCTTCCCCACCCAGGCAAAGGTGGAGTGAGCTGGTGCCTGCAAGTACCCAGTTGTTGGCTGATGTTAAGCCATGAGCCTGGGAAGAATGTAGGGGATAAGGAAAGGTATTTTTAGTTTATTTTTTTCTCTTTTTCCTAAATTGTTTAATTTGCAATAAGTTAAACCAATCTCTCCAGGCCAATCCTGTTTTGCCTGATGATCTGTTTTTTTCTCTTTTTCCTAAATTGTTTAATTTGCAATAAGTTAAACCAATCTCTCCAGGCCAATTCTGTTTTGCCTGGTCTCTTTTTTACATCACCAATGATGGTAATTGGTGAGTTATCTCCCAAAAATTTTTCCATCCTGTTTTCTCTTCTTCCCTGTTGAGGAGAGGAAGGGAGAGTGTGGCTGGGTGGGCATCTGGCAGACAGCTGAGGTGAACCCACCCCACCTCTGTTATAGAGAGAAACTCATTAAAAGTAATAAGAATGAAGATGTAGATCCAATTTCTAACATAGAAAACACCAAAGCTGTGGATGGCTGGATGATGAGAAAACATTCAAGGGTGGATGAATGCTGGTCTGTCACAGTCTTCACAAAATATTTGACAGGCATAGAACTGTACCAATGGGGCCCAATTCTGCACTTGCTGTCTGATGTTACTATGGAATATAGTGATGTTTTTCATGTCAAAGTGCTAAAATAGTGTTTGCAATCTTCTGAAAGCATCAAATATTAGTCTAACATCTTTCTGGTTCCAAATCTTCTCTAAATGTGTCCCCATCATGCACAAAGTTGTTCTCACAGTAAAGCTGTGGAACATTAGTGTTTCCAATCATGTTTCACAGATGGGGTGTGGGTTTCCTGCCAAGATCAAAGGGGCAATCTGGCAGTGCAGCAGCCCAGCAGAGCTTTGGCTCTGACTCCAGTATATCCCAGTCTAGACTGCAAAAGGGGCATACCAGAGCTGTTTTGCAGGAGAGCTAGGAGAAAAAACCCACCTGTCATTTGTGCATTACAAATGAAACACCAATTCTTTTTATTTTTCTCTAGGTATTAATTTGTGTGTATTAATTATCCCTCAGCCCACGTGACTTACAGTAGCAAATGATAACAACATAAGCACTCCCACAGATGTGATAGGACATGAAGAAATTATGGGAATAATCAAAGCCCTAAAATTAGGTGATCAATATACCATATAAATAAAACAATTAAGTGGACTTTTTTAAAGTTCCTGAATCCAATGCAATGATAACCCTCTCTCTGGGATAATGGTTTAAATGTCAAATCCATAGCTTGCTTGGAAAAACTTAAAAATAAAACTACGTATATTTATATGTACATATAAATTGATAGCTTTTATCTCAGCAGGTGTATCTTAGGTTGTTGTAACATATATAATTTAAGTGTGATAGCTAGTCTAAGGGAAATTACTTTATTGGATTGATCAGTAAAGTGTTTCACCCAGACAGTGTATGATTGCAGTTTAATGTCAAAAAGGATGAGCTTACTGTTCAAATTAATGAACTGAAAAAAAACAGAAAATTGAAAGCCTGAATATTAAATGCACTCATTAGAAGTTTCTTAAAGCAGAAGCTGAACAAGCTATAAGTAATGAACAAGTGTCTCAAAACCATAATACTGGGACTGCAGCAACTGTCATTCCCTTAGTAACCACATCATAATCAACTAAGTAAACCTGGTGTGCCAGAGAGGAAGGGAAGGCAGATCCTGCCAGCCTCTGGGCTCAGACACTCAGTCTGCTAAACCCCTTGATCTCAGGATTCCAAATTGCTGGAAACTGGACACATGAACACACAGGACCACAAAAAATTGCTTGAAGAACTGAGAGCATCTCACTCTGAAAATAAAACACACTAGAAAGAGATTTAGTAAATATACTGT
Source organism: Urocynchramus pylzowi (assembly GCA_013397555.1). Taxonomy (NCBI): domain Eukaryota; kingdom Metazoa; phylum Chordata; class Aves; order Passeriformes; family Fringillidae; genus Urocynchramus; species Urocynchramus pylzowi. Next base: position 134,729 of record VZRH01003983.1, on the reverse strand, counting down.
GAAACAGGTACTTGCACATGATCAATCCTTTTTATGCACTGTATCCCTGTTTTACCACAATTTTTCCTCTTTCACACTACCTAGATCCATCCCTGTTTCTAACTTTGACCATAATAAATCCTGTTCAATTCCAAAATGCTTTTCCCTTGCATCCCATAGTGTCTCCTCATACCCCCAGGCAGCAACCTTCTCAATCCCAAAGGTGTTCCAGCACTGACTCCTCATGATGTATTTCCCTTCTCGACAGTGGGACTGAGGGTCTTCTGGGACAACCACCTGGGAGGGGATCAGACAAGGTGTCCCTTTCTCTGAGTCCTGAATTTGTGTTCCTGCTTTTATTTGTGCCCCTGTGCTCCCCTAGATTTGTGCAGATCAGCTTTTGATGGACTGATGGCTCCTGGAATGGGCCTGGAGCAGTCAGGGCAGGGTTGTGTTGGGGAAACCTCTCCTTCTGTGTCTCTGTGTATCTTTAGGGTGTTCCTAGGGACTTTTATCAGCATGCAACATCATTGTTCCTCTCAAATCTCCATGGTGGGCTGTAAAGAGGGTTAGTTGATTCTGCACAAAGCACTGGGCATTGATACTCCATGTTTCTTTATTTTAAATGGTTAAAGGTACAGGATATTAGATCTGGCTCACATTAAAAAAGAGAGTTAGATGTGCAAGATGGGAAAAGTAAGATAGGAAAGCAGGAACCAATATAGTTCAAAACACTGCTTCCAAATTGGAAATGGAAAAATGATCCAAAGGAGTATGAAAAATAGCCTGGAAAATGCAAAAACCACTTGTTGTGTCTTTTTTTCTCATAACATTCCATAAAAGGTGTTAAAAAAGCACAGTTGGCAAACATAAAATCCTCTGGTTTAGTTTGCTTTGCTGCTATCTCTCTGTTTAAACAAAAATATGCAAATATTTGTGTAATGACTGATACAGCTTTTACTAATGTTTCTAACTATTTCAGCAGCCTAATTGCATGTGATTTTAACCTAAAGTAATTAATTTCTTATGCATAACAAATAATGACCTATGATGACTTAGCTCTATTTCATTAACATTTGCTAAAGGACTTTCAAGTCTCCAGGTGGAAGCTACTACAGAGATTTTATAAAACACACATTCCAAAGCAGTTTTTCTCCTGTATTGAACTTCCATCTACATATTTACACTCACCTCATGCTGCTGTTTACATTTTTTTCTCTAAGGCAAGCTGATATTTTAATGACCTGAATGCTAGGATTACATTTTCTAATAAACATTTGATAAAGATGTGACCATGCATTCCTGGCACATCTCCCTGCTCCCGTGTGTGCCTTTCCCTGGGCTGCAGGGAGGGTCTCTGATCCAGCAGGGCTTTTCAGGACTGCTGGGGGGTGATCCCTGATGCAAAACTGCAGCATCCCCTGCACATCTCCTCTTCCTCCAGCCCCCCTTGGGTCCCTTTGCTGCTGCTCCCTGTTTAGCTCCCTCCTCCCCTGCCCCTGCCCCCTTTGGTTTCTCAAGAAAATTCTCCACAGGACTGAAAATCCCTGTTTGTGTCACATGCCAAGTCACATAACACATCTGAAAAAGCCACTTCTTCATTGTCTGAACTTTAGAGAACATAGAATGGTTTGGGCTGGAAGGGACCTCAATGTTAAAATCATAGATTCGTTGAGGCTGGAAAACACCTCTACGGTCATCAAGGCCATCCTGTGACTGAACACCACCTTGTCAGCTAAACCACAGCACTGAGTGCCACATCCAGTCATTTCCTGAACTCCTCCAGGGGTGGTGACTCCAGCACTCCCCTGTGAAGTCTGTTCCAAGGCTTGAAAACTCTTTAATTATCTTGTTCTAACCCCCAGCCATGGGCAGGGACATCTTCCACTGGACCAACACCCATCCAACAAGATCAAATCTCTCCAACACAGCCCTGCCTTTTGGTGTTCCTCTGAGCCAGCTGACTTCAGTGGAGGCCAGGAACAAGATTGGCAGCAGAAAAACACCTCACTGCTAGAAAACAAAAAATAATATGGTGGAATTAGTAAATATGACAAATATTAGAATCTGATACTTGCAACTTCTTGCTCATCCTGTGGTGAGGGTGAAAGGTTTCCATTGTAGGCATCAACCACCAGGTGGCTGGAGGGGTTGACAGAAAAACCTGAGCATCTTATCTGTGCTAGTTTCTTGAAATGGAGACAGTCCTTGGGGTAAGATAAAAGTAAAAGAACTTTTGCCTTTGTAGAACGATGATAAGTACAAACCAAAGTCAAGCCTTTAACATTTGGGGGATGTCGATTTTGAAGACAATTCTGTGACCAATTTTCTAGAAACATATGGTGTATGAATGCCTCAGAGAGGATCTAGGCAGACATTTCAGCACAGTTGCAAATAGAGCTTCTCATTATCACTTACAGTTTCACTCACTTTTATAATTGTTTGCATTCAGTGAGGTGCAACTTGAGTGTACGTCGCTACTTTTCCAATTAACAAAGTTTAAAAAGTTACAAAAGTGTGTATGTTTATTAAGATATTTCTTGTTAATTAAAACTTGAAAGTGAAAGCTTGTTTTGCTCCTTTCTTCTCACATGTTTTAGCAAAAATGGCATAAAAGGGAACATAATATTTTTCTTTTGTTTGCTTTGTACTGAATTTTTTAATGTTCATTTTTCAAACAGGCTTGATATTTCTCTTCCTCTTTCATGCATTTATTTTTCTTTAGTATTTTTTATTTCTTTCTTTTAGAGATCAAAAAGAAAAGAAAAAATATAGGAGAAAAGGTGAAAATACAGTATTAAAAATTTTAAAAAGAAGTGATATATTAGCACATAAATAAATAAAAACATTCAAAATGGTACAGATAAAACATACTTTTGAGAAATATGACACTACACATATTTCAAAACTGGGTTCTGTGCACAAAATATACAAAAAGTTCTCCACAGAGATGCTAAATACACCTAACTCTGATGTAAGAATAACAAGTTCTGGTGGTCATGTTGGCATCTAAAAGAACATTTTACATCTTGGTTGTGTCACAGAATGTAGCCCAATTAAAAGTGTTCATAAGCAACCAGGTAAGGTGGTAGTTATTGTAGTTATTGGTGACACAGAAAGTAGTTTTGCTGTTTTCCTGCTTTGTGCATATGGGGTTTTTTTGGTTTTTTTGGCTTTTTTTAAAGAAGATATGGTGTTCAAGACCACAGAATCAGAGTGGTTGGGTTTGGGAGGCACCTTAAAGATCATTTTGTTTCAAGGCCCTGCCATGGCAGCAACACGTTCCACTAGAGCAGGTTGCTTAAAGCCCCATCCAGCCTGGCCTTGAGCACTTCCACAGGTGGGAAGTGTTCTTCTTCTGATAATTTCTCTAGGCAACCTCTTTCAGTGCCTCACCACCCTCACAGTGAAGAACCTTTTCCTAATGTCCAATCTAAATCTCACTTCTTTCAGCTTGAAGGCAACCCCTTTATGCCCTTGACAACTGTCCCTCCCCAGAGCTCTTGGGGTCCCTTTCAGGTACTGGAAGGCACTAAAAGGTCTCCCTGGAGCCTTCTCTCCTCCATGCTGAAACATGAGGATGAATAGCTGCTAGCTCAAGTTCATGACTTTGCCTGCACCTTATTATGTCCATTTAATAAATCAAGTGGGGAAATCATCTGTATTAAATTTTGAGAAGAAAAAAGAACCTTAATATTTTATGTTCAGTGTAAAATATTAAATGCATCTACAAGTTTGTTGCCAGACATTCTCCAAGTGGTTTGTAACATATTACCTGTACTACACACCAGTGAAATGTTGGTCTTTATTGCAGCTTTCCAATCTCATTAAAGAGCATTTTTGGGGTTGAAGAGCATAGTTTTCAAACATGAGAAGAAGGGCAAAAGTAATTTCAGGGATTCTATGTATATAACTGGAGTATCACTGGTGTTCACAAAGCAACCCTCCCATGCACTATTCACCTCCATAGCTGCAAGAAACATGGGGATAGGTTAGAAGAGAGAGAAGAGGGAGTGAAAATGCTGTTATTACTTGAATAGTCCAAAACAACTCTGTAAATGCTTCCCTGGATCTTCCTGCTACTGGCCTACATTGCAAATTCTCCCCATCAGGATCTGACCTGCTGTATATTGTCTCTTTCATTCAGGAACTCAAAATGCTTTAAAAAACATCAGTTTTAAGGCCCATTAAAATCAGCATGCATCTTTTCCACTAATATCAAGAGGCTTTTAATCAGACTTTAAATTACTCCCCAGCTTCAACTGAGTTCTGAGCTGTTTCTTTCCCACAAATACAGTTTCCCTGCTTGAATCTCATTTCCTGCCTCTCCTTCTAATCACCTTTTTAGGGCCCTTCTGTTTCTTCTCTCTCCTATTTTGCAACATTTCCCACCACAGTGTCAGCTACAAGGTCTGCTCTGTCTTCCAGATCATTAACAAAGGCACTGGGAATAATCCCAGGTGAAAACTGCCCATGATACCCCATAGCCACACTGTAAGGAATGATCTGCATTCCTCTATTCCCCACAGGATTACACAGGATCTCAGAATTCCTCACTTGTAGCTCATCAAGCTCATTCAGGTACATTTTTCTTTCTCCACAGAAAGATCTGTACACACAGAGACACACCTAGATAGACATATCTATATGATATTCAAGAAATGAGAAATGTTGTATGGTAGAGCTACTACATAAAATTCATTTTTTATACTGAAACCAAACCACAGCTCTGTGCCAGCTACCACAAAGAAAATTACTTATAACCCAGTACTCAGGATGGTAATGCAGGTAGAGAATGTTCTCTCTCTGTCTGGTATTTATATATTCCATATTCACCTTTAGTCAGATAAGAAATCACATCATTATTTGCCACGTTCCACAGATAAACTCTATGGCACAGATAAAACACTGCACTTTATTTTCTTAATCATTTATTTGAGTGGAGGAAACATATCTGCTATTTTGCTGAGGAATATCAAGGCATGTGACCCTCAGAGCACCCTAACATCTTGGAATAAATGGCACTAGAGAGGTTTGGGGGAACAGTAATGGTGTTTTGGAGGCACTGTGTGTGTGTGTCTGAACTGCCATATAGATATGCAGGCACAGAGGGGTCTCTCCAGAGGTCAGGAGCATAAACCTGGCAGTACACCAAGGATCCTTCACCTGTACTGCTGGCAGTATGAGCCAGCCTGGTGTGAATAAGTGCTTTGATCATTTTCTGCTCATCTGTGTCTGCTCTGAGCTGAGAGCAATATCTCCTCACTAACTCTGCACTCTTTATTTAGTCAGTTTTGCAAGAACTTTCTGCATATCATCAGAAAGGGGTAAATTTGGATTTAATCTCCACTATCCACCTCATCCATTTCTAATTTAGTTATATGGCTATTACATGGGTTGTGTAAGTAAATGGCAGCAAAGTATTCCTGCCATGTAATTATATTTTAAAATCCAAGTAATAGCAGTTACTTTTATTAGCAAAAACAATTATCATCCCTCCTAGCATAGTCTCAGATAAAGAAATTCCTTGTAATGTTCTTGTAATGACAGTCTTACATCCATGTCATATTGACATGAATAATGGATTTAATATTAAAAGAAAAAAATATTAACTCTTTCTTCAATAAAAGAGCAAGGATTTCTATGCATCTGTGTACCCACACTCAGGTATCTTGTCTCAGTAGCTGGAAAATATATAAGAATAATGTAACGAGCAACAAATTCCAGGTTTTAGCCTTTTAAACAATAGAAGTCCAGAAGATTTTTTTTTTTTTTTTAAATGAAGTGAGGTAATAAGGGTTCAAGGCAGGTTTATAGAGATTGTGCAGAAGTAGACATTGAATTAACTCCTAGGAAACTGGTATGTATAGACTTATGAAAGGCTGCTGGAATCCCAAAAGCAGCAGAAATGTGCCAATAAAGGCTTCTAATGAGCCCTGCCTCTCTGTGCACCTAATTAACTCTGACACAGCTCTGTTTATGCAGCTTGTGGTGGCAGAGCCAGCTTCCCCAGCAGGATTTTGGTAACCTCAGTGGCAGAATCATCTGTCCCACACTGCCTTGTTCTTGGAGTCAGAGCCAAGGGATGTGTTGCACAACACTGTTTGCATGGAGTTTGTCACACAAAAGGGCAGAATCTGATCCTGACATGAGGGATGCAAGGGGACACCAAGCTCTGATTGTTTAAAAGCTTGTTCCACAGATGGGCATCAATGCAAAAGATGAACAAATGGTGAAGCACAAGTGTGGAGTTCCAGCTTAGACTGTTCCCCAAAGACACACAACTGGAAATTACCTGGACAATCTTCCTGCAGAGCAAACACTGATGTCACAGTACCATGAGCAAATTTGGTGTGCAACAACCAAACCTCGGATTTATCCCTTCGGACAACAAAACTGAAGTTAGTTTTGCTCTGATTCCAGCTCAATAAGAGTTGTTAACCTCATGATTAGCTATCAATATTAACTGAGAATTAGAGAATGACATGAAAGTGCTTTGTCCCAAAATTGTATCCTGGGTTGTACCAAAGGCCATGCAGGCACCAGGTCACAGGAAGTGATTGCACCCCTCTACTCTGCTCTGATGAGACCCCACCTGCAGCTCCAGGGTCCCCAGCCATAGGAAGGACATAGAACTGCTGGAGCAAGTTCAGAGCAAGCTAACAAGTTGATCAGAGGCCCTTTGCATTCTTTAGATTCTATGATTCTTTTCTTTAGCACATATCAAATACGTATGAACTCCTACAACTCCAAAATGCCAAAAGTTTTTGCTTAACACAATGAATAATATTGAAATAACAGGAAAAAAGAAAGATGCCTGTTTCCTTTGAGATACCTCTGTGTGTACATTAATGAAGAAGAAAACTCACATAGCTTGTCTGTTTCCCAGAACAGATAATCTAATACTGCATAACTCAGAGTAAAACACAGCATATGATTTCTTAAACACAAAGTTGAAAAATTGAGCATTTAAAAGAAATTAGAGCTTGTAAGTTTCATTATTTTTGTTTCAAGAAATTCTTGTTTAAGTTCTGAGCCACATTTTTAAACCTTTGGGGCAATTTTTCATTTAGGAAATACTTCACTATCATCACACATAATTTCATCATTGTAATTGTTTTCATCATTGTAATTTTCTGTAATAGCAGCATTTGAAAAAGCTGTAAGATATAGTCACTTTTTTATTAGAACTGCATAAATGCACAGTGCATTCACAGTCATGAGACAGAGAATAAGATTATTGTAGGTGCATAAAGCACAATATTGAAATATTTTTCCATACATCACTTATCTATTTTATTTAACCTATGGTGTTAAAACTTAGAGAAAGGAGTGCATACATCCATGGAGGACATATGCATGTATCCATGGAGGACACGGTGTAGAGCTGATTTAATACATTTTATTAATACTTCAATAATAAAGCTTACTGTGGGGCCAGCATTTTTGATAGAATTTTTTCCTCATTTGAAGCAAAAGGTGAAATCCCACCCAGCAAAGCTCCCACTCCAACCTGTGCAACACATTTTGTTGCTTGATGTGCTTGCTTAGGCAGTCAGCTCCCAATGTCAGTGGAAGTTTGCCTGCTTGTGTGCTGGGGAAAAAAAGGAGGAAAATCTTCAAGATGTGGCCTCAGGTTATCAGCAGTGAAGTCTCTGCAGTACCTTAGTGCCTCTGAACTCTAATTATCCTGAAGCTAAGCAAAGTTCACAGATCTGGCTCTGGAGCTGAGCCAAGTCTAGTCGTCCTAACCTTAGCAAAGTTCTCGCTGAGGCTCAGGAGTTCCATTGGATTAAAAATTTCAGGGTCTGGCCTGATCTCTTTTAACTTTGTGTGTGTTCACTCACCTGCACTCAGGAAGCAGAGGGCTGAAAGATCTCAATCCCTTCATGGAGCTTCGGTTGAAATAAATGTGAACAGCTCCTGTGGCTTGAAATATGGGACATAATTTGAGAGATGCTTTTGAATTATTTTTTGAAACAAGGTAGCCCAGCACTGCAAAGATTTGGAAACCTTCAAATGAAAGCTGTTTTAAAAAATGCTGCTTTCCTCACACTGTTTGAGTTTAGATCTGAATGCTCATTTTTGAAGAACTAATGAGGTTAATCATGTCCAGATCCTGGGATCACAAACTCCTAGAAAGGACACATCAACTGGTGATGAGGTTTTCTTTCTAGGGACAAGTGTTTAAATAGGCTTTAGTCAATGTTGCCTTAGCAAGTTTGTTGAATGCAAAATGTGTGAAATAGCCTAACTGTTCCTCATGGAGGGATGGGGACACCAAGGTAAAAAAGCAGAACAAATGCAAATCTTTTAAATTTTGAAGAAATATGAGTTCTGCTCTCATTACTCTGTCAGAAACCATCTTGGTTTTGCTTTGGGATTGTCTAAAAAAATATATTTAAAAAGTATAAATTGAAAATTTTTCCAAGGCACACAAAACTCTCATAAGATAAAAAACTTCTTCACATCATTTGAAATTATCTATTTAGAACCCTGTTCTACCCCAATTCCCTTTTCATCATTTCCACATCCAAAAAAATATATTTAACAGCCTCCTGCAGTCCTTCAAATGATCCCACTCTCTCCCTGTTTTACACATCACCACCAAGGCTCAGTGGTGTTTATTTTCTCGTTGACTAGACCTTGATTGCATTCTTCCATCTCTTTATTTCTGCCTATCAGTGACAGATCTGTCATCTTTATCTGTGAATGTTGTTACCTAGATTTTCTGTTGCTCACATGATATTTCATGCTTTTGTTGCCTCTGTTTTATTCTTTGACCTCTTGGAATATTTTCTTTTTGTATGCATGAATTCTTATGGCAGTTTCAAATGAAGAGTTTTGCCACTTTAACATATTATAATCTCTTGCTTGAATGCTGGTAGTTTTTCTTTTATTTTATATTGCTTTCCCAAACCCCTTGAGATCTTTCTTAAGTCCTCTTTATGAGTTATCCTCACTTCATTGCTCTTCTTTTTACTACTTGGTCAAAAACCTTTTCAAAATGTTGCCAACTTTTCATTCAGAAATGAAGTTCAGGTGGCTTAGAGCTCCTCAGGCACTGAAAAGATCATTCTCAGAGTAGCAAGAAACTCAATTTTCTCTCATTCTTGCTGCTGTAAAATAGAAAGGATAATTATGCTTTATTTTAATTGCAAAAGGCTCAGTCTCAGTGATCAGTGCCATTTGTAAGCTCACACTGGCAAACAGAAGAGGACATGGATACCAAACCTTCAGTGTGTTTAAATGTTAAACTGTTTGAAAAGTGACACAAGTGTGCAAACAGTATTGTTACCTGTCTTCTCTACATCCAAACACATATTCATTGAAATTTTCCCCCAGTCCTCAAAATATCAGGCAAAATTGCATGACTTAGATGAAAATCCAGTCCCATAAGTCAGCACAAGTTATAGTTATAACATTGGTACTTTAAAATAACAAAAAACCCCCCACAAACAAACAAACAAACAAACAAAAACAAAAACAAACCCCAAAAAAACTCAAATAAACAAACAGCAGCAACAAAAAAATCCAGCCTATCTTCTGTTGCTTTCAGCATTTTATCCTACATGTTGAATTTTGTTGTCATTCTTTATAGAGACCTGCTGGATTTGGCTTGTGAAATTAATGAGAAACAGGTTTTGTATTGCATACTTACAACTCTAAAATGTTATTCTCAAGAAATAAATATTCTTGAAATAATAGAGTAAATGTAAACAAAAAAAAATCCACAAGAAGAATAATACAGCAGATTCAACCCAGCTATGCCTCTGGTCTAGTATTTCATTATTGAGTGATACATATTCATATTTTATATATAAGATACCATTAAATTTTAAAGCAATTTAATGAGTTCTTTACATGGCACACCCTCAGATGTTTTCTGATAAGATGCTGTTTGCAAAAGCATGAGACCTTCCTGACTTTAATCGTTAGCCATAATCTGATTTATGATTCAGCTGAAATGACCCATCTGTTTCTGAGAGCTAAACAAAAGAAATGCAAAATAAAATAAAGCATAAAATAAAATAGAACTCTTATATAAACTGTAATAAAGAAGTACTTTATGTTTTGTAGGGTGCATTCTGGAGATAGTGGAAGAATCTTGAATGCCTGTGAAAATTAACTTAAATTTGGGTATGTTATCCTGAAATCTCTCTTTGCTCGTGTTTGCATTTGATGTTTTTCACATAACCACATTAAAGTTTCAGTGCATAAAGAAGCTGCTACAGATCTAAACCACCATGGGAGGTAAACAAAGCCATATCTGCTGTTGTAACTCTCTTCTGGCAGGAGTTACAGGAATGCTGAGAAAAGGGAATCTATCATCATGCAATGTGACAAAGATGGGTGAAGAGGAGTCAGAGAAAGGTTGGGAGCAGAGATTAGATTTTGCTGAAAGGATGGCACCCTCTCCCAAGGCTGCACACCTGCACATGCAATCTGCATCTGTTTTGGGAGTCCAAGCTCCCACTGCAGTTAATAGGTGCTCAGTTCAGCTGATCACATCTCAGGGTTTTCTGACATTACTCATTCTCCAAAGACATCTATGTTAGGCTTTCAGGCATGTCCAATATTTGGATCTATCTGGTAGATCCATGTCCTTCTTGGAGCAGCAACTAAATCCCAGTGATGTATATCCTAGAGCATGTCAAATGGCCAAGATGAAAACTTCTTCATTTGAGCAGCTAAACCATCTTTCCTTATAAGGAACTGGAGTGTTGAGAGCTGTTCAGCTGATTAGGTGAGAGTTTGGATTTAGCTGCCAAAATGCAGACACACAGCACCTTTTGAATCCTGTAGGTCACCCGTGATCATAAAATGGGATATCCATGAGGGATCAGAGACTCCTGTGTTTTTGGAGCAGCAGTTGAATGTAAAGAAGAGTTCTGTAATGTGTCTGAAATGAGATTAGGTGCATCCCTTTAAATAATTTAACCGGGCATCTGCCCCATTCCTGGACATCTGAGCTCAAATAAATTATATTCACCACCAAGCCTCACTGGTTAGATTCCCACTGGCTGTAACAGCACCCTCCTTGCTCACATCTGACCATCCACACATGCATGCAGCAAGCCAGTTGCCTTAGTCTTTCCAGAAGACTCTCACCCCAGAAAATCTATGTGGTTGCTGACTTTGGAGCCCCTTGAGAAGCCCTAGGGTATCCAGGAGGCTGAGAGGGACATGCACATGAACACGAGGTGCACTTCCTCACTGGTATGTGCAATAGAGGGTTGTAGTGAGATGCACAGGTGTAAATAAAGCTGAAAAACTTATATCTCAAAAAAGAGAGGGGTCTAAATGGGGGAGCTGCCCTTTCAGGATAGTGGATGTGCCTGTAGCCCACACTGGTTTAAAACAGGTGTGTGCATTGGCACATTGAAAGGTGTTTAGGTCTATACAGTTTTATGAACATCTTATAAGTTTCTAATATTCTGATTCATTTGTTACGTTGCTATTATTGATCCCTAATGCCTGGTTCACTGTTTGTGAGTTAATTAAATATTATTAACAGATAAAAACTTCTTTAAACCTGATTCTGTTTAAATTCCATGAACTGAGCAATTTTTCCTTGGTGCACAAACTCATAGAGGTGCATGATACTGGTCTAAAGCACAAAACATTGTTCCATTGTGGATATTTATTCAGTGGAAGAGATGCTCAGATCTTCAGTGTTTTCCTGTATAAGTTACACCTGTGCAGCACAAGATGGTGTAAAAAGGTATAAAAATTGAGTTCTTGAACTGTGGGAAACAACTGAAAAGAGGTTTTGTGGGGCTTTAATTCAGTCCTTTTTAAATTATTTTGAAGTATGATGATAGAGTTTTAAATTACTCTAAAGATTTTCTGGAATACAGAGAGGTAGACACTCTGCTTTTTCTCAAAAGTGTATTTCCTCCTAAGAAAATCTAAATCAATGTTCCTAAAGATCTCATAACCCATCCCTGTGAACTGGCAGTGTAAACATGTCATTGACACAGGAGCCGGGTCAAAGTGTAAATGCAGACAGCATCAATAACATTTCTGGAAAGAAATTTCTTCCTCATCTGAAAACCTGCAAGTAGAGCTCTGAGTTCACACAGAACACTGAAGGGCCATATGTGCACTCAGTCTTTTATGATAAAGCACTTATCCCTATCTTTTCATTTTGAATTCCCACACCGTCCTTTGTCCTTACTATACCTGGTGGTGACACTCCCATCAGGGAGCAGAAGATTAGAGGCTGAACATATGTCACATTTTACCTTAATAGCTGAGGCCTCCTTAAACAAAGCTGATATGTATGACTTTATGTCTGCTTTTACCTTTGCTTCACACAGTGCAAAAATACCCAGGATACCCACAGAGCTTTGCTGTGTGTAAGAACTGTATGTTCTGTCAAAATAAATGCAGAGGAATTGTGCAAACTTCTGAAGGATAAATCAGAGCTCTTCTGAGAGCTGTTTTGTTTCTAACCCCTTGATAATTCCCTCAGTGGTACCAAAGTACCTAAATGAATGAGAGCTATATTGAGACACGTCAGTATTAGCTGTGGAAGGTGTAGATTTAATCCAGGAATAAGTGGCACCAACCTATACAGGATTTAGAGGTTCTGTAAAGGACACCAGCTAATCTATGAATAGCTCCACAGGAAACACATTCTAGATAGCCTCCAGGGAATCAACTGAATTGGCTCTTATTCCATTCAAACTGAAATTCTGACAGAGCCATGTGAACCCTAGAAGCAGAAAGGATTTTTTAAAAAACAGCAAAAGGAACCACAGGTTAGCTGCCTAATGCTTGCATTTCCAGCTTTCTGTCATGTAGCTGCTGCATTTCTCCTAGGAAGGGAAGAGGGTGAGGAAAGAGGGGGCAGGGAAACTCTCTGGAACAGATGCCAAAACACCTTTAGACTTTATGAGATGTCTTGACTCCCCAGTGGACTCTGATGGTGGTTATGGAAGATACTACATCACCATTACCTGACCTTCTGTTGTATTGAATAGAGTGACCTTGAAAAGTCTTTGAACCAGAAGCTCTGTTGGCTGTTTCTTGCCCAGAGACATTCCTGGTTTCTATGAGAAAAACTATAAACCTCTCAAATTCAGATGCAAGAATGCTGGAGACATAGGATGGGATTTAGATAACATTCCTGCTTTTCCTGCTGAATGCTTGTGTTAATGTAATCTGTTTGCTGTTGAAATGTGAATTGTAAAATGAGAGATGCCAAATAAATTCTTTTTTTTTTCCCCCCTTTTTTTTCCCCCCTTTTTTTCCCCAAGGTGGAAATTACAAGACCAGTAAAAGAATGTAAATTTTCTTTATTTGTAAATAGTGATTTCTTGTTTGGTATTACCTACTTCTGCCTGTGGGAAACAACATTGATGTGGTTTTGGCTTCCTTTTATTTTTTCAGTTGTTGTTCACATGCTGTACAATATTTTGTTGATGAAAATCTCAAAGTATGTTGTACAGCAGAAGACTTGGCATTAACATACTACTGAATGCTGAGACTATCTCATCTAAGGATATCTATTTCTAAAAAAGAAGGCTGTTTGAATCTATAGTCAATCAAGAAAATGAGCATGTGCATTTACCAAGGAGTAGGAGGATGTTAATCTACAGTGAAGAAATATAATTTTCTGTCATTTAAAGCCATACATCTGTTCTGTTCTGCTATGAAGGACTGATTATCTTCTTAATTAATATGAAGCAAGTCAGGAGTGTAAAGGCTGAAGTCTTTTGGCACACATTGCAAAATCAGGATTGAGGGAAAACATTCAGGGTCTCCTAAGCCATAGCCACAACCTTCCCAAAATGCACCATGGTCAATTCTAAAACGACCATTTTATATGAAATTTATAGCTATAGATACATTTGCAGTACACCAGATGCTTAATGAGAAAAAGCCTTCTTCTAACAAATTTCTTCAAAGCAGTGGGCTCAGTACAGGATTGCTGCTGTCACTGATTTCAATGGTAGTAGGAACAGTTCACTATATGACTTCTACTAATTTTTTTTTTTTCATGGAAGAGACCAGTAGTTATGGTCTGAATTTAGAGACAAGAGTCTTCAGATGGCTACATTTGCTGAAGGAGATTTTGAAGAATGAATTTCGTTTTTCTAACTGTGTAAAAAATGTATTTGAAAAAAGAGATTGCATTGCCAGTGTCCTGTCATTTGCTTTGCCTTGGTTCACAGAATCAGAGAATTTTTAGGGTTGGAAGGAACCTCTGGAGGTTATAAAGTCAAACCCCTCTGCCAAGCCAGGGTCACTTAGAGCAGTTTGTAAAGGGCTGTGTCCAGGTGGGGTTTGAATGTCTCTGGAGAGGGAGACTCCATGACCTCTCTGAGCATCCTGCTCCAGAGCTCTGCCACCCCCAACAGGTCCCTCAGCAACTGTGGGTTGTTGTGTCCCATCAGTTCCTGTGGAGTTATGGCTGTTACATCTGTCTAGCCAGCTTCTAACCCAATCCTCTATGACCAAGGGCAAGTCTCCCTTTCTCCAACCTTCCTCTTTTACCTCCAAGGTTCAAGATTCCTGCGGGCCAGCCTAAATACTAAATTTTGAGGCAAAGAAGGCATTTAGTAATTGTTACTTCTCTGTATTTTTCATCACAAGGACACACATCTGACTCAGAAGCAGCCTCAAATTTCCCCTAATATGTCTTAACTTCAGTCCCAATTTCTCAGAGGGAGATGGGGAATAAGAACTGCAATCAGTTCATCACAAGTTGTCTCTGCTGCTTCTTCCTGCTCAGGGTGAGGACTCCTCACTCTCCTCCTGTTTCAGTCTGGGTCCCTCCATGGGAGACAGTGCTCCATGAACTTCCCCAAAATGAGTCCTTCCCATGGATTGTAGTTCTTCACAGGCTGCTCCAGTATGAGTCCCTCTCACCTGGTGCAGTTCTTCAGGAACCAACAGCTCCAGCATGAGTCTCCCATGGGGTCACAGGTCCTGACAGAAAACCTGTTCCAGGTTGGGCTTCCAAAGGATTTCAGCCTCCTTCAAGCATCCACCTGCTCTGACATGGATCCTCCATGGGCTGCAGAGACAGCTGCCTCACCATGGGCTGCAGGGGAATCTCAGTCCTGGTCCCGGAGCACCTCCTGCCCCTCCTCTCCCCTGGCCTTGGTGTTTGCAGAGCTGTTTCACACACATATTTTCAGTCCTCTCTTCAGCTCTCCCACAACAGTCCCCATCCCCACTCTCCTTAAATATTCTCTCCCAGAGGCACTACTACCATCCCTGAAGGGCTCAGGTTTGGCCAGCAGCAGGTTCATCCTGGAAGCAGCTGGAATTGGCTGTCAGACATGATGGAAGCTTCTGGAAGCTTCTTAGAGAAGCCACCCTGCAGACCCCTGCTACCAAACCCTTGCCACACAAACCCAATACAAAAGATATTTTTCTCCTCATGTGCCTTTATGGTGAAAATTAATCCTAGGTTACATAGGTAGCAGAAAGAAGAAAATCTGTTTATTGCATGACAGATTAGAGTTGGAAACATTCATAGTAAATTCATAACTGTTGTATGAGCTGATTAAAAAAACTGGAGAAAATTAATTTAGAGCAATCATTTCTAGCAACAGACAAGGCACAATTCTGCCTTAGCAGGACAGCTGGCAGCTGGGAGGATGTCAGTAATTCAGTGCCAGTCTGTAACAGCTTTCTTTCATTGAAATAAAGGTGTTACAACCAAACTGGATTTGCAATAGGGAATGCAAAATATGATCATGACATTGTCTCTGTCGGCATCACAAATGGAAATGTGGATGTGTTTCCCTCTTGTTGTTGATTTCTCATCACTGAAGTCTTTGTCAGGAACCAAACCATTTTAGCAATCCTCTCTGGAGGTGTGTCTCTGGAATCTTCTCAGTTTCTTTTACCTGACAGACCCTATAGCTCTCTGTTCAAGATGATGCCCATCTTCTGATGTTTGTTCCTGCAGTCCTTCTTTATTCCACACAGTGGAATTCTTTTCTATCAATCATTGGTGCCATTTTCTGTTCATAATTTCAATACTTCAGCTTTCTTCTTCCTTAATTGATCTGAACTGCCAGTAAAAAAGGTGGCTTTTTGTAAGCTAATCAACTGGCAGTACTAGTTTTTCTCCAGCAGATAAACATGGTCCTTTTTATTCTTTGAGAATCACGTTATGTGTCTCAGGGTTAAAGACTTCTTACATGCATTATCTTTCATCAATCAACTAACATTTTCATTGGCCTCTGTTGTACCTACTTCATCAGGCTTTTTTTATATCTCCATGGAGATTTTTTCATATACTGTATATAATTAATCAGTCTAAGTAATTTTAAAGTCAAGAAAAGAACTATAAAATGGATTTGTTTTATGAAACAGGCAGTAGTGGGGAAGGTGTAGGTCTTTAGAAAGCATGTGATTCTACAAGAAAAAGATAGGAGGTTAAATAGTTCTTTTAATTAAATCTATTAGAAATCATTTATGAATAATATTCATAGACTCACAGAATCATAGAATGGTTTGGGTTGGAAGGGACACGAAAGACCATCCAGTTCCAACCCCCTGCCATGGGCAGGGACGCCTTCCATTAGACCAGGTTTCTCCAAGCCCCATCCAACCTGGCCTTGAACACTTCCAGGGGTGGGATATCCAAGACTGTTTCAAAGCTTCACCATCCTCCTAAGGAGGATGTGCATAAGTTGCATTTTGTAAAGCAGCAGAGCATAAGCCTGTGTTTACATCCAGATTTGTACAGCAGACAAATGCAAAGGTGCATCCAACATTATGCACATTAAGTCCTTTAGAAGATTATCAACCCAGTTTAAATCCTCTTTTATCAGGGTTTTTACTCAATTTTTTGTCTCTGGATTTATGTAAATGTAGTGGTGAGTGGGTTTTTTTTGGAGCTGATTAAGACTGTCTTGAGCTGAACAGAATTAACTGTATGATCACTGGGCACTAATGTTGTCTCAAAATTAACAATGTTTAACTTTTGTTTTTCTTACAAAATATAGAATGCAATTTTTTCTAGTTTCTCCACTTCTTAACTGTATGTAGGAGAAGACCTCTAATAGCTCTATCAACAGTTAAAGTTATTTAATTCATAGTGCTTATCTATTTAATTTTTAATAGGCAAAAAAAAATTGTCATAGATAAAGTAATTTTTCATTGAATGAAGAGTAATTATTTCATGTAAATATATGGATTTAATATATACAGAGTATGTAGCATGTTTTTGTTTTAAACAGAAAAACAGAAGAAGAAAAATTAAGAATCAAGGAAAGAACTGAAATGTTGAAAAGAAATGTTGCACTGTTGCAGGCAGCTAATTAGCTTTTTCTTTAGTACAGATATGCATAGCTGATTATACATTATGAAACAAAATACTACAAATTCAGGACTAAAGGTGAATGATCTATACAGGCAGGATGTGGGCATTTTTGAAGTGTCGGTCTCTTGATCTGCAGCTGTAAATCATGTAAGCTTGACTGAAATTTTACATTTCTCCTTGTTCTGCTCCCTTTTTTCTTATCTGGAGCTTCAGAAATGGGTTGTTCTGGCTCAGCCAGTAAGGTAGAAGACCAAAGAAAGGTTCCATTTGATGGGGCAATTCAAGGAGATATCACATGCAATGTAAATAAATAATGCAATGCAAGCCCTTAGCTCCTGCTGCACTTGAACTGAATATTGCAGATAACCCCAACCTTTTTGGCAGCTCCTCATTTAATCAGAAAACAAACTCTTTTGTTTTCACCCCCTTGACATTATTACAATAAGGTTTGATTTTTACTGATGTAGCTGGGAATAGAGTTTAATTTAAATTGATAGTTCCCACTACGTTTTTAATTACAAAAAGAAAGTCCTTGGTGCTTCTTTCTCTTAATTTTTTGTGGTTTGTTTTTGTTTTTGTTTTTTTTTTAAAGGAATTTAAATAAATGAATCTAAATACTCTTCTCTGCTAATCAGAGTGTCCAAATTCTTAAATCTTAGACTGTTGTGTGATTTTTTTCTTCACGTAGTTCAAGTGCATGGAAGCAATTGTTAATGAAAACGTGCTTCATGCACTCTTGTTAGTGTTTCAAATATTCTGTAGTTGCTGAACTAAACCCAGACACACCAAGTGAAGAGTAAATGAAAAGGAATCTCCAGCTTCACCTACTGAAATAATTTTTTTCCTGATGTCTTGCTAGAAATAACACAGACTAAAATATATTTTGTGTGTGTTTTTCTGAATCTATTCAAATATAGTGAAGTAGTTTCTATTCAGATGTATGCTAAAAACATGCAGAGAAGTTTTTATTATAAATTGTTAGTTGATAATTTGCTGTTAATTAAGATTTTAATGAAAACTGAATATTAAATAAATTGCACCACCCTAAATAGACTCTCCTTCCATAAAGAGTCTTTTTGCTGGGATTTTTGAGGCTGAAGAGGAGAAGGCTCAGGAAGATCTTCTCAACATGCGAAAATATTTAATGAGAGGAGTAAAGAAAATGGAGCCACGTTTTTCCCAGTGACAACGCATAAGGGTACAGGAGATAACAGGCACAGAATGACATACAAGAAATTGTGTCTAAAAATAGGAAAATACTTTATATTCTGTGTGTGGTCAAGCAATTTTTCTAGGGATGCTACGGAATCTCCATAACTATAGATATTGAACCCACCATGGCATGGCCCTGAGCAACCCGCTGCCTCAAAGTTGAGCTGGGGGTTAGACTGGATGACCTGCAAGTGGTGCCTTAAAAGTGAAAAATATTGAAAAAAAAAAAAAATCTGTTTTGTTAACGTAAAGTTTACAAGGGTTGAAGTTGCCTCTGCAACTTTCAATACTAGAAGCAAAGTCATGGCTAAGACAAATGTCTTTTAATAACATTACTTCAACGTTGTTGTCTGGAAGAGGAACTCATGTCTGAAAAGGCATAAAAAGTAATTATCTTCTGACCACTCCTGTTTCTTTTTTTCTTTCAACAACTCATCACAATATTGCATATACCCCCACTCCCATGGAGAAACAAAGCCTGTCCTTGTTCATTTAATTAAATGTCATTTTAAATGAAGCAAACAGTGAGAGAGCTCAGAGAGACTGGGGAATCATGTCTGGTAAGTAAACTTGTATTTTAAAACGATTGTTTGTGAACATATGGGCAGCCTAGCTTACAAGGACTAGAAAATATGCCTGGACATGCTGAGAAACATGGAAAGCATATTTAATACTCACAGGTCTTCAGTGGCTATGTCTCTTCCATTCAGAGTACTTTCTTCCCATTTTCCTTTTCTTTCTGTTCTTCTTCAGGGGCCCAACAACAGTGATATTCTACCATGTACAATACTGCTCCTGCTCTCCCAGGGACCCTGTAAAGATGTCTGAAGTTGGTGTCGTGGGTTAGCCCTGGCTGGCAACTAAGTGCCACACAGCTGCCTTCTCACCCCCTCACCTCTGCACCTTCCAGGAGGGAAGAGAATCAGAAAGAAAAGGTTAACCATTTCAAATCTGTGGGTTTCAAATTATTGAATTGCTCAAACAACAACAATTTAGTAATTAAAATAAAATGTAATAGTGGCAGTAGCAGTAGTAGTAGTAGTAGTAATAATAATACCCACAATAATAATAATAAAAATAATGGAAAAGATGAGGGGAGAGAGAGAGTACCAAAACTAAAAAGAGTAACAAGTGACACATTGTCACTGTCACTACACCTAATAATAAAACTCATGCAAGGTGTTCCAGCATCTGAACAGGAACAGAAAAAGAGAACTTCATTTTTCAAACCTCAACATTTATAAAATTCTAAAAGTTACGGTGGATTGGAGAATGACATTGCCACCTCTCTAACCACACTGGTCAAACTAACAGTCCATCAAAATTCTCCTCCTACAGAGAAGAATACAAAACAATCATTATTTACATGAAAGTATATAAGAAACTCCATTACAAGAATATAAACATAGAAAGCTTAGAAAAACTCAAAAAAACCAAAACAACACACAGTACCATTTCCCAGTGCTCACTGACCAGTGCCTATCCCATCCCTGAGCAGTGTCAGTGGCTCCCAATGAACTCCCCCCAGTTTGTATACTGGGCATGATGTTCTATGCTATGAAATATCCCTTTTTCCAGTTCAGATCACCTATCCTGGCTATGCTCCTTGCCCTCTTTTTTGTGCACCTCCTGAGTAGCTGACTTTGAGATACTGGAAAGTCCTTGATTTAAAGTAAACACCACTTAGAAACGACCAAAACATCACTGTGTTATACTCAATCCAAAACACAGCCCTGTACCAGCTACTAAACAGAAAATTTACTCTGCCAATGCAGAGCTGGTAATACATCTTCTCTTTCCATAATGGTTCAGAACACCTGATGAAGCCTATGTGCTACCCTGAAACACATTCTAAAACCACTGTCTTGAGCTTTTTTTCCAATTTAGAGGTCCTCAGTTGTTTCAGTGATGGACAGAAAAAAACTAATGGAGAAATAACTGTGTAAGTCTCTGATATAAATATCCCACCTAAGACAGTGATAGCTGTACAGACAGTGCATTTCCAAGTTTGATGTGAGTTTTAAAAGAAGCCATAAAAATAGAAGGAACTGCATTAGTAACATTGAAGAGTGAAGACAGATAGATAGATAAATGGCATATTTTCAGAAGAGCAGCAGTTGTTCCTTTTGACAGAGGCATGGACATGTCATCAGAGACCACAGGGTAACAACAGTTCAGCATGTGATCTGTCCAGATCTGATGCTCATTTTTTGAAATGACTGTTGTAGATCAATACTTTTTATGATTGCAGATTACAAACCTTACTTTGCTTTGGCAGCTCACAGTTCTCACCTCCAGCTGAAGGTAGGGGGGGAACTACTCCTCTTCTCCATTTAACCACTATTTCTTGATACACATCTGCCACCAGGGATTCAGTGACACAGAAATAGTTGAATGCTGCTCACAGAACAGGTGGAAAGCCAATAGTAGGACTAAAGCTGAACTGATCAGAAGCTTGTTCAGCATGATCTATGCCTATCAAGTTAAACTTACTGAGGATTCATAATTAACTTTCTACCCAGCCAAGCAGAACACAGATAATTTTGAGCTGCTTGTGTTAAGTCTGTTGGAGCTCCTTTGAACAGGTTGGACTCAGAGAATAGAAAAATATTTTTCCTGATTCTGCTGTAACTTCTGCCACCAAAACTGTGCTGCTGTTCCTGCTAACACAGTACCACATGTTAGTAGATAGATGTAGTAGCAGCACTGATAGATGGGAGAAAGAAAATACTTGGTTTTTTTTTAGTTCTAGCTGCTTAGGGGGTGACACGACATGGAATAAATAAATTCTGTGAGGCCTGAGATGAGGTGAACTTAGAATGGTACAAAATTACAGCAATTTGTTCAGTGAATCCACAAGGATTATTTCCAGTCACACCATGACATGCTTGCATAATTTGTGATTGAGCATCAGCTGGCAGTGATTTTTATTATGTTTTTGAAAGGGAGAAAATGTCTTCACAGTAGGACCAGTACAATAGGATTGTAGATGCAGACATGCTGTCTGTGACACAAAGTACTCAATAAAAATGTGAATATGGATGACTTAAGGTACTGCTCATGCATATGAATGAAGAGAGAGAAGAGGCAGAGAATGACACAAAGAAGTATATTTTTGTCCATTGTGAAGTCAATGGGAACGTTACTGTTGTTTTCAAAGCCAAAAGAAATCACCAGACCTTTTCAAAAAACAGTTTTTCCTGTCTATCTGGATTTCCACAGACTTTGTTTTCCTCTTCCATATTACAGATCTTGGCTGAAATATAGAGATATGGGTAAAATTAATAATTCCACAGAGAAATGAGGAACAGAGTGACTTGGGTACAGAGTACAGGGCATTTCCTTCGGTGCACAATAGGTAACAATAACAAAGCTGCTGTTGCTATCTGTTGTTGCTTATAAAGCCATCTTACACTATTGCTAGTGCACAAAATAGTAGTGTATTAGGTAAGTAGTTACATAAAATAATACACTGCTTTGTTTTAAAATTTCTTTGTTGTCATAGGCATACCCATGGCCTCACAGGAAGTTCCAATGTCATCAGTGCAGTCAGGTTTTGAAGCAGATCTTTGAATTTAACCTGAAAGGTCTTATGCAAAGTAAAGGGATAAGCAGAAAGAATATAACTATTTGTATAAATATACATTTATTATATTTTTGAAATTGTCTTATATTTTTATTATATTATATTTTTGAAATATGCTCTAAAAGGATGTCCCTCTCTAGCTTAAGACATTCTTAACAGATTCCTTCCATGTCCCTAAAGGTGCTGTTTTTTGAGCTGGTAAATCTTGTTAATTTTTTATGATGTTCAGTCAAATCTTGCCTGTGCCTAAGTCCCCTTATTTTCTCAATAAAAGTTTGATATCACACAAAATATCTTGAAGCCTAAGGTGCCTGTAATTGTACTAATTGGCTGTATGCTCCACACTCAGTTCAGACCTCTGTTCTCCCTGTGCACTAATGGCCTTTTAAAAGGTACATCTGAGTCTGAAAAAGAGAATTTTAGGTATGTGCACTTGATGGAGTGGGTAGATTTTAGCTGAGGGTGTTGACCATTTTCATTAACAGGACAACACTACTATGCTAAGTAACCCCATGCTGCTAGTGGAGCAAAGAATTGTTCACAAATGGATAAATTAGGCTTGGAAAAAGGGATCTGTCATTTTAAAATCTTAAGTCTTCAATTGTTGTTTTTTTTTTTCCATTTTGGTTCTTTTGATTTAATTATGTTTCCTTAAATTAAGCAACATGATAACTGTGAAGCAAAAATAATGTTCAATGAGACAAAAGCTAAATGCAACCTTTCAAATAAAGTTCAAGCTTCCTGCCAGGTCTCTGAGGGGTTTTTTCCTATGCTACTAATTCAGGTGCTCCCATTCCCTCCCACTTCCTTCTTACTGATCTCTTTTGGCTTTCTGGCTTCCTTTTTATTTCCTTATGTATTTCAAAATGCCCTTTCTGCTCCAAATTCTGTTTTTCCTTAAGCTCCAGGTGTTCCCTTCTGACCCTACTGATCCAGTTTCCCACTTTGCCTCCTCTGTGCTTTTTATATTCTTTATGAAACCTGTGCAAGACTGCTCCTCTGGAACTCCAGCCAGCAAGAATAGAATTGTCTGTGTATGCAGCACCACAGAATATGAAATTTTAATGGCATCTGGTATTAAACTCATCCTTACTGTAGGATCCCAGACAAATTAAATAATTATCTGAAAAGATCCCCAAACTCTGTTGTTACTAACTCTTTTTTGAAAAGAGATTTTGGAGACTGACTCTTGGCAAGGACTATAGCAACACAAAGAATATTCTGGCTAATTAATTACACAGGTGATCAAGATGCATGTATACATGATTTTTTTTTTTTTTTTTCCCCCCAGTGTTTTCACTGATTTCTTTGTTCAATTTGCTAGCACAGTGTGGTCAAGAAAATTTTCAAAAGATACTATTCAACATTTTTTTTGTTAAATTTAGTAAATCAGACAATTAAAAATCTATTTGATTGATAATAAAACCAAACCAAACTAACCCAGCAAACAAAAACATCAAGGTTTTCTTTAGTTTCAAGGGTCTTGTAAATTGCAGTAAAAGAATACCTATATTTTCCTCAGGCCAAGGATGTTTTGAAGGACATAACCTTCCAATGAATACCAAAAAAATAAAGCATATAGGCCTTCAATTTCCAATATTTAGAAATCAAAATCTAAGCTAAAATGTCTCAAAGACATTTTAGCTTAGATTTTGAAGACTCTGAGAGTTTAATTATTACTGAAGCAATTGTGAGCTACATTAGATTAAGTATCAATTAAAAAAAACAAAATGCCACAATAACCAACCTTGAGGAGGCTGGAGCCTGATCTGGAGCATTTACAGAGCTAGACATCCCCAAGCCAGCTGCATAACAACCAACATCCTGGCTGATAAGGCTCCTAAAGTCAGACATTATTCAGGCCCTGCCATGATTTTACACTGTTTTCCAAGGAAGCAGATTTTATGGAATCACATTGCCCATCTGCCTCTCCAGTCATTTTCTGTCTGCCAGTCTGATCATAAGACTTTTATTAATTGATCTGTTTCAGCTCAGTTCTATAGAACAAAAATCTCCAAACTTAATTCCTAGATGTTCTTTGACAGAGAATGTCTAGATTGTGGAAAAAGCCCATAATATTCATATTCAGACAAAAACTGGATTTTAGATTAAAAAGAGTTTCAAGTAAACATTTTAATTCTTTTTTGTTTGCTTTTCCATACTTGGCTAGCAGCTTATGAATAATTATTATTCCCAAGGAAACTATTCCATATGATAATGGACAGCAATACTACAGAATGCAGAGTTCTGAGTTGGTACTGAAAATGAGAATATACTGGAAAGAATGCAGATAGAACAGAGACAGAGATATGCAATTGCTTTTGGATGGGCTGAAAAAGGTGATGGAGAAGGGAAGAGAAAAGAGGAGGGTCTTTAGCCTTAGTGATGGAGCCAAAAAGGATCATAAAACACAAGCACCCAGTATTTCAGAGCTGTCACAGCCATCAAACATATTTGTTATAAAGATTTACAGAGCATTTGTCCAGCAAGTTTGAAATTCGTTGCAAACATCCACCTGCAACATAAACCCTCCTACAGGAAGACATTGAATGTCCAGATGAGTTGAACAGAAAAACCAGAGAGAGAAGCATGACTTCCTGCCTTACTGCTCAAGGCATTCACCATAGCAAATCAGCTTTTTGTCTTTCCTGCTTTAAGGATATTTTTTTTTTACTTTAACTAAAGCAATAATTGGATCTGTGGAGACGTTCAAAGCCAGCTTGAATGGGGCTTTGTGCAACCTGGTCTAGTGGAAGGCTCTCTGCCCATGGTGGGGGGGCATGGAACTAGATGCTAAGATCCTTTACCACCCTAATCACCCTCTGATTCTCTGAATTATATCTCCAAGCCATTCCAAAGTAGATGTAATCTCCATTGTTGCATCATTCTCTTTCTCTTGATAGCATTTTAATAAGAAAACTACAATGAAAATAAGTCTAGCACTCTATTACACCTGCAAAAACCTCAGCTTTGTGTTGACTTTGTTGTGCTATTAGCTCAGAGATCCCAATTGGATAAACCCATCAAGGGAAGAAATCTAACTTCTACAACTTTTTGTATCCATAGGGCATTGGAAATGAGAGAGATCTAAGCTCTTCCATTCTTTCAAGTCTGGACAGTTCTGGGTGTGTTCAAAGGATAAAATTATAAGATGCACACATCCTTATGGCAAAAATAAAATTCAGGGGTTTGTGCAGACATGGACCATGTTTAAATGCTTTTAAAGATTTTTTTTTGAGCAAGGCTATATTAGATAATGGAAGGCAGTATAAAGTTCCTTGACATACAAGAAATCCTTTTGGTTAAGCCACAGAATAGAATCCAATGTCCTAATGATGCCATTTGGGGTGAAGATGGAAAGAAAAGTGGAGGACACTTAACCACTTCCATTAGAGAATCTTAAGTTATTCTCATGTGAAAGAAAACAAAAAAACCACAACAAACAAACAAACAACAACAACAACAACAACCCAAAACAACTCTTTATGTAGTACTTAGAAAACTTCGCATTTTTCTCCAGCATGGAGGGAAGCAAAATCATAGAAGAAAATCTGATGAACACTCAGTCAGTAAAGAAATTTATTCTCCTTAGAAAATGAGTATGTAATACAGATTGCTATTGAAAGAGTGGATTTTGAAGGTCTGAGAAGGTCCTGCAGAGACAGATGAGATTTTGTTACATACCTACCTTTAGCACATACCAGGATGAGAGAAAAACTCCTCCCTGTGCCAAGATTTTTCTATGCTGAGAGTGTACATACTGAAATATACTATTTATTTTTTTACATATTTTTATTTCTTTGAACAACAAAACATATCTCCCTGAAGATGGTAAGATTCAAACTTCTGTTCATTTTTATTTCTCCCCAGTTAATGCTAACCTTCTTAACACTTAACCTAATCCTTACTGTTACCAAATATTAATATCCTTAAATTACCATGGGTAGTATAAAAATATTTAGATACCGAATGGAAGTTTTTCCTCCTTCTTTTATGTCTTCAAAACTCTTGTATATCATCAAATCACAGAATGATTAAGGTTGGGAAAGATCTACAAGGGCATGGACTGAATACCAACTTGTTCATTAAACAATATTGAGAAGTGCCACACCCACCTGCTTTTTGAGCACTTCCTGTTGGCAGGAAATTGTAAAAGATACATTTCTTTATTATCCTTGCTGGTTAGCATAACACCATATTAGAAGCTGAACTGCAGCATCAGAAAATGATGTACATCAGATATGCAAATAGCAGAAGACAAACTAAATGGAGCTTTTTGGTGTGAACCTGTTCAGGACTGAACTTTCCCCTTTCCAATCAGAGAAGCTCTGATGTGGATTTAAAGCTTCCTGTCATCTTGTGAACTGCAGCTCACCTTCAGCAATATGTCATCATTAACAGTGTGTCTTCCCTCTTTTTTAAGCAGTATGCCATCATTAATTCTGAGCTGATGCATTCCTCGAGATGTTCAGCTCGAACACAAGTTTAATGAGGTTGAGACACATAAAGTTAGACAGTTGTGTATGAGGAAAATGAAATGGAGAAGGAAAAAAAAAGGAGAATAAAAGAAAACAAGGGGTGGAACAACACAGTTTTGCTAATGTGTTTAAGGAATAAATTGAGTTTAAAGACATTCCAATACCTCTCCATTTGCTTTTATCATTAGGGCACCCAAGACTGAGCTTGAATGTTTCCCACTGATCTTGATGAGTTTTGTTTTGTTTTATGAAGGAGTTGATGAGGCATTCCATCATCTGATAGAATCTGATGAACTCTGATGTTCTTCCCTAGAACAAGTGATTTGTAAGGGACAGGTGGACCTGGTAGGTTAAACAGTTAAGTGGTTAACATGAGCCTTCTACAAATGTCAGGAAATTGAAAAGTGGTATTTTACATTATTTTAAATATTCTATATTTATTTCTGGCAGTGGGAAATAATTTAGACTGATGCATCTGCTTCCTAGATGTAGAAATAATTCTTTAAGCTTTTTTAAGCAGGATTATTCCTGCACATTTTTATATAATCTGGTATGCTTTGAGCATTAATGGTTAACTCATAGCAATAAAAATATTTATTCATGACATGGAAAACTACCAGCAGGGAGTTTAACTTCTTTTTTTTTTTTTTTTTTT
>VZRH01003983.1:78982-107464 GCA_013397555.1 Urocynchramus pylzowi | reverse complement strand
TTTTTTTTTTTTTTTTTTTCTTCAGAAAGACAGAAATAATAAAACAATAAAGTAAAATGGGGAAAAATTGCCATGCCAGGGAAATTAACTGAGTTAGAATTACTACAACAACTTTCCCTGGGCTCACTTTATTTGATTTTATTGCTTTTAGCTCTTCAGTACTGCCTCTGTTGAAAGAATCTTAAACTTTCTATTCTTTGCTTTAGGTAGAGTTGATGAGGAAAGGAGACTTTCTTCTGCCTTCTTTTTAGGGTGGCCCCTACCTTGCTGCTTCACCACAGTAAACATTCATGGTGGTGCATCTCAGCTCCTGCTGTCCTTCCATTTCTTGTCAATCTGAGGCAAAGGCCAATTGCAGCTTGCCAGGGGTGGTATCCTTACAAATTTTTCTAAATTAAACATTTTTTTTTTACTTCAGGACAATAAAGTTGGTAACAATAAGGGAGGAAAGAGCCATGCAAAATCATTATTAAAATTAAGCTTGATTTTTAACATCATCTTTGCTGTGAGTACATAAATACATTTTATTTAAATTGAGGTGTCAAAATGGAGGGCTTAAATATGAATTCTATTCCTCTTTGGGAGAATTTGCTGCCGGTAAGGGCTTCATAGTAATAGGAGGCTTCTGCAGCTTTTTAATAGTTTTGATATTATTGTTTACACAGAGATGTATCTCAGTGCCCAGAAAACAGGTGTTTCTCTTCTGTCCAGTTAAGATACTCCTTGAAATGCTTGCAGGCTGCAGGTAGGGAACTAAAACTTATTATTGTTTGGAGTGTGTAAATGGTCAGTTCATTCATTGTTGTGTGGATGACTCCCAGTCTAAGATCCCATCTGAGGGATGTCACATCTTGTGGGGACCAAAAAAGCTGAAGTGTCCCCTCTTCTCTGCTAGTGATACAAAGAACTTGCAGTGTGAAGACCTTCAATGTAAGCACATGAACCAAATTGCAAAATGCAAGAAGGAGTCATGGGGTTCCTTCTGTTAAAGTTTGGAGGAATTCTTGTGTGTTTATTTTGGTGTTATTTCCTGATACAGTTCTCACTCATCCCTCTTGTAGAAAGAGGTCATAGTCATTCATTTTAGTTATGACACAGAATTTATTCTATCCTTTTTTTCCATTATAGCACCTCTGCTGAAAAACATAACCTATATATAAACCTATCTAATTTATGTGACGAGGTTCAGTCTATTTCATTTATGTGACAAGATTTTGGTTACAGGGAGGCTACAGGTACTGCTTCTGTAAGATGTTGGGAGTTCTCCCATGCCCAATACAATCAATACCAGCTGGCTCCTTAGCTGGGGCTAAGGCTGAGCCCATCAGGAATGGTGGGAGTGCCTCTGAGATAGCAAGCATAAGAGGGGAAAAAGCCCTGCTGTGCAACAGCAGCTGGGTGGGAATGAGAATTTATGAGAGAAACAGCTCTACAGATACCCATGAGAGGGCACAAGGAGGGGCAGGAGATGCTCCAGGTGCCAGAGCTGAGGTTCCCCTGCAGCCCCTGGTGCAACCCATGGTGAGGCAGCTGTGTCCCTGCAGCCCATGGGGACAGAGATCCCCCTGCAGCCCCTGCAGGACCCCACACCAGAGCAGGGGGATGCCCAAGGGAGGCTGTGACCCTGTGGGAAACCCACACTGGCACAGGGTCATGGCATGGACCTGTGACCTGTAGAGCAAGGAGCCCACGCTGGAGCAGGTTTGATGCCAGGACTCGTGACCAACTCTGGAGCAGCCTGTTCCTGAAGGACTGCACCCCATGGACAGAACCCACACTGGAGTAGCTCCTGAAGAACTGCAGCCCCCAACTTCTTCACATTGGAGAAGTTCATCCAGGACTGTCTCCCATGGGAGGAACCTCAGACTGGAGCAGGGGAAGAGTGTGAGGAGGAATGTGCAGCAGAGGTAACGTGATGAACTGGTCATAACTCCCATTCACCACTCCCTGAGGCAGAGGATTTAGGAGTGAAATTGAACCTGAAGCAGGAGGCAGAGGGAGGGAGTCACAGAAAGATGTGTTTAAGGTTTGATTTGATATCTCCTCACTATACTCTCAGATCTTTGGTAACAAACTTTCCCCAAGTGAACTCAATTTTGACCCTGATGGCCATTTCTGACAGAAATTTGGACATTATGAGGAATTTCTTCACTGAAAAGGCTGCTCAGGTGGACTCACCGTCCCTTGTGGTCTTCAAGAAACAACTGGACATGGCACTCAGTGCTGTGGTTTAATTGACAAGGTGGTGATCAGTCAGAGGTTGTACTCAATGACCTTGGCAGTCTTTTCCAACCTAAATGATTCTGTGATTCTTTGATCTCTCCCTGCCCTATCTTGAACCAGGAGCCTTTTGATTTATTTTCTCTTCCCTGTTCAGATGAGGAAGGGAGTGACAGAGCAGATTTGGTGGGCACCTGATGTCCAGCCAGGGTCAATCCACCACAATGAAATTTTGAAAAATATTAATGTGAAAGCTATAATCTCAAAAAGATCCATCCATGACATGAGCATGGTAGAAAGAAGAAGAGGAAAGTCACAGTGATTCCTGTAGCATCATTTGACATTTCTGCACCTCATGGGGCACAGTGTGTGCATCAAATTTTTCTTCAGATATATGCATTATACTCTACAGTGAGTCATTCCTGCTTAAGGTATAACACCCTTTTCACTCTAAGTTTATTGCCTGAATGCAATTTTTATGTCTCAATATTTGCTTGGTTTTGGGCTTTCATCATTTCTGAAGTGTAATTTTCAAGATTTTCATAGAAGAACCATTTTCCTTCAACAATCCAACTTGCAATACTTGAAGAGAAGTAATAGTTGAGCTTACATGCTCTTGTGTACCCAGTGGAACTTAATAAAACTCTTTGAGGTTTGCAGTCAAGATTAAAAACTTTTTAATTAGATACAAGAGATGTAAAATTGCCATATTTGCTGTAAATCTTTGTGTATCTTATTGCTCTTAATAATAACTTAATAATGACTAAACCTTTCTGCAGTTCCATGGGCTGGGAAAAACTTTTTCTTCAATTTGCCTGATGAAGTAAATTGAGAAAAGAGCTTCTTGTAAAGAGGATACCCAGACTGTATGTGAAATAACAGGAGAAATGCAAGGAATGATGAAACATTTAAGTACTCAGTTACTGACATTACAACTGTTATCTTTTATGAACACTCAATTTATCAATACTTTCTTTTCTCATTGAATTTCTCCATTTGAACTTCCGTCTCTAATTTTTGTGAAAAGAGGAACAGGTGGGAAGGAAGAGCAGAATTTTTAGGATTTTTTAATGACAGAACAAGAGTAAAACTGAAATTAGTTCAATTTTTTTCATGTGAATGTTTGACTTCAATTTGGCATTGCATTTAATAATCTAAATCTTAATCTCCATTCCAGTCATTGAATGTCTGGTCATCTTTAATATATCACAGAATAGTCACAATCCTGACTGTAGAATAAGATTATAATAAAAAAAATGTATTTAAGAAGTTAGCTATATTTGCAGCATTTGGAGGAAATTTTCGGTTGCCTAATTTGAGAAGTTTTATATTATATGTCTGGTATAAGAATTTAATGATATTTGCCTCTAAAGTTGAAAATTTGACTTGCATAAAGGATGCATGAGATTGCAAAAAAAGGCACAGAAAGCAGACGCCAAGCTTTTCTTGCATGTCACCTACCACACCTGCAGAAAGTGACCTTATGTAGTTTCGATTTTGCCTGAATAAAAATTGCAAATCAGACTCAGCAAAAATTATACAAGAACAGAAGAGCAAAGATTATCTAGCATAGAGGAAGGGAAGCTCACTGAGTCCTCATTATAAATTAAATTGTATAAAAAAGAGAGCATGCTCTATATCCTTTTTCTGAGTCCAAAGATAAGTAAGTTATTGTTTCTTCAAAGTGTTATGCCCTATGGAAATTTGAAGTATATATATTTTTTTTAAATTCTGTTAACAATGTTTTTAGTTTTCTCATTTATCCCAATTGTAAAGTAGGTTGTTCATTGATATGACTCCAAATTTCAATCCCATGCAGGCCTCTCACTAATAATGTGAAAGATGATAACTTATTGAAGTAATGACAGTAAATATTTGTACATGGTTATGGAAAGGACATAAGGAAAAATGCTAAGATTTTGTCATTCTTGTTGTGATGGGCATACTTTAACTATAGAGATAGAAAGAAATTTTCCATCTTTTGGAGAAGTAAGATTATGGGTTGCAGAACCAAACAGAAATCAGGACATATTCCCTCAGACTTCCAAAATGTATGAAATATGTCTAAAGTAATGTGACAACCAGGTAAAAAACCTCTTTATCTCAGTGTGAAAAATAGCAGGGAAAGGGGTGCTTTTTCTATATCAGACCTGTACTGTTTTAACATCTGTAAATATTTTATAAGTCAATAGGTTTTCCGTTCTTCACTGCAATTTTTTAGAGCTCTGGCTTGAGTGAAACCATTCAATAAATTGTATGATATAGCAGCTGCCATTTAGGATGCTCTGGAGCAGGAACAGAGTCTGGGCTGTGGATGATGACTCAAGCAAAACCAATGTTGTTTATCCTAAAGGGAGTTGGTTTCTCTTGCACATTCATAAGATCACATGTGACCTTCAGAATTCTATAACCCAGAGCTGTATCCTGCTCCACCTCTCAATCCACAAGAGACATCAAGGGTGGAATAAAATTCTAACTTTAGTTATCTGTGGTGCAGATGTCTACATCTGAATTAGGTATCCAGATTCTCTTCCTGAAAAGTTGTAGAGAAGACTCAGCATTTAGGCAAGATCTATCTCATTCAGGAGTAGGCATCTTCAGCAGATTGGGTGAGGCATCATCCACAGTTTCTTATTTCACTTCATTGATCAGGGAAATAAGGGCACCTTGTTCAGATGTTCTGATGCAAAAGCCTTCACAGAATCCACCTCCAAGACAGCAAAATGCAGAATCTACCTATGAGATAGGCAAAAAAAAATTCTACCCTTATTGTACATCAGATTCCATGGGAAACAGAATTCTAATTTAAAAACAGTAAACATTTTGACCCAGTATCAGAAATTTAAACACTAATGGAATAATTATTCCATGATTTTTGCATCCAAAAGTCTGAAAACATGGGCCATGCATCATTATGTTGATCAATATTAGTCTGAATGACTTAAACAAATTTGTTTTTTTTATTTTCAGTATCTTGTAAACTGATACAGAAAATAATTGAACTAGGCTGAAAAAAATAATGTAAAATATTGTTGCAAATTTACTATACACACATAAACTATAACTGCAAAATTTATCCAGTTGTTATTTTTTTACTGCCCTTCACTTCAGGATAAAAATCAAAGGGCCACGTTGGAACCTCTTGTTGAATAATCTAAAAATCTATAATTAAAAAATAAAGAGAACATGCATTGCATTTTATTTTATGTATGCTTAGGTGGCTTTAAGATAAGCATATTTTAAATCATTATCAAAAACCTGTTTCACTCTTCCACTTTGTCATTCCCTTTTTAAGTTCCTTTAAGTGAAAATAGGCACTGCATTTTCATGCTCAGCAATTCTCAAAGAATATGAATCACAGAATTAGAGAATCAGTCTGCTTGAAAGGACCACAGTGAGTCATCTGGTCCAATTTCCCTGCTTAAACAGAGCCATCCCAGAGCACAGGATTGCATTCACAGATGATTCTTGAATCTTTCCAGTGAGGTAGACTCCACATCCTCTGTAGGCAACCTGTTCAGTGCTTGTTCACTGCACAATGAAGAATTTCTTCCTCATATTCAGGTGAACCTCCTGTGCATCAGCTGCTGCCCATTGCCTCTCACCTCATTGACACAACCCAGCAGAGCCTGCTCCATCATCAAGGAGTTGGACTTGATGATCCTTGTGGGTCCCTTCCAACTCAGGAGATTCTGTGTCTGTAGCTGGGAATTTCTGGGCATGATCATGCTGACAATCACTTTGGAAGAAATATCAATGAATTATTGTATTTTTCTTTTGTCTGAAAATGTTGTGTCTATTGTAGCAATAGCTCCAGTCAGGATGGTAACCTTTGAAGATTTACACTTTTTTTTCATCTACCACTTTTTCCAAGATTTTTCTTTCCTGTTCTGATAATTTTTCTGCTGACACATTTTAAGTTTTATTTCCCCAGTTCCTCATTTCTGTTTCTTACTTTTTAAAGCTCAGCAATACCAGTATTTCAAAATCCATGTGATTTTATGTTAGATAAATATTTACCTTGCCTTGTTTCTTTCTCACCCACTATGGCAATATTTTTCAGGAGTTTGACTCTGCTCATCCTCTTTGATCTCTGCTTGATTTTATAATATTACTATTTGTCGTGGGTGATATCTTTGTTGTCACTTTCAGGGGTTCTTTTCAATTTCTGTGATCAGACTTGCCTGAAAGATTGATCATTAGTGTCCAGAAGAGCTACCTCCAAGAGTCACCCACTAAGACATAGTTTCTATTTGCTTTCCCTTTCTCTAAGCAATGTTGTAAACCTCTCAAACAACCTCTACACTAGAAATCATGGAAAAAAAAAAAAANTAACCCCCTAAAAAACCCTCTACACAAAAAATCATGAAAAAAAAAAAAAAAAAAAAAAACCAAACCAAAAAACATTCTCCTGCTTTATTCTATATTTTCATCTATTTAAAAGGGCTGCAGAAGAAAAAAGTTTTTTTGTTTAAACCCCCTAGAAACCACTATGTCAAAGTGNTTTTGGTTTTTTTTTTTAACCAAAATGAAAAATTTTATAAGGGATTTTCTTCATGAGAGAAGAAACTTTGACTTTTTTTTTATGGGTGTAGGATCCTAGTAATTTTCTGAAATGACAGTGTTCCTTTTTCAATTATTTAGGTGATTTGCTATGTAGTACAAAGTGGACAATTCAGAAGTCTTTCAGAGCACACACACACACAGAAATTGTTCATAACAAGATCATATCAAGATCTTATATGTTTGCTTCTCACAATTTGCTTTTTGACACCATGTTCCTTCTAAAACCTTTCTTCTCACCCAGGTTTCTCAAGTGCCTTTCTAGTCTTTCCTAGCTTTTCTCAGCTGGGGTTTTGCTCATTCAGGTTGGAATCAAGACACTCACATTTAAATCTGTGTCAGAGCTGGGAAGTCTCAGTTTCCATGGTGATCAGTGTCATTCAGGAAGTAAATTAAATAAAATATAGGTAATACAGACCCAGTTTGTTTCTCTAAATATCTTTGCAAAACTTATTTAAATTATTTGCAAATTACTTGCTTAAACTCTAGTCCTATTTGAGATGTTACTGTGTACAGGCATAGACATTGAGGGTTGCAAAAAAACTGCTTGAAGAATAATTTAAAAAGAGGCAAAAGGCCCAGGAGAGAGACTATATGAGATTATGCCCCTTGGATGTTGGGAACCCTTCATGTTGTCAGTGCTGGATGGACTTCTCTGTCAGGTGGTGCAGAATGCTGGTCAGGAACCTGTCTGTGCTGCAGGAAGGTGAAGCTCACATCAGGAAATATGTGGGAGACCATTTCCAGTCTTATATCTCTGTAACCATTAGTCCTGTTCCCTTCAGTGCCCAGTATTTTGCTTTATTTGCCATTTTTGCATTATCTGTCCTCCTTCAAATACTCCTTACTTTCTCTCCTGTTAATCTGCAAGTTGAGCTTCATTCTCTTTCACATGACCATGAAAAATCAAGCCATGGCTTGAGCTGCCATTGTCTGCAGTGTAATTGCTGGGTTCACATTCCTGCTGGAGCACCACAGAACTACCCAGCCTGGAGAGGATGGAAATGAGAGCAACAAAAGCTAAAATGCATCAAAAAATTAAGGGGCTTTATAATTTCTCGGGAGACCACACCCAGCACTCCTTCTAATAGGAGGGGTAAAGAGAAAACTCTTGCAGGGACACTCCATGTATGATGTTCCTGGTCATCTCTGAAGTAAGAAGTCAGCAAATAAGCCTGTGAAAAAGTGGGGCTCTTTACCTTGTATCTAATAGATGTGAAGACTTAGCTAAAAAGTATAAGTGCAAACTTAACCTGAGGAATCTGGCATCTGGGATATGTGGTCTTTGATGGCTTGCATTTTGAAGCCAAAATATCTATCAGTGAAGCAACTGTCAGCACAATTTCTTTTGCTTGATCTACAGTTTTTAGATCTGTAATGTCTCTTGTGTTTATCTCCAGGATTCGTGCTTTTAAACATTTTATTTCTCATTTCTACAATGGCATTTCAGAATGCCATTACAAAGAATGATTTTTCCTCAAAGCACATTACAAAGAGCTGGGAATAAACAAAGAGAAGAAAATAAGGGCATGAAGTGGGAGAAGAAAACAAGGTTTATTTAACATGCAAGGGGCAAAACCAGCCTTCAACATGAGGCATTTTTCCTACACAGAGTTACAAAGTACCAACATCAGTGTTAAAGAATGATCACTAATCTGAAATATGTTGTTTTCCCCCCACAGAAATCTAGTTACAGTATTTTTATTTATTCTCTTGGGTTCTTCAAATTAGGGTAAGTCATCCATAAAATCTCATGTATAATTCATGCTAAGACTTTGTGCACTGTGTATTTGCCCTGCTTCAGTAAAATCACATTATTATAATTTGACTTTCGATATAGAATGCTTATTTATTTAAAATTTTAATTAGAGTCATAATTATGTCTAGTGTTCACAATAGTCAATTTTAATAGTAGACCTGGACAAAAACAATTAGATCAGGATGCCTTTTTATAGATTAATTTTTACCTCCCCCATGCCTTAAATTAAAGTGGAAGAGCATATGAAGAAAAAGCATATATATATCCTTTTTTAAAGATACAATAACATGAAATGAAATTAAAATTAAGGAAAGAGTCACTAGATATTAATGGGAATTTCTGGAAATGCAGTATTATCAGGATCTTACTTGCATTCTTGGTAAACAAGTAAATAATAACTCTATTGAAAACATAGCAATTTTACTGGTATGAATGAACAAGAAGTCTGAAATAAACAAATTCACTGAATCTGTAAAAGCTGTAGGGAAGGATCTTCTGTGCTACCAGAAACTATAATTAATAAGATTATTAATTTTCCTTCTTCAAATATTAAGTATGAACTAGTTCATATCTTAACTGAAGTTAAGAGATATCTGTAGTTATCTCTCCCATAACAATAGCAGAACATCATAACAGGCATTTATTATTTCAGCTTTGTATTACATGAAAGTGATGTTCAGACTAATCAAATACATACCAGGAAGTTTCTAGATTTTGTCATCCAAGTATCAAAACAAAAAACATCCTCTTATCAGGTTTCAGAGCCCAGAACAGCTTTCTGATAGTAGCCAGCTGAGTTATTCAGAGCATCCTCCTCCTTGTGAGACTATTCAAATCAAACATTTCACAGAGCATCTTAATCAACACATTCAAGCCTTTCCTAAGGGATTCTATCCTGCATTCAAACTAATGATTACTTACTTAACTTTAATCAGCTGTTGACTAAAATATAATGCTTGAAAATAAACCCAGCAAGCTCTGATGATCAGCAGCTTGACCGCGGGGTTATTTACTGACACCTGTGGGTGAGCCTTAGCACTGAGTACAGAAGGTGTGGGAGAATGACAAAGCAGAGAGTTTCTTCTGGCAGATTATAGTGGAAAACCCAGATTTGGGTTTTCCACACCCCCCTGAGAGTCAGTGGGAGGCAGATTTCATGTGTGTTGGACCACGAGTTTTCAGAATGCATCTGCATCTTCAGAATGCATTACTGAAGAAGAGGGAAAGTTGTTCCTGTCTGACAGCATCTCAGAACAAGTAGGTGATGCTCCATTTATCACATAGACAAAATCCATGGTGTTCCCAACATGTTTCAATTTGATCCTTATTCCTAAATGGAACAGGCATAGGGATGACTGTTTGGAGAACAGTGATGCTGATTACTGACATGGCAGACCATCTACTGAGCAAAGCCATTTGAAGATCTGTACCTTCACTTCTGATAGCAGGTTGTAGCACCCAGCTAGAGTTTGAGAACAGGACAGGAGCAAGGGAAAAAGAAAATTATGTTTATGTCCAGCTGTCTGGTATTTTGTGTCACAGGGTGCTCTGGAGCTGGAGCACTTATGCACTGCTTTGTGCTTAATAGCCTTTCACGGACTTTTTCTTCATGAATATGAGAATGCTTAATTATTCTTTAA
Organism: Urocynchramus pylzowi; assembly: GCA_013397555.1. Classification (NCBI taxonomy): domain Eukaryota; kingdom Metazoa; phylum Chordata; class Aves; order Passeriformes; family Fringillidae; genus Urocynchramus; species Urocynchramus pylzowi. The sequence continues at coordinate 97,282 of VZRH01003983.1, read as the reverse complement.
TTCAATTTTATTTTTGGCCTTTGCAGAATCTTACAATGAGTTCCTCAGTTTAATTATTTTTTCTTTGAAAAAGATTTCCTGTCATGTTTTCAGTGCACTCATAGTGACACTATGCTGCCTGCACTTGTTTCATAACGTTCACAGTTTCCATTTTACTCTTCCAAACTGAAATCTACACAACTCCTTGAATGGTAACTCTTCTGTATAGTTGAGGGTATTTTTTGGCTTTTTTTTCCTCCTTGTAACTTTGCTTTTGACATTATCTCTTTTGAGATATGGGAGTATACAATATGAATGCACAGGATAATAATAATTTTTACAAAATCCTGTATTTGTTTCTCAAAAGGGCCTGTATCATATTTGGGCCTGTATCCTCATCAATCAGCATCATAATTTGTTAATCAACATTGGCAAAACTGAAGAGACTAAAGTCACCAGGAAGCTGGTTTTCCATTGCTTGCAATTTTTAGATTAACAATTAATTCTCACCTGAACCACATGCAATTTTTGCTTTTCTGAGTCTTCCTCATCAGCTGAAAAAGCAGAGATCTGTGTTATTAAAGAAAAATGCCCATGTCTTCTGCTGCTAATCCACACTTTAAGGCTCCTTTAAGTCTGAAAACCCTATTCTGAATGCAGAATCTTTTTTTATTAATAGTAAAGGGTGTCCGAACTTACTTGAAATACAATTTTACTCTCTTTAAAAGTCAATGAAGTCAAAGAAGTATCTCAGAAAATTGACTGAATAAAAGACTAACACATTTTAAAGGTTTGTTGAGAACATTTCACCACAAAGTCAAAGACAGTGTAAGTACTAAGCTAAGGAGAATTACAGTGCCACAGTATATGTCAGCACAGATCACTCCCCAGGAACCAGAAGCATTAACAAGGCAGACTGTGTCAGTTTTGAGCTAATCAGAGGTTGACAATGACAGGATTATAGAACTGAGGAAAGATCTTGCTCTCTGCCCCCTTCATCAGCATTCTACAACTCCTTGAAGACATTGGATAGACCAAGGCAGTTCAGGAAACAACAGCATCCCATTTCAGTTGGAAATGTCAAAAGAACTTCAACATATGTTGTTTAGTTTTGGTTGTAAAGCTCTGACAAGGGATTTTGTTAACATTTTCCTGCAGTGATTACACTGGTTTGTTGAAATGTTGTTGCAATTTCAAACACTAAAAGTCTTCCCTGGTAACCAACAAATACCTTTAGACTCTGGGAGAAGAGACAGAAGCTGATATTGATCTAAATGGAGAAATAATGGTATTTAGTTTTATATTTAAGACACTTTGTATTTATTAATTTGCTTGTTGTGAATTTATCTTTTTTTTTTTTTTTTCTTTTCTGATATGGATTTAGATGTTTTGCAAAATGATGTTAGGATTATTCATGTTTACCCATGTACAAAACGGTTACAGCTATTCATGAAGCACCAGATTAGACTATCCTTAAATAAATTTAATTATCATCTGCAAACGTTTTTTCAATTATCTATGACACACTAAATTACAAACCATGACAAAATGTGGAAATAAGGTACGTGTCATGCTCTAGCCCATTTCACCTCTCAGCATAGACAATCACTAAATTTCTCCTGAGAGGCATGGAAAGGACACTTTAAAGTCACTCTGTCAAAGTTTGTTGTATTGCTAGTCCTTTTATTTCCTGTTTTTTTTTTTTTCTTTTTCAAATTTCTCTTCATTTAAAGTTATTTAAATTAAAACTTCATTTCCTTTAGCTATTTTTAATTATTTTCACTTGCCCAAAATAGAAAACTGTTATGATTAAACTATCACTGTAACTATTGATGTCCTTAACCTAGACCAGAAATAAGAAATGCAGTTACTGAGATACTTTTTGCTGCTTATTCCTGACAACTGGACTACTGCTAAAGAGTTAGGGATTGCAGAGGAGATTCTGGAGATTAAAAGATGTTTCCCTTACCTAATATGACTTATGAGGAGAATATGGATGACATATTGTAATTCTAGACAATATTTTGTGATTTACTGGAAGACAACACATTACTCTTGTGCTGAATTAGCAAATCTGAAAATGCTTTTGTTTTACAAAACTGTTTGCTGCCCTCAGATAGAGATCTATAGAGATGAATAGAGAATACCTTCAGTGAGTTGGTGTTCCCTGAAAATCAAATTTCTCAAGCAAACATCAGAGTGAAATCCCATAGCTGACTTTTGTCAAAGCTTAAGTCGAACACAGGTTGCAAAAGCTGCCTAAGAAAATTTCTCCATGGAAAGGTGAGAGCTTTCCTTCTTTTCCTAAAGACTTTCATTTTGCCTATTTTTTGCAGATATAATTTTCTAACTCTTACCAACAATGGCAGAGAATATAGATCCCTGTAAGCTACCTATGAGTCAGAAAGAAGGTTGACAGGAACATAGAAAGTGAATAATTTGCCTCAAATATATATAGCTGGCTCCCCACCAAATCTGTATTCCTACTGCAGGTGAAATAAGGCAGTAAAAGCAACAAGGTGATTCACAAAACCTTTCTCATGCTGAGATTTAGTTTTTAATTATTATTATTTTTCTCTTGTATTCAATACTTCTTGCAAATCCTCAATGCTTATCCCATTCACATGCAGACACTCACCTTGAGGATGCTCTTAACACTCAGGGCTAAGCCTGCAGGTTGTCAGCAAATTTGCAAGCTTGCCAGTCCTTTGATCTCTAAGGACTGTGGAGCCCTGCTCCTGCCTCATTCTGATAATGATGCTTTAGAGTCATCAAAGCCTGTACCTGCATAACATGACTCAGAACAAATATCAGTCAGGGAAATTGTGTGAAATGATTGTCCAGAACAAAGAGAATAAGATTCATATTTCCTGCATTTAGACATCTACCTCATTGGAGACATCTGTGCCAGAGGTAGGTAAGCCCTTTATTGCAGTCAGTACAAAAACAGGCATTTTCAGGAGGAGATTCCCATCTCCTGAGGCAGCTGTTTCTAGCACAGGCTCTGTGAATGAGTACCTGGAAATGTCTACTTCTTTATTAGAGCCCAACAAACAAAAGAGCTTTAACAGGTATGTTATCCAAAGAGGTTCAAACTCAGACAAGGCAGATCAAGAAATCTGTCAATGACAAACTTAGTGACAGAGCTACATTTTATGGTGACTCTCAAGATAACAGGCTTTGTCATAACATATTCAATGTCTTAATGTTAATGCTGCTGAGAGGGGAAGTAATTAATGGTATAGACTCTTTCAGCAGCAGATCTCAAACTGTTCACAAATATTACTCATGGATTTTATTTCTCTGGAGCTACAACAATGAGGAAAATTTCAAAACAAAAATAAAAACTAGCATACATTTTAAGAAATGAAAGCACTTATTTTAATTTTTTTATTATATTTTCCTGCTATTAATGATTAGCTTTTTGTGATATCAAGACAAGTGGTTTATTATGAATAAGTCCACAGATTTCAAAAGCTTAATGCATTTGAACACATATTACTGCACTGTGCCAAAATGTGCATCCAACACACATTATTCCTTACCCATTTATTTGTTATTATCCTCTTTAATAAATTTCAGTTATGTAGTCAAAGAGCAGAGAAAATTTCATGTATCTGACAACTGAAAACACAACACAAACTTTAAATACTTTGATGTGCAAATTAGGATGAAATTGATCTGGATAAATTATTCCTGTATTCTAATAATTCACTGAAAGAAAATAAGACAGGTTCTTTAACAATTTGCTTAAGACACAGGCAATGAAATTATAGATAACATTAATAATAAGTATAAAATAATTAATTTTAGTTTTTCTAAATATTTCCCAAATTGAGTTTGCAAAAGGTTAAGCTGAGATGCAGAACACTATTATGTCCATTCACTATTGATTAAATAGTAACTGTGAACAAGATGAAAATCTTAGTGTGCACAACTGTACAAAACCATCTCTGTTGTGTGAGGTACACAAATCAGAGACAATCTTTACAATAATAAATATACAGTTCCATGCTATTTTTCTAATGGTGTTGTGCTTTCAGGTAATGTCATTAAGTATAAGTCACTTTCTTATTGCACTGATCAATACTCTTAAGCAAAGACAAGAAATGCTTGGGAGTTGAAATTATCACAATAGTGTTTTGCTTGTATGAATAATTAACTTCTCACCAGTGAAAATCACATATTAACAAAGAAATAACATTCAAACTAAATGTTTTAAACTATTTTAAACTAACATAAAATATAGAATGAGACTTTTGAGACAAATGTACATCATCTTATTTGGAATCATCTGAATCTAGAGGAACTTTTTCTTCTGTACAAGTTCAAAGATAATGACAGTGAAGTTGAACCCAATTCTGAAACCTTTGAGAAGCTGGTGCATTTTGGTCAAAATCAATTATTTAATGTATTAAATTTGCATGCAGGTGGGAACTGTACCATAAAGCTTACTTCAATAAAGAGTAATAGTAATAGAGATGTATATTCACATGCAACCAAGATCAAAAGGATGAGAAGAGTAGGTTTGCTATCTGTGAATGGGTAAGATAAAATACCCTGAAATTTTGAATCCTTGAGTAGAGGCCTTTTCGAGTCCAAACATTTCTTTCTTCTGTCCTGTCGTGTCATCTCATCTCCATAATACTTAAGTCACCATCATTTTTGTCTGAAAAAATATATAATGTTTAAATATATTTATTGAAAAAAAAATTCAATTAATATCTTTATTTCTACCATAGAGTGTTATCTCAACCAGAGGTACATGAAATCTATTTACTCCTGAAACAGTCACAAGCTGGAGCACATTGCTCTCCTGAATTTGCAAACCACTCTGTCAAATAAAATCAACATCATTCATCTATTTGGTGGAACCTGTGTCAATTTTCCAAAAAAACTGCAAGGAATTTACACTCACTCAGCTCTGCAGTTTTTAGCATTTTATTGTACACTTTTACCTGTACAATTCTCTCTCTCTCGCTTCCTCTTTTTTTTTTTTTTTTTTTGTTTTGTTTCGTTTTTAGGGATTGGGTTAGTTTTTGTTTTGTTGGTTTTTCCCTTTTATTTTTGCCTTATTTTTTTGATATTTTTACTTTCATGTTGTTCTTTGAAAGCTTTTTCAGCAGGAACGTCTTTAAAACTGCAGCTTCAGCAGATGTCCAGAGACAAAGATGGCACAATGCAATGATGAAGCAGACCCTTCAAAAGGATGAATGTTGCTAAACAATTTGTTCACATACATCTTTGTCTAGCTGCTTAACTTGCTTTTAGTGGGGAAGATTGACCCAATTTTCTCTTAATTTGTATGCCTCTAGTGCACTTATTCATGCATCACAGAATTTAAAATATCTTCCCTCGTACTGCGAGCTAAAATGTTGTCTTATCTGAAAATCCATTTCTTCTTAAAATACTCATTCATCACACATACCAGTGTATTTCTAAAAAGGTATATCCATAAAATAGATAAAATGAACTCATGTCCTGTTATTTCAGAGAAGTTCATTGAAGCATTGTTCTGGCAGCAAAAGCTATGCTATAAAACCTGGAGTTTTGGAACAATGTTGCAAAACCTAAAAAATATGAGGTGGGGGGTCTTTCTCAGGCAGATACCAACCTTTCCCAACATCCTAGGAGTCTCCTTGAGCTGGGAAAGACATTTGGGGCAAGTGCTGATAGAACTGCCCCAAATGTTCTATCATTTGTTAGATATGATAGCTCAGAGGTGGTACTGATCAGCTTCGTGGCCTGAGCAGAGCAATGTGCACAGAGAAAGAAGAAATCCACCTGTGCTCAATAAAGGTACAACCTTGTATTCAAGTTGTTTTTGGTACACAGACTCCAGGATGTTGGAGGGCTGCCTCACAGGATTGCTGTGACATTTTTTTGTTCTTTTCTTCACAAGGCATCCCCTTTTTGGTCAGTTTTGGACATGTGAAAGGTTATAGATAGATGGACAATTCTTAGCATGTTTGGCCACTCTTCTGTTCCCTAAACAAGGAAATTTATATGATGCTTCATACACATTGTCTTGTGTTGTATTGCTAAGGATCAATATACAGAAAACTAAAGATTCTGTACTTTTAGAGTTACTATTTAAAGCTAAGTTTTGAGAAGTCAGGTCCATCCAATTTTCAGGCTTCAAGTTTTCAGCATTTCTAGCTGCTGAATTTGTCCCAAATTATTTTGCAGCCTTTAATGTTGCAAAACCAGATAATTATCTATTTAATGAAGTGTTTCCTAGCCTGGGATAAGTTTTCTTCACAGAATCATCTTCACAGAGGGCCAGGTGAAACACCCCTTTTTCTTATAAGCAGGAGGTATGGCTGCTTGTTTTTTCCCTTTGGTTCTTTTGACTATTTGTTTTATTTCTTTGATTTTGGAGAGGAAGAGGGGTTAGCCTCATAGAAACCAAAGTTTTGTACTTACAGTGACCCAAATAAAGAGTGCAACAGTTAGGACACGGCAAAGTTAGAACAATATATAAATTCAATATTTAAAGGGGGCTGATAAGAGTTTCAAGTAGAACATGTAGTAATAGTACAAAGGGCGATTGCTTTAAGCTGAAATATATTTAGATCAGGCATAAGGAAGAAATTTAGCATGATGAAACACTGGAACACATTACCCAGAGAGGAGGTGGTTGCCTGTAAACACTAAAGTTCAGATTGGATGAGTCTGCGAGTGGCCTAATCTAGTTGAAGAAGTCCCTGCTCATTGCAGTGATGTTAAACTAGATGACCTCTTAAGGTCCCTTCCAATCAAAACTACTCTATGATTCTATGAATCAGACAAGACTTTTCTCTTCAATTTAGTGCATCTTTCTCTTATTATTCTTATCATTGCCTTGGGGATCTCCTGTATGTTAATATGGCAACCTTAGACACAGAAAGAAGTAGTTTATTGCATAAGGAGCCATATTTGGCTCAAAAGGATAGAATACTCAGATTAAAAATTGCTGGTTCCCTACTTGTTCTTAAGGTTACAAACCAGCAGAAATAGTCAAAGACAAACATAATGACAGGTCAGAGCTACCCCAACTGTTGGAAAGAGCTTACTTCAGATTTCATTTCAGTTTAATTTGGAAATTCAAGCTAGATTTTTCCTGAAATGAAGCATTTAATCTACCCTCAAACACCATTAATAGAAAAGAGGTCGAAACCAAACTTAAATCTTCATCTGGGTACCTGATAAACACAAGATAAGAAGGCAATGAATAAAACCAGTAGAATCATCATATGAAGCCAGATATGTGGATATAAACATATGAGAGAATCCTGTTTTACCTGGAATCCATAAATGTTTTCCCAGTGCTGATTCAGTGCATCAGCTTCCAACTATGTTACTTTGCATGAGTTTCTCTCAGTATGTGCTGTCCATAGATCTTTTGTTCTAATATGTATTATCAGCATTACAAGACTAGATTTTAGGGTTAAAAAGAAAGGAAATCTATACAGAAAGGAAAAAAAAATTAAAAATCTTTGCTTACATTTTCTTCTAGAGATGGATATATAATGAAAAATGAAGAAAATATTCTTTAAAGTTGTGTCCTAAACACTTAATGTCATATTTCATGTGACATTTAATGTCATATTTCACCTCAGTTAGCTGAAGTAATATGTGTCAAATACACAAAAGGAAGGAATAGGGAGCTGCCAAAATGCTATTCTGCTGGACACAGGAACATTTTTCTTAGAACTATCTCTGCGATGAAACTCATAATGGATGAGAACTGTGAGACAGGAATTTACTGTCACTTTCTCCAGTCAAGCAGAGGAATAAGGTAAAACTGACTACTCTAATCAGTCCTGTCTCATTCAAATCATCTGATCGTGTTTGGTTCAGAGCACAGAGCCTCCGCAAGAAAACACACGGGGAGAAGATGTCATTTTCAAAGAACAGCTTTCTGCTTGCACACCCTGCAGCAGATTAGCTTCTTGCAGCTAAAAGGGCACTGGGGCTCTTCAGCTGCCTCTCCCAGCCCCAGAGCTGGCTGTGCTATTCCCTTACTATCAGCTTTGTCCTCTAAGAAATTTTTGTACCCAGTCCTCGAGAATGGGAAATGATGGATGAACAAGAAGTTATATCTTTATTCTCTGCATGAGCACCTGACATAACTTTGTCTCTTGTATTCAATTTGCTACTACTGGCATAAGAAATTTGAGCAGTGTATTTTTGTCATCTATGTTTTTTCAAGATGCCATTATTGCTGAAGGCAATCAGCTTTAACTAAAATATTTAAATGTAAGAAAAGAGTACATCAGAAGAAGAGTGGGGGGAAAAATCCATGTTTCAGGATAAGGACATCTCAGATTTCAGAGAAAAGTGAAATCTAACTTTGCGTATCTCTGTAAAAAGCATTTACTTAGGCATTCATTAGGATTTATACCAAAGAATCTTTAACTCATCTTTCAGGAAGCAGCAGGGCTAAGTCCTGAAAGAAACCGTATCAAAGAAACATGCTGTAATGCAGGGACAAATTATCTTATTTGAAAATGGGTATAGGATCTTCCTACCTGCTGGGTTTAATTTAAAAGTATAGTGATGCATTATGGTAGGGAAAAAATAGAGCAAAGAAAGAAATGAGCTGTTTGGCTATATGTTTTTTGTACTGCTTTATTTTCATTTCATCAATAACCGAAATAGCAGAAAAAATGTTATGGAAGGTCATTTCTTCTCTACATTCCTGGAATTATTCTTTTAAAATGATCCCTTAAACATGCTAATTGGGCTGTCTGGAGAGACTTTGCCAGGTTTGCTTACAGGAACAATGTCACAGTGTCTGCTCACTGGTTGCTTTAGGTAAGGAATACTCTTCCTACTGAGAATTATTATTCCTTCATCTATGACCAGTCATTGGGTGTTGAGGTGGAATAATTTAGGACTCATAAAATAGCACTAGACCATCTGTATTTTAGTGAAGGAGCTGCAAAAGAGATTCCTTTAGTTACCAAAATAGCAATTGTCTCAAAACTCAGGGTGCTTGCCTTCAAACACATTTTAGAAAAATCTGTTTTCCTTCAAATCAGGGACTGCCTTTGAGTGCTGTTCAAAGACAACCAGCTGCAGATGAAACCTAACACAATGCATTAATTCATGCCCTGCTGAAATGTGAATGCAGTTCAATGGGCCAAGATATAGAATTGTGTAGTGCCTTCTCTTTAGGAGTTTTTCAGTTGTGTACCTTCAGGAGCTGCAATCTGCCAAGTGGCAGGCACACTCTGAGGTATTAATGAGCCATGCTTTACTAGCAGGCAGCATCAGTAGGAGCTGGTGGTGGAGGATGGCACGGGATGCAGTGAACCATAGCTGGACTAAGAGGACAAATCTGAAGCAGGGCTTTCGCTGAAAAATTCTGATTTTTCCAAGCGGAAATTTTAAGAAGAGCAGCCAACGCTGGAAAGCTCTGGGATTTTTCTCAGCCTCATGATAGGAATGATCAAAGCATAGAAGTCCTGAGATTAACTAACTACTCAAGTGCCAGTGTATTCAGCCATGAGAGACCTCATTTCAAACTTCTACTTAATATGATTCAGATCAAAGTCTCCTTCATTCTAACTGAATGCCCTAAATTCCATATTATAGAGTAATTCTGCCTTTACCTAAGTGAATTTTTAATTATTCTATATGGAGAGAAAATCAGAGAAGTTAAATTTAAAGTACAAAATACTGAAGAGAGCCTACACCACAAACACTCCCAAATATAAGGCCTATTAATTAACGAGACTTCACTGTGGGTTTTCCAGCCTGTTTTAGCATTCTGGAAATCTAAGATCTTGTCCAAAGAGTCAGTTTCACAAAATAAGGGCTTGGTTTAATCCTGATATAGAATGTTTTGGTTTTTTGGTTTTTTTTTACTTTGATGAATGGGAGATGAGTTTGAAACCCTGCTCTAACTATATATATATAATTTTTTTTTTAAGATACTCCTGAAAACAATATGCAAAATGGTGCTTATTATTGCAAACCAATTATCTATAACCTCAGGCAACTTTACGAATTACATTTTAGTTTAATCTTGGGCTCCCTAGCTTTCCTTCAATTCAAGTGCTAAATTGAAATAGTTCTCCATTCCTGAATTATCCTCAGCCCCCAATATCTGTACAGCTTGGAAAATATTTTCTGAAAAAGAAGTTTAGTAATTGTCTGTTTAGCAAAACAAGTGGTTACAACGAAATATTTTTTTTCCTGCTTCTTCCTTTTTTCGATCTTCCTTTAAACCATTTTGTTTAATCAGAGTTAGTAACCAGGACATGCAAACAGCAACCTATCTACTTATCAATGGGGAGTTCTAACTATACATTTACTTAGGCATTCAAGCTACATGGCAGGTCTCAGCTGCTTATTGATTTTACTGCATTAAAATAGATGGTTTTGTTTAGCATTGAAAAAGTGAACAATTTTCCTGACACCAACCACTTGTTTAATAGTCTTGGAATAATCTATATTTCATTAAAATGATGACTTATAACACCCAAGCACTCTCCTGTCTTCTTAACTATTGATTTAAGGCAGTTTAACACTTCTGCACCATATAATAAATTGGTCTGGACTAGCAGCACTTTGTTATAAAGTCATTCTTAACTATATAAACACAAAATTGGCATATTTTAGAGATGTTCCTCAGATTAGTTTCTGGGAAAGGATCTTTCCCACCAAAACCAAGTCAGTATTTTTTTTTTTTAAAGCCTCATAAAACTTTTAGGTAAGTAGAAGTTACCACAATCAATATTCATAGCATGATTTATAGGAGAAAGAAGCTTTCCACTAAATCCTGACCGTAAACCCAGTACTGTAAAGTATTTAGTACAGTAATCCATCTCATAGATATTTTAAACTGGGCATTAATGGTGCTCAAAAGTCGAGTGACAGTGAATCAGCTGTATTACAGAGTAGTTAGGAACTTTATTACTGGAAATGATTCAAACATACCTAAGCCCTTCACCCCTTTATTCTCCAATCAGTGACTTCTTATTTTCCCATATTTTTTCCTGATCACTTTCTTAGCTCCTCATATCACTAAAGCCTTGCTTTGACATGGCAGAATGATTCATCCTCCTTGAGCTTACGAGAAGGCAAACAGCAGAAAGAAGCAGGTTTCAAACTTAATCTGGTTTATGAGCTGCCAGCAGGTACTCTGCTGCTATTGTCATTCCATTCCAACTCACATGAAGAAATCAAAACAGATGCAGTTAAGAGATTGCAAAACTATTTTCAATGAAGTCTTCAGTGAAAATGCAAAAGAATGCACAGGAAACTCCACTGGAGGAATTAGTCACTCTCACACTTACAACAGGATGACAATACTCCAAAAATGTTGCTGTCTTCCCTCAAGGATTCATGTCTTAATTCAATAGCAGGATTTAGTAATATTAAAAGGGTAGCTACAAATCTGCTTCTCTTTCATAGGACAGCCAGTATTGCAAAGGAGAAAAATATTCACTACAGAATAAGGAATATTTTTCAGACACATACTTTTGCTACTTCTCAACACAGACAAACAGTTATTTCCTCCTTTTGCCCATCTAGAAAGAGAAACAATGGGAAGAAAACAGCTCATTTTAAGTAGAAAAATGTGATGACTAAAGTAGAGAAATGTTCAGGAAGAGCCAGATGTGGTTTGAAACCTTTTCCCTCTAAATTGGACTTCAAAATGATGACAGCCCTGAGAGACAGTAGAGTGATATTATTATTTTAGATTTTTAGAGAAGAACATCAAGATTGAAGAGACTTGAAGTCAAGCAACAATCACTTACTCTTTGATAACTCTATAGACAAAAATTACTGTTGTGCTCTAATCACCCAAGATATATTTTCAACTTTCTGGATGAACCAGCACACACCTTTCTCCTGTGCAAGGGAGAAACATAATATCAGCAATTCTTCCACATGACCTTACTCTTACACTCACATGTTTGCAGTAGGTTTGATGCTACACTACTGCACAAGATGTAATCAGACAAACAGTGCTGTTCATACAACGCAGTTTGGAAAGTTCTAGGAGGAATTAGCACTGTGGCAGAAGAGCCAAGGAAATGCAGAAAGAATAGAAAAAAAATGGCACAACCAGTGTGACTCATGAGATTCACTCCAATACAGGTTTTTTACATCCATCAGCTGATAAGAACAGAGCAGTGTGATGTCCCACCCCTAAGGGAGTACTCAAGATTTGTAGATGTCCATGATCAAAAGGAATGACAAAATACAGAGAGTCTACAAAAGCTTACAAAGTTTTATTAATAAAATATGCATTTATCATGGAAATTAGTAGAAGTTAGTAGCTTATCTGTTAGTGTAAGTACAGAGCAGTGGGTTTTGGATAAAGGAGTAGGGTGGAAGGAAATAGAGAGGGATGGATTAAAGAGGGGAGGAGTGAGTAAAAGGAAGAACAAGAGATCACCAGTCCTGGCTCCAGCATCAATCCAGCTGATGGGGTGTCCAAGGTCCTGGGTACCTTTTATAGATGTTTTTCCAACCCTGGAGATAAGTTTCTTGCTTTCAATGAAAATCAGTTCTCATGCAGAGTCCAGTCTTCTGGACTTTTCTGGAAATGGGTTGGAGGGTTTCGGGGTTTTGGGTCACCTTGACCCCCTCCCCTTACAGTCCATGCCCAGTTCTCAGCCTCATTCCTGCACCTTTATTGTGCTGTGTTATCTCCAGGAAACAGAACAAGGACATTTCTTCTGGAAAAGTGCTGCTCTACCTCCATTTGGCCCCTGCTCCAGCCTCATCCTGTCCTTTCTCACAGAATGTTCTTGCCAACAACCCATGGCTGGCTCCAAAGCCAGCCAGCTATCAATGTTTTGGGCATGAACATTAGCTCCCTTGCCTTCCAGGCTTCAACAGAAGGCCACAATCAGTCCAAGTTACCCAAGTGGGGTTTATAGATATTACAATGATGACCCCTGTACTAAACTAATGTAATGAAGTCATTCAATATTACTTCTTCAACCAGTCACAGTGAGAATTAAAAAATGTAATTCATATGTTTTCTACTTGCTATAAGAAAAGCATGAGAGTTATGTATTACTGAGGTATATATTAATAACAGCAGAATAACACTTAGTTTGCACATTGGAAACATAAGGGTAAAATATGAAAAAAGCAAGCAAAGCACTCACCACCAACTAGTGCAAAGTGCAGACATATAATGTTCAATGTAATATTATCTAGTCATACATTAAAGATTATATACATATAAGGACTATATATTTTATAAAAGTTCACTTCTTTCTTTTGGCCATTTGATGGTTGTAACTTTCTCTCTACACTCTCAGACTCTTTTCTCATTGTATTTGCTTCGTTTTTCTCATCCACCCTGTGTAATCTGCTATGGGGTTGACTCATTCTGGCCCTCACTGTCAGGTAAATCAGACATATTTTGTCCCTCAGCAGGGCTCCTTTTCCATTTGTGTGGGGCCACATTTTATTTGGTAGAAACCTGAGGCATAAGGAAATAATGGGAAAAGGTTTTGTCTCTGCTTTGGCTCTGGGTAGAGAGAGGAGCAAAGAGATAAAAATAGTTCTGCCTCAAGATCCTTGCATTTAGATGTCTGTGCGAGGATCTTGACACACGAGCAAAGAATCTCAGTTTCTTTCTTACTTTCTGTCTCAGTTGCTGTCTTAATGAACAGCCAGGATTTGATTCAGTTCCCTAAACATCCTTTCGGGATGGGTAGTTTGACTGAGGGTTTGCAGGAGACCCATATGGCTCTGAAGCTGTGCCTGTAGGACACACAGGTTATCTCTGAGCAGTTCAGATGGCAACACAGGGCTGGTTTTAGGTAACTGAACAGCACACCTAATTAGTGAAGCCTGGGGCACAATTCCAGCACCCCTAAAATAAACATCCACACTTGTCTGAATCATTATCCAGATTCCAGTGACTGGATAGAGCTCCCTTGAGTAAAGTTGGAGCTTGCACATTTGGTACAGAAGTAGGTACCTCATCTTAGATGTCTTAATCTCTCACTGAATCTGCTTTTTTGTACAAAACAGGGCCTGGGAACATGAGGATTTTGTAGATGAAGCAAAGTCTACATGCCTACTACCCAAAATCCTTTCTCCATGACCCAGTGCAGTGACCTGAATGAAAGCATATGTCAGCTCTGAATAATCTCCTCTGGGACCCAACAGTAGGATAACCATAATAGTATCGTGCTCTTCCAGGGCTTATATGTCAAGTTTCTCATTCAGAGCTTGTTCAGGTGCATCTCACATTACACTATACCTTTCTGATATACCCTGAATGCCTTTCAGTGGTGTGTTAAGTGATGTAGCTAACATCTGTCACATGTAATTTGTCCTCTCTTTTTAACTCCCCAAGGGAGGCATTATGCATGCAGTGTAGCATTTTGTTTTAGTTAAGAATTCCTGCTTGCTGTTTACACATAAAAGATGCTGGGGCAGAGTTGCTGTAAGATGAAGATCTCCTGCTGTGAATTCAGAGCTCTGAGTTTTTACCCTATTTTGAACTTTCACAAAAGGCTGACCTTCTGCTTAGCCATTTGTGAGTGACTTCCCATGAACCGTAGTCAAAAGTGATTTACTACTCACAATGTTTTCTCTGTTTGCCTGACTGGGAACACTAATATGCCATTAATTAGCAGTTTGCTGGAAGGTGGTAAGACCTTTTGACTTCTTGATCCATCTGTGATAGTTGCTGTGCATACAGTGGGAGGGCAGGAGCCAAAACTTGTGAAAGGAAGAGAGAACAGCAAGCTTTGTGATGATCCTAATTTTCTGTCACGGCTTGTTCCATGGTATCATACTGGGTTTGACAACAACTCTGCAAAATGTACATTTTAAACAAAATCTTTACTCAATTTTTTTCTCTTTTTGCTACTACTATGTGTAATATTAAAACACACAGTCAATGCTAGAAGTAGAATTTAAACAAATGGTAAATATGGTAAGTACATAAAGATCTAAAGGGAGAAAGCCCACTCTTCTGAGCTCAAAAAGTCAATTTAGAGATTCTCATGCTTTACAGGAGCACCTGCATATTATGTGAAATTAATTTCTGATCAATTTCAAACTGAGTCTGCTACACATCTGAATTAATTGGAATTCAACAAAGTCCTGTGTAACTTTCAGGAAAGTGAAACCATGTCACTTGGTGTTGGATCCTGTCCTACCTGACACAGCTTTCGTAGAATAATAGAATGGTTTGTGTTGAGAGGAATCTTAAAGATATCTCCTTCCAACTCTCCTGCCATGGGCAAGGACACTGGCTACTTAACCAGGTTTTTCAGGGCCCCATCCATATGTTTGTGACTATATATATGCATAACCATACCTGAAAGGATGAGGTTCCAGTGTCTACCATCTTTAACTTTCTTGGAATTTTCTCTTTTGTACCTATGCAAGTTTGTTTTCCTCTGCATCCCAGTGAAATAATTTCCCACTGGTCTACTGTTGTAACCTTTTCTTTCTGCTTCAGAGGATGGTTTAAGAGGGAAAGAGATAAAGAAGTTTATTATTGTCTTTTTGCATATGATTCATGGACATTTATAATAAGTTTGCTGAAATGATAACTCTGTCCTTCAGAATGAGCTGACATTTAAAAAATAATAAAAGTTAAATTCTCCCACATCCACACCTACCTGTATTCCAGGAAAAAACTCTCAACTTCTGCAGCTAAGATTCATATCAAAATTAGACCCCATCAACTCAGAGCCATTTGCTTTTTTAAGAATCCATAATCAACTCTGCAACTAAGTGTAGGCAGCAAAATCGTTATGCAGGTCTGCTCCATCTCTCTATACTAAACTTTTTCCTACCTTTTAACCTCCCTAAAATGGGAAGGGAGGAGAAAATATAGTCAAGGTCTTCTGCCTGCTTTTCTCAGCATAATGAATCCTCCCCCATGTCCATTTAGTTCATCCCCACTATAAAAATGACTTTTTCAATCAAAGCATTGTACTCCTTCCAAAGACATTAAGCCAAATGACAGAACATGAGCTGGAATGACAAGGACAAGCCAGCTCAGTGCAAGGTAAGGGGTGGGGGGGTTTCTAAAGTGAATGACTGAAAACAAATACATACCAGCACTTTGCTCAAGGACTCTTGGCAAATTATTCCTACAGAGAACCTGATCTTGGATCAGGATAGGAGAAAAATTAGGTAGTGAAACAGAAAACTACCACTTTGTTACTTTGCTTTTCTTGCTCACTTGCCATGAGTGGTTCTGTTCCTTATTTATAGGGTTTTGCAACTTCCATGTGCTCAAAGCCCAGAAAAATTTCAGAAGTTGGAATCAAAAAGTAAAGTTTAGTCCACAACAAAAGGAGGGAGTTTGGTATCTCAGAGTGAGAGCCATAGGAATAGCCTTAGGGAATGGGTGGATTAATAAACACAAAATCAAAACTGCTTTTAGGAGGAACATGTCTGATAACTACACACTGCCAGAATTGGAACTTATCTAAAGACCTGAGGTAAATGCCTACACAGAAATTAAAACTCACATACCAATACTTCTGTTTTTTTACCTGGTGACATTCTCCCACATCTTCTATTTGCTCTGTCCTAAATAGACGATAAACTGATTTTTTTGGCACCTCCCTCACATTAGCAAACACCATAGAACATCTCTATGAATTCAACAAGATTCAATTT
Source organism: Urocynchramus pylzowi (assembly GCA_013397555.1). Classification (NCBI taxonomy): domain Eukaryota; kingdom Metazoa; phylum Chordata; class Aves; order Passeriformes; family Fringillidae; genus Urocynchramus; species Urocynchramus pylzowi. Next base: position 80,689 of record VZRH01003983.1, on the reverse strand, counting down.
TTGCTAAAATACATGAAATTCTATTTCCTTTTGCCATTATAGAACATTTTATTATCAAGTGTCATATATTAAACTTCTTTTTTTAAACTATAATTTGTCACATTTTCACATACTTCCTCTCTTCTTCTCCCACAGAAATCAAGTTTCTGGATCTTTGTGTTTTTCTCTATTTTTCTATTTTTAAATATCACTTCAGAAAGTGTTAGTTGCTTTCACCCCAATTTATTATAGCTGGAGATCTCAAACAGACATTGTATTTCTAGAGTTTTCTTGAGAAAAACACCCAGAACATCAACAACAATAAAACCCTCAGAAAAAAGTATAATTTTATCAAAAGGTACAGATCTCTAGGAAGTTCAGAACTGCTTATATATAGACAAATAAACTTCCCCATAAACAGACTAAACCATGGGGCTTTAACCAAGTTGTGATCTTCAAAGGTACTTAGTATCAGCAATCCACTAATGAAAATACCAAATATTGTTTCCTTCTCTGAATTATTTATTTTTAATCTCCATTGCACTCCTCAGAGATCTGCACAGATATTTGTCACTTTACAGACACAACCTGAGACCCCAATTCTCTCCTTGAACTTCAGGACTGTCTCCTTTAAAGGAGACATTTTTTTCCTGAGCTACATAAAAGCAATAGAGTAGACAATGAATGGGAAAAGGGTGACACTTTGTGGCTATACAAGAGAACTAAAGACTCTTCATCCTTTTATGTATCATTAATTTTGGGTCCATCTTCCTGATACCATTATAATTTAAAGGTGACAAAAGTAGAACGAATTTTGACCAAGATGATACATATTTATTTTTTAAAACAAAACAGAACAAAGCCTTCAAACAAAGAACATGAGAATGATTCTGAAGACATGTTTCTGAAAACACAGCTAAGAAAGTCATTGTAAGAGTTACCACAATCTTTCTTGAAAATCCATCATATGCTATTCAGTCATGCTAGCAAAAGTGAATTTATGAAATAAGACTTTGGGGAAGATTTTGCCTCTCCCAAAACCAACTTAACTCCCTGTATTTCTACAGAAAATTATTTTCTAAAGACCTTCCTGTGAGCTTAGCCCCTTTCACCAGATCTCTCATTTTATGAAAACTAGTGGAAGGTTCACTCTTTCTGCTGAAAACTTGCTCTATAATCTATAATCGCTAAAAGCCATCAATGCCTAAATCCAGATTTAACTATAAAAAAAGGACAGATATAAATTCTGTTGCTGAGTTTAAAAACTATGTACAAGACAATGAAAGTAGTGAAGTCTAAAGAAACCTATCAGTCCTGTACTGAACAAATCCAATGTTGAAAACCTGCACCTTGATCTTGATTGCCCACTAGTCTACATTTGTAAGAGTTAAAAAATGCCAACCATGTGAAAAGGAGGAGATGAGTTTTCAGCTTCTTACACTCTTCCCACGTCTTCTTTTGACTGCACCAAATGCTGTCTCTGTGCACCAGGGTGCCCAGATATTTTCACTTTTGACAGTAAACACATCTTCTGGTGAGTCCTACTCTACTTCATGTGGTAAGGTCAGCCTGGAATGACAGAAGGCACATTCACAGTGTACTGACTGTTGTGAACAACATTTCTGTGAAAGAGTAACTTTCCAGTTCCTTCTGCCATTGGTAGGGCCAGTGGACTTGGATCTGGTGCAGCTTTACTGGAAATCTCATTTAACTCAAGGAATAGAAGAT
>VZRH01003983.1:36019-78962 GCA_013397555.1 Urocynchramus pylzowi | reverse complement strand
ATCTTAAATAAACTTATATATGTACAAACCGGAAAAAAAATAGTATTTGCTGTCAGTGACACTGATAAAAAAAGAGAACTCACTCTAAATTGATTTTCATGGGTCTGTTCCTTCCAGGAATAGTATTTCATACTTCTTTGCTTCACAACACCCATGAAATTAGTAGCATAGTAAGTCCATTCTGCAGGGATAAAAATTTGGATGCAGAGTGATTTTAAGTGCATTTTACAATTAACATTGTGGAAAGAAGCAGTAGCTGGGAGCCCTACTTAAAGAACTGCCTTTTAGCAAATTATTAACTTTGGAGTAGAAATAAAAGAGAATTTGCATAATTATTGAGAGCTAGACTGAGTCCTTGTAGCAGGGTTGGACACCAGGCAACAAAACAATGCAGAGCACTAAATCTGAGGGGAAGCAGTCAAACAATTCCATGTGTACACCCATGGAAGTGTTAGCATTGCTGAGAAAAGGGAGATTAGGTGCCATTCAACCCAGCTTCCATCAAGCCCTGGCTTTACCCTGCTGAAACTGTGGACTGTCTGATTTCCCAGGCCCCCCTCTAGTTAGTCAAAGAGAGAGGGTGTGAGACAGGAATCATTCAGAGATCCCAGAATTGTGTCATTTTTCAGTGACTGTGCTGAAATACAGGAACATTTGATGTAGGTAGCAAAGTGAATGAACGGCTTCAGGCTCTGAGTCCCAGTTTCCCAGAGGGATTTAAAAGACCATTCATTTCTTCTCTTTGCCCTGAATCATGATTAGTTACACACCAGCTTCATTCCTGACACAAGCTTTTCCAATCCTGTTTAAGGACCTCCAGTGATGGAGGTCCTCACAGTTTCCAGGCAATCAATCCTAGTCCTAAATTGGAAATATTTTTTTGCTATGCTGCAATTCACATCAAAACTTTTCACGACTGTACTTTGGTGTCCATAGTGCAGACATTTCTTCTGAACAAGATATTTAAGAGCCCATTGCAGTCAGTGGAGCATCAGAAAATTTTAATTTCAGTAATTGAAGAAGCTGTTCAGTCTTGGTTTACAGGCTCATATTTATTCTTGTCCTAGCTCTCAAGGTTAATATTTAATAACTGCATACTACTAGGTCCAAAACCTGAAGTTCCATCATCCCTAACACAGTACTAAACCTGAAAGAATGTGAATGAATTCATACCTTCTAGAGGTTTTGGGCATTTCTGCTATACAAACTAAAGTTTTCTATTTTTACCCTACAATCTTTTTGGCTCATATTTGACCAATATTGTTTTCTAACTTGCAGATACCTTCTCTACAGATCTGCTACAGTCATATCCCATCCTGAAATTGTACACTTGACTATTTTTTTTCAATTTTGACACCTCACACTTTCTCTGCTCACTTAATCTCATTCAATCATTTCTTTCTGCAAGGGTGTTTTACCAACTTTCAAATTTACTTTCTATTCTATTAATTTCATTTAGCGTATGTGTTTCCTCTCTCAGGTTCATATGATCAACAAACTGAAAAAAATCCCACTTTTTTTAATTGTTAGCACAGTTAGTGAATGCATTGACCAGTTAAATTGTAGCTTTCTGCAAGACTCCACAAACATATTCTTTCTCTTTTGAAACTGATTATTTCTTTATATGAATGGTTATCAGACTCATGTAGTAGTGGTTCCATGTTTTCATATTTCCATTCCTTGTTATAATCATCCTGGAGCATGAAATAGACTTTTGTAAAATTAAGGTTTGTTTTTCACTATTTACTTTTACCATCTTTATTCAGATGACCTATAACTTTGTCTTGAAAGAAAATTGCAGTGGTTTGAGGTAGTCATATAATTTGCTTTTGTTGGTTGCTACTGGTTTAGCCCTTCAGTTGTTAAGGTAGAAATAGTTACAAAAAAAGTGAAATTATTTTAACTGAGAATTTATTAAGTGTTTACAATTACTTTTTCATTTCTGTTTTCCTTCTTCAAAGCAGAAAACTCAGAAATCTTATCCTTTTATCACAACATAAGTATTTCTAGACATCTGTTAGTCATTGACCTTTTACAGGGAAACTTAAGAACGACAAGAACTTGAGTGTCAGATTAAGATTTTCTATGATGTTTCACTTACTATTCAAAGAATTACATCTTATTACCCTTGATGCCTCTTACACATTGAACTCTGTATTTTTTTGGCCTAACTCTCTGTCTACATGTTAATTTTATTTTCTTTTTTTATATATTTGTGTTCATTTTTGTTAATCACAGTTTCTATTTCTTGTGTTTTTTTTGTATCTGAGTTGAAGCTTTAACCATTTTGTTGCTTCATTACAATACTGCCCTTCATGTGCAATGGAATTGTTTCCTTATGTAGCTGCTTCATCTGTTTTCAAAGAAATGTCACACTTCCTTCAGTCATCTCCCTTTAATTCACCTTTTCTGGAATTATAGCTATAAGTTATCAAACACTACTAATGACAGAAAATCTTGGTACATGGGGCTGTGTCACTTACTATTTTCATTTTCCCTTTTTTCTTTTGAATGATCCTCAGTCAATTCCTGTTCATAGTGCAGTCATATATAATTGCCTCAAAGCTCTGCTACAGTAAATGAATTAAATTATTAAAGTTTTCAAATCTTTTAGTTTATCTTCATACTTCTCATGTCAGTGTACACATACTCAAGATGCTCAGCACACTGATTATTTTCTTCCTGTCTCTGATATTCTAAATCTGATGTAAACGAATCCATCCTCATTTTCCATGAGGAAACTGCTCCCTAAGCAGGCTACTCATGGGAAGTGACCATGCAGAGGTAGAAGGTGCAAGTCCTCATTAGATGCCCCCACATGTGCACCCTTGTACCCAATGTCATCGTTTGACTCCAGGATTTTGCTGAGGGGGCCACACACTCTCCCAGCTTTTCCACCCAGCATCCAGCAGTAGTTCTCTTCCATGTGCTGATATTTGTTCAGAGTTATTCCCATTCATGATTTTGATAACTCCAAGAGCATATTAAGGGAAAGAAAATCTTTGGTAGTGTCTCACATTGAGGATCTTGGGATTTCAAGTTAGGGAAAAAAAGGATCTTTCCAAAATCTAAAATATTTGATCTGCCTCTTTGTGTTTCTTCTCAAAGACAGTTGCTCTGAATCTCACATTTCTGAAAGAATTAAACTTTTTCTACTATGTCACAAGGACACAATTTTAATCTTCTGTCAGAATAAGCATACCCATTCTTGATCTCAAGGTTGCTGATAAGGACAAAGTGCATGTTATGCATCAAGAAAATTAGGATTCAGCTCCTTTTTTGGGGATTGAGTGGGTATATATGATTAGATCTTAAGCTCATGGTATTGTTTGATGTACTCAATTCCCAGAATATGGTAGCTAGCTTTAACATCTTGTGTTACTGGGTGACTGACTAAAAGCAACATGTCCCAAATATTTTAAAGCGTCACTTCCCTTTCAGAAAGAAGTTATAGACTGTGTGCTCACACCATTTCAGAGAAAAAAAAAAAAAATCACCTCAACAAATTAATTATGATTTGTAAATTAAATGAGTGGGATCTATTTCAAATAATGGTATTTGCAAAATATACCATTATGTAAAAAATTCAGAAAAAAGAAAGTCCCAAATTGAAAGTATGGTGTAGCTGTCCAATTAAATCCTGATTTGGATTGCTCTGATTATTTTACAATTTATCCTGAAGAGTCAGATTATTGCAAACTTTGCTGGCAAGACAAAAGATAATTTTTGATTACATAAAACAAACAAACAAACAGACAAACACAAAAACAGAAAACAAAACAAAGAAAAAAAAACAGGTAAAAAATTTCCTTTTATTTGTCTTTGCACAAGTGGATACTTGATGCTAATAAAGCAAGAATTCTCGTGTCACAATATGACTCTAAATCATCACACTAGAAATTATTCACATGATAAATGCAGGTAAATACAATTGTTTAAATTATGTGACTATGTCTCCAATTTCTCCTTTCAGCAGTCTTCTAAGGTAAACACCTTAGTTTGGAAGAACTTTAGATCAGTGGTATTGACCACTTTAAAAAACATGCTAAAGCTTGCACTAACAGTGGCAAGTAATGTAAAGAAATAAGTAGCAGATTCTTAGCTGTAATGGTCAACAAGAATTATCTTTCTAATAGTAGATTTGCCTGCTTTTTTATCAAAATTTCATTAAATATGTACTGGTAAGATTTGTCTTTTGTTAGCCTCAGGCTATGTTTCCATGGCAGCCTCACTGCTGGTCATTGCATTTCCCCTGCCAGCTGTACATTTACAACTTTTCCCTTACAAGACTTTCTGTAAAGGTCTTATGGTTTTATAGTACAGAAGAAAAAAAAAAAAAAAAAAATTAAAAATAGTATCTTCCTGTAAGATTAATGTGCTGGCTTTACTCAAAGAGTTCAACTATAACAAGAAATGAGGAAAACAAATGGGGAAATGAGGCTGGATCATGTTCCATAGGAAGAGGGCAAGGACTATGGCAGTCAGGAGTTAGAACTGCCACAGAAATACAGATTCAGAAAACTCAAGGAGTTCAGGTCAGCTGCTGACATTTAAATACCTCGTGTCATTTAAGATTCTTGCACACCCTGCCTAATCTCCAGAGATTTCACTACATCCCCCACGGGTCCTGCTGCTGACCAAGTGTGAACACCAGCTGTACCCCAGGGCCTCTCAGATAGCAGAAGGCTGTGCCAGCAGCTGGCACAGACCCCAGGTGTGCAGGCTGTCCTCTGCACTCCCTAAATTACTGCTGTCTTCTGCAAGTACCTTCTAGGCAATAGAGCTGGCTGCAGAGGTGACCATCAACTGCTGGTGCACCCAGCTTCAAAACTCCTTCCCATCCCAATTTCTGTTGGGTGGGAGTGTTGATCTGCTTGAGGGCAGGAAGGATCTTCAGATGAATTTGGACAGACTGTAACAGGCTGAGCAGGGAAGAGGTGGAATCACCATCCCTGGAATTGTTCAAGAGATCTGTGGCTGTGGCACTTGTCACTAAACTTGACATGGTTTAGTGGTGAACATGATGGTGTTCTGTTAATGGTTGGACTTAATCTTAGAGGTTTTTTCCAGCCTTAATGTTTCTGTAATTCCAAAAAAGATCCTTGCACTAAAATAGAGTGCATGATGTAACTGACCACATATTCAGTTTAAAAGAATTTGTAACACTGGCAGCAGAATGCTTCTATTTCAACTGCATATACTCAACTTTGTTTACCTAGTGTGCAGAGCTTCATGCAACCAGCATTAAACACTCATTTTCCACAGATGTTTTTGAAACAAAGAAAATTAATTTCCCTCCTTACAGTTTTATTATTATGAGCACTGTGACCACACTCAGACCAGGACATTTCATTTTATATTATAAGTGAATATAGCACAATCTAATAATAGTTTAAGTAGTGGTATATAAAGAGATGAGATCCATGTTCATTAAACATTAGGAAGAAATTATTTTTAGTGAATGTCATGAGACACAGGAACAGGTTGTCCAGAGAAATTGTGGATACCCTACCTGGAATCATCCAAGGCCAGGTAGGATGGGGTTTGGAGCACCCTGATCTACTGGAAGGTGTCCCTGCCCATGACAGAAGGTTGGAGCTAGGTGATCTTTAGGGTCCCTTCCAACCCAAGCCACTCCATGTATCTGTGATTCATGTTTGCTGTGTTTAATTCTTTATAACGAATTAAAAAGCATCTCAGAGAAAAAAATTAAATAAAGCACAAAATAAAACAAGGAAAGAAAGGTTCATAAATTGCTAAACAGAACATATTCAGACTGAAAATCATCAAAAGGCCTATATATAGAACAGTGATATATCCTGGCTCTAGGAAATTTAGATTAACTTGCATGTTATTGGAAAGAAATAAAGTGGATTTTGATGGATTTAGTCACTGCACCCAAATCATTATTAAATGCATATAACGTTTCATCACTAATTCTCTCTGCTTTGGAGTAGCTTGCACTGTGATCATGTTATATTTTGACTCCTCGTGCATAGTCTATTCTAATCTATTTTACATCCTCAGGAGATCTCTCCCTTTAATGCAAAGGAAAGCATTCTAAGAGCAAGTCATGTAGAGTTTTTCCCAAGGTATAACCTTCCTCTACATGTCTGATCTATTGCAATTCTGTGGCCTGTTCCTTCATTCCAACCATCAGGCTAATTATAGTCCCATTGTACCTTTCTGTATAACCCTGCAAGAGTCCGTCACACTCTGCCTGGCTTCTGACTTTTTCTGGCACTTTTTAATCCTCTGTCTGCTTAACTTGTGAGATCTGAGCCTTGATAGGAGGTCACTCCCTAGACAGCAGACCTCTGAGGAGTGTTCAGGTGTCAGAAGAAACCTTTGCTGTCAGTTGTGAGCAACTTTGTACTTTTCTCCATCACTCAGGGTCCGATTCCGTGTGGCACGAACGCCCTTCCTTCTCCTGAGCTCTGCAGTGGGATATATGAACTTCTCTGTGTCAGATCCCACACTTCAGGCCTGTCAAACCTCATGCACTAAGCACCCAGCACATACTCCTGCCTTTTTTTTTTCATAGTCCCTTACTGCCATACCTGTGGCTCACACATTAACAACCTGCAGCAATCTGGCCTCTTTCCTGTCCCATATGCCCATATCTCTGCATCCAACTCACACAGCCAGAAAAAAATATTGGCTCTAAATAAGTCTGAAATTACTCTGAGGAATTAAATTCGATGGATGCTTTCCAGCCATATGATACTATAATTCAGATGCTGCCAGAATCCCATGATAGATCACAGCTTTATCTCATTAATTAGGTATGGGTTATGTTTCTGAGAGATTTACATTAATTCTTTCACTATGTCCATGCAACTTCTTTCTGCTTCATTTTTAATGTGGCAGAGGACTTACATGACCTGAAATAAAAAAAAAAAAGGATGTGCAATCATGTCAAGTGTTACCCAGCAAAGTGGCAGAGAAATAGTTGGTTCCACAATAAAGTGGAACAGTGTGCCAGGCAGGATGTGAGAGTAGAAGAGAAAGTGCAGTTTTAAATGTTGGAATAAAATAAGAATATAGACATTTTTCAATGTAGCAGGCCTGAGCAGAAGAGCTGTGGAAAAGGACAGATCACTGAGACATATAGGCTTATGGTTTCCAGGATATTAAAATGAACTATATCAGAACTAGATAAATTGAACTAGATGAGTTAATTGAATTGATTTAATTGATTGAACTAGATAAATTTACTATATCTGAACCAGATAAGAGAAATTGAAAGATGTTAATCTTATTTGATGTAAATATTAAATTGATACCCAGATGCCAAATTAAAAGTAAAATTCAAAAAATGCTAAACCAATTATGGCAGATCTAGAGACATCAATGTAAACAACCAGCAACAAGAACAACAAAAATCAGAATTGCAGCATTGTTGAAATTCAACTGATATACTGGATACATCAGATAGAGCTGATAAAAGGGAAGATATACAAGATACTGAAAACCAGACCCAATCTTTATTTTGATTTTATCAAAGTCAAAAATAATAGAGTTTAGTGTGACAGATAGAAGGTCATTAGATTTCTTTTTCCAAAAGCAATAATTTAAATCACAGTATGAGAAGAGACAAGACTTTGAAATGAGTAAGAGACAATGTGGTGGTGGCCACACAGGAGTAACAACATTGCAGTTGATCATCACAAATTTTTGGGTTGAAAGGGAACTTAAAGACCTTTTGCTTCCATCACCTCTGCCACAGGCAGGGACAGCTTCCTCTAGACCAGGTCTTTCAGGGTCCCATCCACACTGGCCCTGAACATTTCCAGAGAAACCAGGATGCACATGGAGAGGTGTAAAAGAACATATCTTGCAGATATTTTGTGTTTCTGTCTTGAATATAAGATAAGTGACACTGCTCAAGAGGGCTATTTTGCAAGTTTTGGAGAAGAAAGAAGAAAAGGTGTGGCAGTCTCTTGACCAATGGTGAAGGGGAAGTCAGTGTGTTCCCTTGATCTGTCAAGACTTCCATCTTGAAGAGAGAGGGAGGCAAAGCAGTGTTTTTTATAAAAAATGCCAAATATGGAAACCAACTTTTAATAATCATATGCATGGAAAGTCATACAGCAATCCTTACTACTAGAAAGTAGAAATAAAGACTTATAAAATTTATTTTGCACTAGTACTGGTAACACTAAGAGCTATTGCTGTGTGAGAGCTGTTATATGGCTGTTAATGCACACATTTGTTGGTGTATGTTTTGCAACTAGAAGGTTGCATACTAATAAATTTACAACTTATTTATCAGCTCGGGGTGATTTTGAGGTGGGATTTTGTTAACTCATATTTTCTCACATTTCTCAGAATATTGTGTACATGTGAGAGGGAGATTTATGGATAGGAATAAAATGTCAAGAATCTGTGAAAATCGATATTCACATATTTTATAAAGAAGTGGGAGATACTCGAGAAATATTTTTGTATGTTTATTGTGTTAAACTATTTTGACTACAGTGAATCAAACTTTTCTGAAGTGGGGTTGTTCACTTACACCATTCTCGATTAGCTATGAACTCTTGCATACTTCAGCAGTAACCAGGCCATTTTTAAATTCAAAAAAACCACAGTGATCTCAGCCTTTGCAGTTTCATCATAGCATGACATTATTTAATACAGCATTGCTGTTTCCTGATAGCAGTGTTTCTCCTGTGAAGGAGGCAGTAATTAAAAAATAATTGTCTGTGGTTTAAGTTGTTTGGTTAGATGCATATAGCATTTCAAGAGAGTAATCTGTTACAGGAGGCTTAAGGACTTGTTTACATGCCTGCTTTGCAGATACCAGCTTTCTGTAGAGTGAGTACACAATCAGGTCTGGCCTTTTATCAGGGTTCAAGTTCATCATGTCTTGTCACTATCTTTGTGTAATTTATTCATAATCTGCCCAGGTTATCCCACTCTGTTGTACAGACACTTTGATGTTTCATTTTCTTTCTTCCCTGTTGAATCACCATTCAGTCACAAGTTCTGTATCTGGCTTTCATAAAACCATAGAACATCCTGAGTTGGAAAGGACCCACCAGGACCACTGAGTCCAACTTCTGGCCCTGCACAGGACAACCTTAAAAATCCCACCAAGTCCCTGAAATCATCCAAATGCTTCTTGAACTCTGGTAGGTTTAGGGTCATGACCACTTCCCTGGAGATCCTGTTTCGTTATTGTTAGGGTTTGGACAATTTTCTTTCTTACTCATCACCATTCCTTTGCTGTCTGCATGACAAATAACGTGTTCATTATGTGATGCAAAAGCAGTTTTAAACACATAGAATCCTAAAAGCATTTCCAGGACACTGGTTCTCTAGAGTTCAGACATGTGCCAGCCAGCTTTCCTCTCTTCTGATTCCCATTAAAATGTGCATCACAGAGTGTGTTTAATTACCTACATGACACCACAGCAGAGTGTTAAAAAAAGTCTGGCCCCTCACACAATTGTTCAAATGATCTTCCACCAAACAGCTTTTGTTTGTCCAAGCATATTTCAATCCTGCCAGATGGGAATCATCAAAGAAGTGATCATTGTCATCACTGATGCCACACATCACATAGCCAACCTAAACTCAAACCTCGTGATTCTTGATAATGAGGAGTAAGCTATGGAAAAAAATATGAAAGAAAAAACAACAACCAAATAGCAGAAATTCAAGTCCAGTATGGTTGTGTGGGAGGCAGTTGAAATGCAATATAAGCAACCCATAGTCATCAAAAAGCACTGGACTAGTCAGATCTGAAAATATAGCCAGTACCAAAGTGATATGTCTACACAGAGGATTCTCATTGTGGAAACTCCTTCTCTGTAATTTGAGAATGAAAAAATTACACTATAATTAATGTCAAACAGGAAAATAATTGTAGAAATCTCACATTTTTAAAAGAGTATGGCTATTTTAGCAGAAAATGTCAACGGGAGCACTTCAGTTTTCATTCAGTCAAGGCATTTTTATAGAAAATTTTTCTTTCAGTAGCTTAGTATTTATTAGTTACCTAAAAAATGGAAAAAAATAAAATCTCTCATGTGTGACTCATCTAAGTTTATATGGAAAACAAACAGCAACGGAGGTTAGAAATAATAAAAAAAAAATTCTGGTCTCTTGACTAACAGTTTAACTCCTGATCTCATCTTTTCACCTTGGAAATATGATTTAGATGAGGAAGAATCTTTCACTTGTTTGCTGTAGGATAAAATATGATTTCCCAGTGTTATGGCCATTCCATTTGAATTTGCTAATTTATTCGCACACACATACACACACAAACAAAGACTCAAAATTATGCAGAAATAAAATATAGTTTTTAAGTTTATAAAGAATATTATAAATAAATAATTCACTCACTGCAAAGATAAAATTAAACTCCTGGGAATAAACACCTAGGAAGGAAAGTTCTCTGACAGGTAAAAGAAGAGAGAAGAAGCTGTTTCTTTAGTCCAAACCTCCTACTAATTTTTCTCTCTGTCTTTCACTCTGAGTTCCCAAGCTGGTTTTTAAAATCTCTGGCAGAGCATCAACAGTGCAGTGGTAAACTAAACCATCCAGTCACTTCCATCCAATTAGACCTGATTTATTCCTTTTTAAAGGGCCAACCACGACAATCTCTTTGGGGGCTGATGGATAATGACTCTGATACGGTATTTGAACCATTTATATTGTATCAGAGTGTTTCACAGAAAAATCAGGGTAGTCCTATTAGAATTTTCCTAAAGAGATGGAAATATCTTTGATTTTTTTTCAGACTTTTTTTTGTATATTCTTTTCAGAGGGAAATGACTTTTAATCAATTTAGTTAAATGTACCTTGTTCATGTGCTCTTTTTTTTTTTTTTAATTTATTGACATGATGTCCATCTAAGATGTTTCAATACTGCCAACTCTTGCTTCCTATTTCCTACATTTCCTAGATTCCACTAAAAGTGTGCTTTGTCTTTCAGCATTTATCAGTATCTTCATGACAGCCAGTGAATAGCAATCTTTAAGCTTTTCACCTGGCTGTTCTCATGATGCCTTAGACTTGGCATCTCTCAAAGGATCCTGTCCTCAGAAGAATACATTGGGAAAAAAAGTTCAGACTGGATTTAAGGAAAAAGCTTTTCCTGATAAGGACCATCAAATATCAGAATAGGTTGTCTTGTCAAGTTATGCTCTTGGCCACCCTTGGGGAATTTCTAGACCAGAGTGAACAATGTTCTAAAGACTTGGTTTGGCCTCACATCTGACCTTGCTTTAATGAAGAGGTGGACTAGATGTTTTCCTCAGGTCTCTTCTTAGCTGAGGCTTCCTGTGATCCTGCAAATGAGGGGGACTAACCTCTGAGTTCTTTTTATTGACTCTGCCTATGTTCCATGAGGAAAAAATATTCCCTCCATCAAAATGTATTGATTATTTTGAGGCAAACTCAGTGGGAAATCTCATATCTTTTTTCTGTTGGAGGCTGAAGCACACGATAATTTGCTAGTAACTGTGCAGGAGTGTGTATTTTCCCATTGCCCATCGCAAGATAAAAGTCAAATTGGAAAAATCTAGGGTGAAGCAAGACATCAAGATGGCCAGTGATGAAAGAGGTGAAGTTTTATTGAAGTGCTGTCTGGAACAAAGAGGTCTAAGATGAATCCTTTTCTCTCAAGTGTGATACCAGTGCAGAAGCTTTTAAATGTCTCTACATTTCATAAAGCCACCTGTAAAGCAGAAACAAGGTATCCTTTCAGCTTAATACAATGAGACTCTTCATACAGGCTGTCTTTGTCCACTTGTTTGCAGAGTGTGTTGCATAATAAATTCTGCCCCAGTCCTGTCTCAGCACTCCAGATGCTGCTGTAATACTCAGAGGCAGGAACTGGGGCAGAAAGGGGTATTGGGCTCAAGCTAATAGAAAAAGCAAAAGTTTTAATATAAATCATCAGTCTTTTCTTGGTGTATTACAGCATTTCTGATAGGAAAGGGTTTGGAGAAGTTAAAATTCCAGTACCAGTTTTCTGGCTGTTAATTGTATTTTGTTGCTACTGTTGTGAATGCTACTGAAATAAAAATAGAAGGGTAAAGAGGGAGGTAGAAGACAATATGGCCTACATGATTCTATTCCTTTCCTCTAGAAGCAATGATTATTTCTCTCAAAATATTCTTCAAAATTCAACAGAGACTTTTTTTTCTTTTCGATCAATAAATGCATATTAATCTCAGATTAAATAACACAATACTTTAGTAGTGATATTCCAGAATTGGACAAAAAAATCTGTGAGTATTTGATTATTTTCTATTACTATTTCTCTGTAGTTTTTCACAGTGAGTAGATTAATAGCACTGATCTTCTCCGTTGGGGTTTGGCAATGGAAATCGGTCATAGAGCTCTGTGACCTGGAGGTGACATTAATTATCATTAGAGTCTAAGGATTGCACCGACAGGAAGAGGGATGCTGTAATGTAATTCCAGAACCAGCACCTTTCTTAAAACTTTTTAGACACCTTCAACAAAACTCCTGTTCACTCTGAATCTCCCACTGCATCCTTTTAGCACTTCACTTTGTATCATCCATCAGAACATAGATGACACATCTTTCTTCATCTCGCTTTCCTCTGGATGACCCTGCTTTTATCTTTCTTTGGGAACTAAGACTCCTATGAATTCCTGCACTCTTTTACTGTGAGGAGATAATCTTTAGCAGGCATTTGGCCATAAGTGGAAAGCTTTCACTTATCTCTAATGGTCTCACTACAGAACACTACTCTTCCTCTCCTGAAGTGCAGAGTGGAGAAGATACAGTGCCCATTTGTATCCTCCTTGAAAGAAGTTTCTTCTCACCTTTCCTAATCACTGCTTTGGCAACTGAGGATGTTTAATACAGCATAGTTGTGCTACATAATAGTGACACAGGCCCTAACCAGACTGTAGATTTTGTTTTGGAACTCTAAAGCTTTTGTTGGCTCAGGTCCTTCAAGCACAAACTTCTCAAATGGACACTGGCGTTCTGCTGGGTGGCATTTTGTATCAGAAACATCACCAAGTTCAGGGCCAAGTGCAAGGTCCTGCACCTGGTTTGGAGCGATCCTAATATCAACACAGACTGGAGAAGGAATGGACTGAGAGCAGCCCAGTGTGAAGGACCTCGGGATACTGGGAAAGAAAAATTGGACGTGACCCATTAATCTGTGCTCACAGCCCACAAAAACAACCACGTCCTGGACTGATCCCACAGGGGGGACAGCAGGTGAGGGAGTGGATTCTGCCCCTCTGCTCAGGTGAGATCCCATGTGCAGTGCTGCATGCTGTGGTTTTCCCAGCACAGGGAAGACACAGAACTGCTGCAGTGGGTCAAGAGAATGATCACAAAGGTTATCAGAAGGTTGAAACACCTCCACTGTGAAAATGGGCTGAGAGAGTTGGGGCTGTTTATCCTGGAGAAGAGTAGCTTTCTGGGAGACCTAATAGTAGCTTTTCAATTTATAAAAAAGGATTTATAACAAAGAAAGAGAAAGACTTTTTTTTTTTTTTTACAAATGTCTGTAATGATACAGTGAGGGGTAATGAGTTTAAACTGATAGAGGATAGGTTTAGATTGAGAATAAGGAAGAATTTTTTTACAGGGAGAGGCTGCCCAGAGGAATGGTGGATGCCTCACTGTTGGTAGCATCCATGATCAAGCTGGATGGGTCTTTGATCAATCTGATCTAGTGGGAGTTGCCCAAGACAAAGGAGTTGGAATAGATGATCTTTAGTGGCTGCAGTCAACCAAAAGCATTCTATGGCTATTTTCTGCATTTGCAACCTCAACCAAAAAATACTTCACTGTTCACAGTGCTATGTTGATACTTTGCCTATAACCAAACTAAACCTATAACTAAAATAGTATTGAGGAGGTTACTAAGACATTACTTCTTGGTTTTGGGTTTCCTGCAGTGTTTAATGAACCACGTGAAACCTTCCAGGAACTCAGATTATTAGACAGATGCACATGAGTTGAAAAGGTAAACTCCACATTAATTGAGGACTGGCATATCAGCTCTGTTAATTGTGAACCCTCTTGAACAAAGTTTTCAGTTTATACATAGATTATTAGAACACTGCTTACTGCTACCTCAAGTAGGCAAATCCAAAATGTTTCACATAAAAAACACTGTAGCTCTTCCTCTACATTTGCTTTCTTTGGATTAACAAGCACTGCTGATCTGTATAGAAACAGAAATCCTTAGAGTCCACTTTAATGATTTGCATATGCAATACCCCACTAAAATCAAATACATTATTTTTGCACTCAGAAGTAATCTAATATCTTGCTTCTTTGACCTATATTCCACGTGTGTTGTTTAGTGTATGCTGTCACAGAGCCAAAGCCTGTGGTTAGTACTTAATTAATATGCTTCTGTTATGCACTCATTAGCACTTCAGTTAAAATCTCCAGATGCTGGAGATAAATAGATCCATGAAACCCATTGCAGTACATGTTCCAACCAGCCAAACAGTGGCATACTTCTCTATATAGGATAATATTCAATTAAAACTCTCATCTCTCAATACTGGAAAAAACAGCTTTCATTGTTTTAAAGTGGTGTTGTGGATAATGATGGATGGGAAGAAAAAGAGAGAAGGGAAGAAGAAAAGGAGTGAAGATGGTAAATCTTCAGTTTCTTGAACGTCTGTGAGCTTTCTTTTTGTAAAATAGTTTCCATTAAGATTGCAGTTATGCAGCAAAATATAGCTAACCTTTGAGTTATGCAAAAGAAAGTATACTGTTTTATTTTCCTTTTTTTTTTTTTTTTAGAAGGCTTTCATGTAATTTTCAATGAGATGGTTTCATGTGTCTGGGATATTTTATGTACTTAAGAGTCTATACTAATTTGTAAATACAGTTGTTATTTCTTGTTGTTATTTCTATTGTTATTACTGGAAAGGTATCCAGTAGTTTCAGAAATGGGCTAAGGCTTCCTTGTTCTAGGTATTGCAGAAACACAGACAAGGAGACATTCTTTGCAAGATGATTTTACTGAGTGAAATGTAAGAGCTACATACAGCTAAAGATGTGGAGATTCAGACTTTTACACAAGAATATGCTGGTGATTTCAACACAATAATTTTCCATCTCATCTCTGAGCTTCATGAATCCTAGAATGGTTTAGGTCGGAAGAGACCTTAAAGATCAGCTGGTTCCAATCTCCTGTCATGGGCAGGGACACCTTCCACTACAGCTGGTTGCTCAAAGCCCCATCCCACCTTGCCTTCAACACTTCCAGGGATGGGGCAGCCACAGCTTCTGTGGGCAGCCTCTGCCAATGCTTCACCAGCTTCATGATAAAAATGTATTCCTAGTAATTTGAGCCTACTGTCTGTCAGTTTAAAACCATTCCCCTTTGTCCTATGGCTACATGCCCTCTCTCCAGCTCTCTTGTAACCCCTCTAGATACTGGAAGATCTCAGCAGAGTGGAGCTGAGGGGCAGGATCCCTTCCCTCACCCTGCTGCCCACACTGCTCTGCATGCAGCCCAGGATGGAGCTGTTTTTCTGGGCTGAAGGTGCACATTACTGGGTCATTTCCAGCTTCCCATGCACCAGCACCCCCAAGTCCTTTCTGGCAGGGCTGTTCTGATTCCATTGATTGAGAACAATGATTGTACAGGCCCAGCCTGTACATGTGCCAGGGATTGCCCAAGCCCCAGTTTAGGACCTTTCCCTTGGCCTTGTGGAACTCCATGAGGTTTGCACAGTCCTCTCCTGCCCATCCAGGTCCCTCTGGATGCCATTCCTAATATCCAGCATATGACTGCCCCAAACAGCCTGATGTCATCAGCAAACTGCTGAGAGTGCACTCAATCCCACTGTCCACATCTCCAACAAGATGTCAAACAGTGCCAGTCCCAACACCAAACCCCAGGAAACACCACTCATTTTTGGTCCTTTGTCATATCCCTCAGACAATATGGATTTGGTAGGTGTCCTAAGTGCCTCAATCAGAACCAGGCACCTTTAATTAGAAAAAGTAAATTGAGTGTTCAGAGATCTTTTCAGTGTTTAAACTTTCTGCCCTTTGTCTTATGAGACCACTGAGCTGGTGGACACTAGTGAAATAAACTGAGTACAATCTCCTCTGACGTGGAATTAAGAAAAACTGATCTCTTCTCAGGGAATTATGGCACCTTTTTTCTCAAATCTTTTCAGGATATCTGCAAGAAGGCATGATCCTTTTATATAAAGATTTTAAAGTACAAACCACTCAGTTTGACTCATGCATTAACTTTTCGAAAGTCAGTGTTCTCCACTTCTTTATCATCAACTCTGTTAAGGAAGAGAAGGATGACTTTTCAAATCAAAGTATATTCTGTGAGTCTGTCTATCAAAAATATTAGTTTTTTAGATGTTCCTAAAAGCATTTAAGCTCTGAGATGGAATAATCTGGTCCTAGTGCCTTTAGACTAAACTCAAAGAAGTGGAACCTGCCTGTTTCCTCTGATGCAAAGACAAAAAAAAAAAAAAAAAGGTAGCAAGATGGAGTAACAGTAACTTTGTGCAAAAGGAAGAAACTAGTCATTGGAAGAAAAAATTTGAGAAGATGTGCAGAGCTGAGCAGACATTTGTCCAGCCCTGAAAACCACCACAACACCAAGAGTGAACTCAGCTGATTACTGTAAAATGCACCAGATCACTTTGAATGTGCTGTTTAAAAGCAACAGAGATAGAAGAGTGCTAAGCCTCAGTTTAGAGTGGAAGTTTCAAGGGCAACTGAAGGAGAGGGATGTGTGATCGTAAAGATTTATATATATATATTAAAAGTGAAATGAGGTGTCAGAGAAATATCAGGATTTCTGGAAGCTTTTCCAAAGCTACAGCTTTGATCTGTGTGAGGCTGATACCTCTCTAACTCTTTTTCTTTAACTCTACATTCTTTCTCAATTAGAATATTTCACCAGGCTTGTTATCAGACAGTTCTTCCCAGAGAAATTATTTTTGTATTTAATCCTCAATGTCAGGTGACTGAGCTAAATGCTTAAGGGAATTGATTACCATTTCTTAACTCTATGGTTTGTTTTTTCCCTTGGTCATTCATTCTTGCAATAGATAGGCAGACAGACATATTGTTTATTTTTAATCCATATATGTATTCTAGCACTATCTTGTACACTGTCATTGTATGTACAAGTTACACTTACTAGGCAGATCAGGTCTCATACAGGCAGAAAAATAGATATCAAGTATCCTTTGGTTTTCTTTGATATCCATGCCTAATTTTCCATGGGAAAATATACATATCAAAGGTAACTTAAAAATGGGGAAAAATGAATTTCTAGGTTTAGCCAAACAGCAACTTTAAAAATTTACTTTCCACTGTAGTTCTAAATTTTAAAAAGCCATAGCTCATTTTGGGCTTTAGTAATTCCCAAATAACACTTAACTCTAGTTCAAGGCTTCTTTTCAAGCTTGTCCTCTTTCAGACCTCTTTTCTCTGACAAGTGTTTTCAAACTGTATTTTCTATCCCAAAGGTTGAATTATGCTTTGGGCTGGGTCCAGTGAGCCAAAGTTCCTCCAGAAGATTATCAATAATTTACTTGCAGCTCCTACTCCTTTGTCTGATAGTGTAAATGCACTGGAAATGACTGCAGCAAGGTACAGCCAGGAAATCAAACCTTCCTGCTGGCCATGTAAAGGCTGCTGTTCCAGGGCTGCAGGAACCTTTGTGCCAAAATTTCTGTGTGACAATGACATTATAACCTACTTTGCATTGGGACAAAGAATGGGTACTACTAATGACTTGTGGCACAGATAACCCAGATAAATAGGTTAATCAGATAATCTAGTAAAATAGAGGTACATACATACATGTGTGTGTGTGTATATATATATATATATGTATATATATGTTCATGTGGTATATATATCATAAAATCACAGGATAGTTTGGCTTGGAAAAGTACCTTCAGGATCATGTAGTTCCAGTCCCCTGCCAAGTACTGGGGACACTTTTTAATAAACCAGGCTGCTCAGAGCTCCATCCAACCTGTCCTTGAACATTTCCTGGGATGAGGAAGCAGCACAGCTTCTCTGGGCAACCTGTACTGGTGCCTCATAACACTCTGAGTGAAGAAACTCTTCCTATTATCTGATCTAAACCTGCTCTCTGACACTTTGAAGCCATTCCCCCTCGTCCTGTCACTACACCTTTCTGTAAAACATCCCTCTCCATCTTTCTTGTAGGTTCCCTTCAGGTACTGGAAAACTGCAGTTTGGTCACTCCAAAGCATTCTCTTTTCCAGGATGAAAAATCCCAATTTTCTCAGTCTTTTCTCACAGGAGAGGTGCTGTAACCTTCTGGTCATCTTGGTGGCCCTCTGGACTCATCCCAACAGGTCAAAGTACTTCTAGTCCTGGGGCCCCCAGGCCTGGATGCAGCAAATTCCTGGCTCATGGAGTAGAGGTACAGTGTGTGTGTGTGTGTCTGTAACAGATATATATATTTATGTGTGTATGATTAATACATAATAATGAAGAGATATTATCCTCACTTCCCTCTCTATGAGCCAATTTGACTCAGAGAGGAAGACACTGCTGAAAATGTATCTTGAAATTAGACATTTTAACTACGTTTGTTCTCTTGGGATGGGAATCAACAGCTCTGTGGTTAGGATACTTTGGGAAAGCTCTGATCTCCACAGTAAGACAAGAGCTCTGGTGTTTGGGACTGCTCATTAAAACAAAATAGCTTTTTTAAAATCTGTTTTTCAAAGTAAATTTTCCCCTTAAGTCCCTGATGTCAGCAGATTTCTCCCTTGTGATAAGTCCACTAGCAGCTCAAAAAGAATAAATAAATAAACATGAAAATTCCTGGATGCTAATGAGACCCCCAGAAGCAAGACTGGAGCTTGATACATCACCTCTGCTGCTTGATTTCCTTGGGAAGGTTCCAGCCACTGCGTGATGTCAGCCTGAACGTCTGGCTTCAGTACCTGAATTTTCATAAATTTAGCAATCAGCTCTGGAGTCCCAAAGGGGCTGTAAGGACTTAAAATCAAGGCTTCAGGAGAGCTGCAGTTGTGCAGCATGTGGGGTAGGCTCCTGTTTACCTTTCCTCATCACTGTGTGCTGGAGCATTAAGCTGCTGCTGCACTCTCCAGATTGATGGAAGAGCCCTGCGACACTTCTTCAGGGTGCACTTGAGTTAATTGAGATAAATACTCTTCTGCAAGATGCAGCTGGTGCTCAAAGAGTCCTGGAAGATACATTATCTGATTTGAGGAGGCCCATTTCTCATGATTTATTTTCATGTTGCACAGTACTGAGGGCAAATTTTTGGGTTCTGTGTCAGTATCTATAAATTTGACAGCAACCTGGTGCTCCTTGTCTCAACAAGCTTGCTTTCTAACCCACATGCCTGTGTTGTACTCATGGCTGCAGCACTTTGGGTTAAACTCTTTTTGTGTTCTGAACTCTTTACATGGAAGAACAAGCTCAGAGGGAGAGTTGTGCTTAGATAAAGCATCAAATATAACTGCTTCTTCCTCGAAAATGGAATAATTTCCTTATCTTTAGTCAGTTTTAGAGACATATCAGCAGAAGTGCCCTGTGCTGTTACTTCTTCAAGTGGCTATATTTCAGATCATGACAAATAACAAAAGGAAATTTTTAATTTGCTACCCCATGTCCAACTTTCTCCTGCCTTCTGGCCCCAAATCCTCTCTTTCTACGTTTCCTGAACAAACATGAATGAGGATCATATACCTTTGGAAAGAGGAATCTGTTTCAGTCCTTGTTCATCACTGTCTCCCTGTTTCTTCTTCTAACTAGTACTAAAGCTTTACATTCCATGAATGAACTTTCAAATAAGATTGTTGAAAATCTAGGTCATAAAAATTACCATCATCTGAAATTCATAAATAATTGGGAGAAAAAATTCATTCAGAATAGCAGAAGCAAGCAGATTTTATTTTTTTGTACTTTGATTTGGCACATAAAACACTAGAAGTAAGGAAAAAAAAAATAATAAAAAAATAATGTGAAGCACTTTCTGTTATTTCTTGAAAATACACTTAACTTCCCATTGTTTTTCTTTCTTCCATGAGAAACAGAAACCTCAAAAAAACATAAAAACGACAGTAGTTCAACTAATGAGTTGCTGAAGATTGAAAAACTCTTTTCCAACAGTATTGGAGCCTGTGTAAACACTGGTTATACTAAAGATTAAGTGTCTTCCCAAATGTGAAGTCAGCCCTGCAATGTATTGTGGGATGAGTAAGAGCCCACCTGATCCTTTTCATGACTGTAATTGAGAAGTTGTTTCCACATTTGAGTGTTTTATTTTAAATGATGCAAAGTTGTTACTTACTCTTTAGTAATACATAAGCAAGGGAAATTCAACAGATGGTGCCACACCAAGCAATACCATCTTATTTGAAACTACTTTAGCAAAAATTGAATTTGGTAGAGGCAGACACATTTTGGGGCATGGCTGTTTTAGTTTTTATTACTTCTGTCTTAAGGTTTCTTTGTAGATTGAATTACTAACTTAAGTTTCACACAATTTCCACTGTAATTTAACTGTGCTGCTACAGTGCAAATTTTCTTGTTCAGAGAGTGGATATAGCCCATTGAAAAGATAGAAGGATCACATAAGATAGGGGATCACATAAGAGTTTTATTTCAATGAAATAAAATTTTCAATCAGAAAATTTATTTCACTGTATTTCATAATGTTTAATTTTTCATGATGCAAACTGAATATAAGAGAAATCCAGATGACATCTTGGTCTTTCAGGTGTCCTTGACCTGGGTGTGACTGGAACAGCAGCAGTTGTTCCAGAGCTGTGTTTTACACTTGTGATCAAAAAAAGCACTAATAAAACATTTGTGTTTTAGCTGTTGCTGAACTCTGTTCACATGTCATTGTGCTGTGTTTCTCACTTTGCCCTACACTGAATTTACTGGGGGTGAACAAGAGGTTGGGAGAGGACAGAAGTTAATTAAAGATTACTAATTAATTAAAGATTACAACTAATTAAAGATGTTGAGGGAGGTGATTGTGTCCCTCTGCTCTGCTCTGGTGAGACCCCACCTGGAGCATTGTGTCCAGCTCTAGGGTCTCAGCACAGGAAGGACCTGTTGGAATCAGTCCAGAAGAGGCCACCAAGATGATCCAGAGGGATTAAGCACCTCTCCTATTAGGAAAGGCTGAGAGATTTATGCTTGTTCAGCCTGCAAAATAAGAAGCTTTGGGGTGACCCAGTTTTGGCTTTCTAGTACCTGGAGGGAGGCTACAAGAAATATTGAGACTTTTTTTTCAAGGATCTGGAGTGCCAGGACAATGGGGAATGGCTTCAAGCTGAAGGAAAGTAGATTCAGACTAGATATTATGAAGAAATTCTTTTCTGTGGGGGTGGTGAGGCACTTGTACAGTTTGTCCAAAGAAGCTTTTTCTGCCCCATGCCAGAAAGTGCTCAAGGCCAGGTTGGATGGGGTTCTGAGCAAGCTGATCTAATCGAAGGTGCCCCTGCCCATGGCAGGGCTGCTGGATCTATTTGATCTTTGAGGTCCTTTCCAATGCAGGCCATTCTATGTTCCTGTGATTCTATGATATTCCATGCCATGATATAAAATCATAGAATATCCTGAGTTAAAAGGAATCCAAAATGGTCATTGAAGTCCATCTCCTGACATGCATGGCAGTAAAAAGGGAGAGAAGCAGTTTTAAGAAGTCAGCCATCTGTTGTTCAGGAATAGACTGGGATTTGGTCTAATCGTGGGAGATTGTGAGCAATTGTCTTTGAATCTCACATTTGTTTGGAATAAAGAGTTGGCTTGATATTGTGAACTGGACATGGTTCAAAACCTGTATTTTGCCTTCATTTGAGGCCTATTTGTTTAGTCAGTGCTCGTTTGCTTTTGAGGTAGATTTTTAATGGTATCATCATTAATGTCATCAAAGACAGTTCTCCAAGGCACCATTCCAAAGAGAAAGAGAAAAACATGATGAAAAGTAAAATCTTGTGATCTACTGGATCAGGAAATACCTAGTAAACAGTGGAAAGCAAAGGACAAGAATTTAAAGCTTTTAGACTTTCTTATATATTAAATGAAAGAGAACGTTTTGGAATTATCATAATCCATCTGGGCTGTCAGAGGAAAGAAAGATCTCTTCTCTTAACTACAAATGAGTCTGTTGTTTTCCAGGTTCCTACAAAGGAGTAATAAATACTACTGATTCACTCTCTGAATTCTCAAAATTATTGCTCAGATGAGTATGATGAGAATGAACAAAGTGGTTCTTAATCTTCTGGGTAACTTTGAGGGACACAATGGTAGTGAATGGACCACTCACCATGTCCATCTGTCATATATTCAGGAACAGCTGAAGCCCAGTAACAAGCAGGATTGAAATTCAAATTACATTTTTCAGTGCCCTTACTCTACTGATATTCAGACAAACTGTCAGTAAACAAGATGTGCTATCAGTCAATTAGTAAATTCTCTGTCTTGGGTTTTGTTTCCTGAAACTGCAGTCATGTCCAACTCATAAATATAAATTTGTGTGTGTGTGTTCCTTAAAGGTGTGTACAGCAGGAAGTCCTTTCATCAGAATATTCTCTCATTTTGGGTAGAACTACAAGCCCCCTCCCAAAGAAGGTCTATAAAGGACAAGACTGCAGCTCTGCTTAAGGAAGGACCAAAAATCTTCCTTGGCAGTGAAACAGTTGTGGGTATTGGTAGAGCAGCCCTTTGCACAGTTTGACTTTCTTCAGTAACAAGTGTCCCAATCAATTCCCAAGTGGCACCCAGGGTATAGCACAGTCTAGGGATTATTTCCAATAAACACCTTGGATGAAGGTACATGATTGTTCAGAGTAATAGTGTTTAACAGGTGCTAACAACAGGAGGGACACGGATTGTTCCATGACAGTTGGCATTGGTGGTAGATAAGTGTTTAATTTACAAAAAGATCTTTAAAGTCATCCCAGGGTCCTTCAAAATCATTCCTGTTCCCAGAGGACATGGAAACAAGCTGTGACAGAAGCAAAACACTGGGGGTTCTGTAGTGTATATAATGGCATCCATGTAGTGTGAATCAAAGGTGTGCTTGGCTCTCTCTGTAGTGACTTCAGCAACTTCTCCTGAGTGACCTGAGTTCAGATAAGTGAAATCATTGTAATGCCTTATGATATTTTCTGTGAGTTTGTTTTTGGGGCTTTTAGTTTTAGTGTTCTGTTGGTTTTATTTATTTTTTAAATAAATATGCAACAAAAATTTTTCTGACATTTTCCACTTTATTCTGCTGAAGCTAACCCTGATTAATTAAAACCCCATTAAAACACAGCTGTGAACACTTATAAACTTTTAATTTTTGATACTTTACGAGCATCTTGCTTTAAACAATCTCTGCCATTTGCTGATTAGTTTTCTTTGTTGTTTTTGTGGTCAAAGAAGGTAATATTGAATCAAATGAGCTTTGAAAAGGAAGAGGTAAACAAGTTGACAGTTTTTTTCTGTCAATATGAATGGACACAAACTGCAGGTTCCTCTATATTTATTACTTTTTATATCTAAATGGTGCTATACAGAATACTGTGTATTTATATTTTAGCTCATATTTTGTTACACAAAATTTCATGGAAGCTAAAGATATTTCAGCAAATGAGAAGAAGAACCCCAAATCACAGTACCATGTTTGATCAGCCTTGCATTTATATTTTTCTATTCTGTTAAATAAATGATAGTCGATCTCTTTAGATGAGTGAATAATTGCATATTTATTTTAGTTGAATTTGTGTTAGCATAGAAGGAAAAGTAACCACATGTTTGAGCAAGGTTATGGCATTGGTTAATGTGAAAGCAGGTTTCTTTATCTAAAGTAATCTAAATTGGAGCAAGGTTATAAGTCAAATAACAAAGGTTCCTGACAAAGCTGTGATATACTTAATTTCTTTTCTCATTAAAGAATAATACAGTGTCCTTAACAGACAGTCACTTTTTGAGTATCTCAGGAGATCAGATTAATATGGAGTATAGTAATATGGAGTATATAGTAGTAAAGTGCTTAAATGGACTCAATCAAGACCAAGTGAAATTCATCCTAGGATTATTAGAAAGATAGAAGGAGAAATTACAAAATTCTATTAGTTTAGCAATCTGTCTTATTATATGCTACAGAAAAAAAAGGAGGGGGCAAGGGGAGGAAGAAGAGCTAAAGTGAACTTTCTTCTAGTGAACTTTTCACCACTTTCCTAGAAGACCTTGGAATGATGATTATTTATTTATTTATTTATATAACCCATGGTGAACCCTAAACCCTCCATTTTTTCTCCTGACTAAAATATAAGCAAGTTACCTAACCTCTTTGTACAGAAGATTTCCTCCTTGTTAAACTGCACTAACAAAGATTCCCTATCACTCAGGAAGTGCCATCAGGACATAAGTAGGATATAAATGGTACATAGGACTTGCAGCAGCTTCTGACCATAGGTAAATTTTGCCTTGATATTTGTAAAGCAGTGTAAGTCAGGATGGACAGAAGTGTGCCAAGGTCAGTTATGCTTAACACTGCAATTAACAGGTGGAATTTTGGGTTCACAGGGGGCAGAAGACCACATGTTCTTATACTTTGAAAAGCAGATTTGAACATTTTTATAGCATCATTATCAACTATTTCAGTGATGAAATTACTAGAAGAAACATAAATGCTCACAGTTTTATGGTCATAAGTGCACCAGGTACTACTAATTTCCAGAAAATTTATTTTCCATCTATATTCTGCCACTCTTAAATGAACTTTAGGGCATTTTCCTTCCATCCCCAATTGGTTTTGTTCTTTTTTGGTCTTGGTTCTATTATAAAGCAGGGACAATGCCTCTGTGGTATAAAATCATAATAAAATCCATAAAAACACTTGAAAGAAATTCCAGAATGAAATAGCAGGACAAGAAAGTTCTTTTCAACCATCTACTTGTGAGCTGAGAGGTAGACCATTGCTTTGCTACAGGATGCCATCTCCCCCTGTTTTACAAACCTATAAACCCTCACACTAAACAGATTCCATTTGTTCTCTTCAGTGTCCTTTAATTGACCAGTACTATCACATTAACTTAATTATTTAAGTACTTCTCAATCCCATGCTGTTACATGTACAGATGCTATGTGTATAACACATTAAACCTGGATAATTGACTGGCATTTAAGTGTCACCAGTTGTGTAATGTTCTGCATTTGGTTTATATTAATGACACTACGAAGAAATGAAATGCTTTGTGTTGATAAACAGACCTCACTTTTATTGCTGTTCAGAGCTGGAGCAATTTGGGAAAAAACCCCACTACTGCTATTAAAAAACCATGGTGCTGTGGAAACAGCAGCAGCGATAACCACTTGATCATCTGCATCAGTGTTATCTGAAACTGTAAATGTTTTTCTGTTAAAACCATGAGAAAACAGCAAGGACATATTTTGAGACTGACATTTTCCTGTATTTAAGTGTGTATCTACTTATTGAGCCAGGAAACCACAGCTCTAAGAAAGCTCAACAGAATTGAAACATTACTGGCTGCTTATTTCTTAATTACTTGAGGTTCTGAGAGGCCTACTGAAAAACAAACCCACCAGAAACTCTTTAAAGGCAAAAAAACCCATCCAGCAACCTCTGAATCACTTTCCTGAGATTTGTTATTACTTTCCATTTATCTTACCCAAGTGTTGGGATTAGTTGTAGACTCTGGATAAAGACAGAATCAATTTTAAGGCCTTATGGCAGCTGAGATCTCAAGTATCAAACACTCTTTGCAAACATTTTTATGATGTTTCTCAATGAAATAAATGCACTGAGTTTGTGACGTTAAGTTTGAAATTATCAGTCAAGAATGTCTGGCAACGCCGAGAGGACTCAGGGGCAATTTCCATCTGAGACAGATCATCTCTGTGCATTTCCCTTTGGCAAATTTGCCATAAATGCACATTGATCAGTAAAGGCTGGACCTTCCTCTCCCACAGCACAATCACTCAGCAGGGCCTGTCACAGTGAGATGGTTCAGTTGTAATGGGGGATCACAGTGGGGCCTAACCCAGTAGGAACTGAAAGAACCCACTTCTAGCCTCACAAAGAAGAAGAACCCTGATCAAAATCCTGTGTTTATTGCATTTTTTTTGATTCCACTCAGTGAATTAAATCCTGAGATTAGATACGCAAAGCTTGTACAAGAAATGTATGCTTAGAAAATGTAATAAAAAATTTTATGTCTAACTGAAACTCACACATGAAAATTCACATTCAAGTTAGGTTAAACATTGGGGAATAGTTTTGTCTGAGGAAATAAAAAGACACAATAGTAAAAAAAGCCCATACTCTTTCCCATTTAATGCCAATAAAAATAAACACCACCCACATTTAGAAAAAAAAAAACAAAAACAAAACCCAGTCTTAGAAGATTTTAAAATTGCAAATTAAAAATGAAAATCAAAAGTTACTTTTTTGTATATTTTTCTTCTGTGTTTCTCTGGGAATAAGCACAAGGGAAGGAGTGTGAATGTTTGCCTTTCATTTTTGGGTATGGCTGATGAGCAATTACAGCCTTGACTGCTATTTTCAAGAGTCTGAATGTCTCATCCCACTTATCTTCAGCCACCTGGGACTGAGTGTATATTGGTTAATAAAGCAGCACCAGGATATAGGCTCAGGTTCTAGACTGTGTTTATCTTGAAATAACATCACATGCCAGCTAGTATGTTTCCAAACACTGCTCAGTTGGTTCAGAATCTATCAGGAACCAGAAACAAGACCCAAAAGGTCAGTAATGCACCAGGCTTGGCTCTTTACACTTTTCACAGCATCTAACACTGACCTGTCAGGATGTGCACTCTCAAACATCATCTGCTATGCCCACGGGGCTGTAACACACACTGTCAGCTTTGTGGTGTGAAAACACCACTGTGAGGGGTTGCTATACAGCTGTCACCTTATTTATGATACTTTGAACTGGGGAAAAAAAAAAAAAAAAAAGAGAGAGAGAAAAAAGAGACAGGAAAAAAAAAAGTTTCTTTATGACTCTAAAGAGGCAGTCAGTGTTTCCAGAGAAGATCTAGCACGAATTACTAAGCATTGAGATGGCTTGTCAGTGTAAATGTGCCTCGGGGCAGAGAGCTATCCCTATTCAGCAGCATATATAGAATAAGAATGTCATTTACCTGGCCATCACAGTAATTCTGCAGTGAATGAGAAAAGAGGAACTTCTAAGTGATCATATATATCCCACCCATATTACAAGTATATATATCCCACCCATATTACAAGTATATCTCAGCATGGGATCTATCTTCGTCTAGAGCTCTCTTCAATCTGAAATTTTAGACCTCTCTTCAGTCTGAAATTTTAGATTGACAAAGTTAGCAGAGACAAGTTCTCTAGTTTTGAGCAGTCTCATGATGTTATTGGATGGTTTCCATTTTCCATTCCTATACTGAAAACTTCTCCCCTCTCCCCACATCTGTGAGTTCCTACTATTCTCTGCATGAGTTACCTTTCATCTGGCATCATTAGACCAATTACCCTCTAAGCAGAAAACCAGTAGAAGTCATGTTTGTCACATAAACCCCAAATACACACCACTTCCATATTGAGAGGAATGAGATGTTAACTTATCTGTCTTCTGTGTGTGGAACCACTCAAAAGGCAGATTTTTTTAATCAATAACCTGTATTTAAGAAAGTTTGACATTTTAAATAATTAGCAATGCAAAATTAGGCAGTGGGTTGTACGGGTTGCATGGTAAACTAAATGCAGCTTTTTTTTTCCAATGTGAAATTCACCCACTGATGAACACAAAACCTCTTCAAGTGCTTGAAGGGCAATAGAACTGCTTCATAAGCCAGGTTTACACATTATTTACTTTCATTTCAGGCTGTGACACTTCAGCCCAAGGAGAGTAAGATTTCTTCCTGCTTTTGTGGTTTCATTGATTGCTATATAATTACTCCATAAGCTAATTTAACTATTTCTTTTTCACAGAATCCCAGACTAGGTCAGGTTGGAAGGGACCAGAGTAGGTCATCTGGTCCAAGCTCCCTGACCAAGCAAGCTCATCCCAGAGCACAGGCACAGGATTGTATCCAGACAGTTCTGGAATATCCACTGAGGGAAATCCCACACCCTCTCTGGAAAATCTGTTCAGCGCTTGGTCACTGCACAGGAAAGTAATTCTTCCTAATTTTCAGGTGGAAATTCCTGTGCACCAACCCCTGCCCATTGCCTCTTGTCTCATTGCTGGGCAATGCTGTTCCTGAGGTCCCCAAAGGGCATTTGTTGTCTTCCATTTCATTTGTTGTCTCACGTAGTGTCGTAGCTTCCACGCCCTCATATGAGAGCTGCAGCACTTGGATAGTGAGCTGGGAGATAAAGAGATTCTAGTCATGTAAAAAAAGTGAATGGCAGTCTGCATGGTGTAAATGGAACATCTTGTAAAATGAAACATCTTTTTTCTTCCCTTTTAGCCCATGTGTGAGGATTGAAAACATAATCATATTATTGAAATCAGGGGAAGAAATCGCACATCTAAGGTTTGATTTATGGCAGAAATTTAAAAGATTACATTGTTCTTGCTCTGTTGCTCCAGTGTCTCAGGCAGGTAAACCTGCTGCTACCCACATGTATACATATTTCAAATGCAGATGAAACTGAAGGAATACTGAATGCACGTATCTGATAGTAGACACTGGGGTTTTTTTTATCAGCAGTTCAATAGAAAAAGACTCACAAATGAATCCTAAATCTTGAAAGACAAAGCATTTAAAAGACTGAAAAAAACTCAAATTAAGGACCATATTCAGCAACAGATTGAATGGAGAATAAATCCTGGCATGTAAAAGTGGTGCCCTGATATAATCCAGAGGCTGACTTGTGAGGTTGCTCAGCAGATTAAGGTTTCATTTATTTTATACATCCTGCTTACTTTTGCGGTGCAGAATGTGAACGAAAATAGCAAATGACTGTTCATTATACCCAAGGACAGAAAATAAACCTGCTTTGTGAAGACAGCCAAGTCAATATGGGGTTTTTTTCATGCTTGTTATTGGTATTTCCTATACATTTTTCCTATTCACTCTTGTGGCTGTTTTTGAAGGCAGGACCCTGGGGTAAAAAGGATGCCTTGATGTACAATCTTACTGAGTGGGATGAGGAATGAGGAAGGTATCAACTCACCCTCCTTATGACATCAATCTCTGACTAAACCTCTGGCATTGCTTTGGGACTCAAAAAATCCTTGCATGTGGAATGTAATTGTGGAGGATGGAAAAAAAAAAATTGTTTTTTTGTCCCGTTTACATTCCTTGATCTAGAAATATCCCAGAAGGATATTCTGCCCAATCCAGTGGTGTGAAGAGATACTCAAACTATTCCTATAGCACAGTCACACTACAAAGGAGCTATATCCCTGGTTGTAATTCAGAACTATTTTCTTTCCAGCTACCCATTTTTACTAAATAAAATTTTATCCTATGTAGAAAAGTTCTCCATGGTTATCCTTTTCATTCTGATAGCTACCCAGGGGCTCTGCTGAGGATGTTTCCACAGGATTAGAGCACATAGCAGAGCTATTTGCTGCCTTGAGATTGCAGGACTTTGAATTACAGCTTGGGGTTCCTTGTTTTAGATGCAGGGTCACTCAGTCATAACACTCTCAGACCTGACTCATAAATCTGTTTGTCAAAGGTCACTTCTTTTTAATTTGTCACAGTGTATTGGGTTTGTAGGATGTTTCAGTCATGGAGCAGGGGTGGATTCCGTGAGAAGAGACCAGGAGCTGCCCCCCATCAGACAGAGCCACGTCCAGGTGGGTTCACCCACCAAATATCCACCATCAGGTCAAGTGTTCCCACATCTCTGGAGGGAGTGCCACCACAGCTCATGGAAGGCTTCATGAGCTCCTTCAACCAGATGCATCCCATTCTATTGTTAATTGTTTTTCACAGTGTAGCTTGTGATATTCTTTATCTAAAAATATCTAGAAACAGTTATCAACAAGTTATTTTTACTGTCCTACTCAGCCTGTAGAAGCTTTTACGTAGTTATTTCTTCAAAGCAGCCAGTGATGGGTGCCAGACCCTTCTACATCTCTGAAATCATTATCAGCACTGTTAGCTAAATTGCTAAATACTTAATCTTGACTCCATGGGTAAAGATTTAAATTTTGAGACTTGAACAATTTAAGGAATAGAAGGGTTAAAGTATTGACATTTCATTTTGTTATGGAAGAATAAAAAGAAGAAAAAAATTACCTTCCATTCTTTACATAGGTTGTATGAATGCAACCTCTCCACCCCAAAGCTCACTGGCACAAATCTTTTCAGTATTTTTCTTCATTAGATCATTTACACAGGAAATACAGAGAGAATACCTTTAACTAAACATATGATATATATCCATGACACAATCTGTGTATATTTACATAGCGAGTGGTACAAATAAAAATCAATGTCTTCCTCTAAAGGTTTTGATTTTCCTTCATCATATGCTGAAATATTTGACTCATTTCTGGGGAAAATCACTGGCCAGTGAACAAGATATTAATATTTTTTCTTGATGGTGTTGCTCCATGGGAGAGTTAAAATTCCTATTTAAATGTAACACTAAGCAACTACTCAGAGCCTAGAGAAAAGACAATTTAAACACTTTCAAATGAAAATATTTTACTATAATTAATGTAAACATTCTGCTACACATATGAGATTAATTATAAGATATCTGTCATACACATAAAATTTGGAGCTGTTTCCTTTTCAGCTGTGTCTTTTCTGCCAACAAGTTTTCCAACCTGAGCTAAGTTATGCTGCCATGTCCTGTGTTTTTGCAGCAGTTGCCCTGGGGAAAAATGACAATTTGATACAAAAACACAGTCAGGGATATGAGGGTGGCATGACAGTGCCAGAACTGTGTCTCAAAACAGGGGTCAGACTCTGAATACCAGATCACTGATCATACACTAAAAATATCCCTAGAATATTCAGATGAATATATGAATGTATTCATGATTACTTCATAACAAACTTGTTGCATGTGTTTTTATATCTCTAGGCCATTTTACTGCTTTTGCAGCTCTTTGGGACTGCAGAGAGTGACAAGGTGGAATGTGCTTATTTCCTAGTGCCCCAGACATTGAGAGACCTCAAAAAAACTCATCTGAGTATTGAACTCTTTTCTGAACATCATATCCAAACATATGTGAAGATAAAGATTTTCCCCATGAAATCTGGGAATGAGAAATAGGTTGGAATTCAATTTTCCCCAAGAAAATTTGCTTTCAGAGAACTTACGTTCCAAAACATCGAAACAGTCAAATATTGAAATAGTGATTTGTTGGACATGATATTTTTTCTGATTTTCTTCTTTTATTTTAAAAAAAGATTAATGATACATTTAGTTGTGACTGCTGCATCCTGGGATCCAAAAGATGTGAACTATACCACAAGAGAAAAGCAAAAGTATGTGGAGATGTACAAGCAGATGTGGTATCTTGAAGAAAGTCCTCTGTCCCACATGGACAGAATTCCTCTGTCCAGAATTCTGTCTAGATTGAGATGTCACTGTTGAAGAGAAATGTGAACTGGCTGGACATTATAGGAATAAGAACAAAAGGGATCAGAAATTCACAACCCATTGTAAGGAAAGGATTAAATAAGTAAAATTAAATGGGAAAAATCTTCAGTGATTAAAAACATCCCTGAGAAGTAGAAAGGGAATAAATCAGTTCTTGTATCTACCACAGACAGGAGAAGAAACAATGGATTAAAATACAAGAAGAAACTTTAATAGTGAACATTAATTATCAAGATACTCGGTGGGCACACAGGAAATATTTCCCACAATGGTTGCAGGCTTTTTCAGTGGCTGGAAATTACTATGTTCAAATTAATTAAATTTGAACATAGTTGTGTATAGAATGCTATAGAGACATCTCTCCATAGTTTAGCAGATGGACAAAACTCTACTTGTTTTCTTAGATTTTCTATTAAGTTTAAGTTTAAGTACTTTAAAAAGTCAGCTTGTTGCTATGCACGACCTGGAGGTGATAAAATGCTTAATACTAGTCCAGTATCATATGATGAATCCAGCTAAAATAGATTCCACTAGGTTCAGCAATTTTTAGCAGCACAAGAGACTAGAATGAAAAGCCTTTAAATGTATCTCTTCATGACCTCTTAATCACTTGTAAAAAATCTAAGCAGCTTGGAGAGGTTTCACTTAATGTTTATTCAAGAGTCAGAAATTTCTAATCATCCTTTTAATTCTGACCAATAGGAAATAAATCCCAGGAAAATATATAAAACTGTTTCCTTAGAAAATTTGTACATTTTCATTTGATTTTATAGATTTCTATTGCTTTACTGGAACACACTATTTTTTTCCCAATAGCTTGTACTGAAGGAATAGTAACATAGAGATACAAATACATCCTGAATTTCTAAAACTTATATTCGAGGGAAGAGCAAATTAATCATCTCCAGAAATAAAGAAAATATGTCAATAACTAATAAATTAGTTATTAACTTCTTTTGGAGGGGATTAAAAATAACATTTCTAACAATATTAAAATATACAGGTTGCATTTAATAACGAGAGAATATTGTTTTTGCATTTTGTCAGTTATTAAATATATATAGGGAAAATAGTTTCTATGACTTCTAGAAATGTTTTACAAATGTTTTAGATTACTTAACCAGAACAGAGTCCAAAAAGAAACTCCTGGATTACCAAAATCAGTCTAGTCGCTATCGCAGACAACCACATTATTCAATCACTTCACTTCATTGATAAATACCTGTTTTAAGATTCAAGAGAGCTTGTTATTTTCAACTATCCTGCTGAAAAGCTTTTTAGAACCTCACAGCTGTGATAGTTAGTAAATATCTAATTTCCATTCCAAATATATTCATGGCCAATAATAAAGAATAACCTCACACTTTATCAGTAAAATAATAATAAATGTCATCTCTCTGTAACAGGACAAAAACCAACAGAACAGATTGTGAATCCCTTAAGNCACAGCTGTGATAGTTAGTAAATATCTAATTTCCATTCCAAATATATTCATGGCCAATAATAAAGAATAACCTCACACTTTATCAGTAAAATAATAAATGTCATCTCTCTGTAACAGGACAAAAACCAACAGAACAGATTGTGAATCCCTTAAGATTACCAACAAAAAAGAAAGCTCAAAGTAGGTAGAAATTAAACTTACCATTAATGTATTAAAAATAATATCATTCATTTTCAAAACATTTTTCATAGTTTTTCTCAAAGTTTTCTTTGGAACAGTTAAACTTTTATAAAATGAGATGTTTAACCTATGATATTGCTTTCCATTCTTTATAACAAGTCAGAACATATTCTTTACAGGAAAAAATTAAAATATCTGTAACTTGTTCCAGTGAGTAATGGGTACGTTATCTGGTTATTTACTGCAAATATTTGTATCATGTGTTGTCTGTTCTAATAAATTTCACATCATAGTTCTCATGAGATGCCTTCAACTATGGAAGTAAAAGTGCATATTAGAAGGAAATTTAATTCAGAAGGAAAATATATCTACAGCAAGTGGTAGCCAGTTTTAAACCTCTGGTTCCAAGAGGTTTGTATTGGTTTATATCAGACAAAGCCAAAGCTTGCTGTTTTTTGGTCTTCATTTATATCCTGCTGCATAATGTGTTCATCATCCTAATCTTCAGGCAGCATATGGAAAATGGAGAGCAACAGTTCTATAAATCCCTGGCTGCATCTTGTTGTCCACCTAACAATGAAGTGTCTCTTTCAGAAAGAATTCATATTACTGAGTGTTTTCCATAAGGATGTTTGCAGGGTGGTTCACATTATTGCATTATTTGACACTTTTATAAACCTCATATTATTCATCGTGGCTTTAGACTTTCACCTCAGAACTGTTTTCTCATGTGGTCAAAGCACAGGGCTGAGACTTTGGAGACATAGATTTATTCCTCACCATATAACAGCTTTCATGGCTTTAAATGATATAAAGGACATTTTTCTTTTGTCACCTATAAATTTCCATTATCATTACTTTGTAAGGGACAAATTTTGCCGTATGTAATAAATGTCTTTTTCCGCTGTGTTTCCCTAGAATAAAAGACAACAGCAATTACCTTAATGGAAAAGTAAAACATTTAGGTCCTAAATTAGACAGGAGAGATTTAAGTCTTTTGTTTTAGATTCTCCATTGATGCTCCATAAGGCACCAGTGTTGTAACAGGTGCTTTCCATATTAATTGCAGCTTCTGTTCAGAGCAACAGCTGCCACATGAAACCTTGTTCAGGTGGCTGAATTTGTGAAATGGTCTGATAATGAACTACACCTCTTCATGGTGATTTTAAAATTTTGTGACTTTGACTATTCCTAGCATACTCAGTGTGTGTGCCAAATTTTTGATACCTCTTCTTGTGTTCAGCTTCTGGTCCCTTTCATCCCTTTTGCTGTTTCAGAGAGGTTCATAGCAGAATTTATAATTTCTTAATTCAAACAATATGAAAATATCAAGAGGGTTTTTTGTTGTCAACTTTTTTTCTTCCCTTCAGAATATAATACATGATGTCCTGTGTGAGGACATTTAAATACAAATTTTTAATGCAAATAATTGGGCATAACCAACCATTCTTATTTCAAGGTTTGGTACTGTTTGCTGTTTGCTTTTGACTGTTTGGTTTTTTGGGTCTTTTTTCAAATGTCTCTTTTTAAGAACTCAGTAAAATAACTGAAATCTAGATATTTTGTCTCAAAAATATTAACAAATTTTTAACAAATTCTGTGACAGCATCAGGAACAATCTGCATTTCAGTAACCTCTGACTCCTAAATTTATCCCAAAATAATTCACCAAGGAGGTGCCAATGCTGTCTTTTAAAAGTGGGTCTAAATTTAAGTTATGTCATTAGTGCCAAATGGCTTTTTGAGTGAATGACAGCAACAGTTTGAGTGGGAGACTGAGGGTCACCAAACTGGATAGTGTACAATCTGTATTATTCAAATAGATGAGGATGTGAGATAATATCTTCATTACTCTTCCTATGTATGCCAAAGCATTCATACAGACAGCTTTTTGCTATTGCAGGAATCTCTCCAGCACTTCCTACAAGGATATTATAAGGAGTTTCTTTAAGCTGTAAATTCCTTTCTCAGGTACTCTTCCTTGCACTGGAGCGGAAAAAAATCCCAGCTTTGATAGGAAGAGTCTAGTTCCCAAATTTTTTTGACCCACAAAAGAATAATATGGTGCAGGGTAAGTGGAGGCAGTGTAGCCTTTACTGAGATTTGTAATCATAGAATGTTTTATGAAGTCGGACTTTTGGATTCTCTTTCCTTGATGAGATTTTTTTTCCTCCTTTCCTGTCACTGGTCCTAATCATGGACAGGTATTTGGATTTCCCTCCTAGTGGAAACTAAGGCACAGAGGATTTTTGTGGATGTCATATTTGGAAGAGAAAAGGTGTCTGGAGCCTTCAGTTAAATCTGGGATTAGGGTGCTCACCTGGCCACAAGGACTAGATAGAGTCTAAGGATGGCAATTAATAATTACAAGTATATTTATCGCTGGTATAAAATGACTGCACATTTTTGCCATGATGATGGTGTGGAGAACCCTGCAGACTCATCCCACAGCATTCAAAAAAACATTAAAAAACATTAAAAAGCTTTCCTTGCACCTATTCTGCTATTTCAGGCACAGTTTTTATCCAGGTGGTAGAAATGAGGAACTGCTGGAACTGCAGTTTCCAAAGAGTGAGTTAGTGTATCCAGCTTGCCAGCGAGCAGCAAGAGCCTGGCACTGAACAGAATTGCTTCAGCTGGCCAAAATCCAGCTACTCACTGGCCCTTATTTCATGCAGATCTATATATTAAGTCAAGAATGACCTGTGGTGACCTTCCATTTTCATCTTCGTATAGCACAGATGACATGAAATAGAAATTTCTCCTCTGAGTCTATAATGTCTAGTTAAAATAAATTGTGTATTTAAAATGGGGGGGAAAAAAACCCAATCTTGATTTAAAGGTTTCAAGTCAGGGGAATCCCCCTTGCCCTAACATGATCCCTGGTAAAAATAAAGTGTCTTGCTTTTAGATCAATTAATTTCAGATCCAGCTTATTCACCCAGCCATTTATTTTACTTTGGAAATGTTCACTTAATTGTCAAGTGTTCATGGGTGAAATGTAGAGTTCAGGCTTTCAAAGTATTTGCCTGTAACTTAAGTTTCCTAAATATCAATGAAATTTCAAAGTTATTTTTAAGCCTGTTGTGACTAGCCATTTTTTTTAATATGTAGACATTAAATCAATTCCAGAATGATCTCACTACTATTTCTCTACTCTTACTTGATGTTTTTCAGTTAATGTATTCTGGGTTCAAGTCAGTCCCCTTTGCTACAGCAGCAATTTGAAATCTTGATTCAGATACCTACTTCTATAATTTACAAGCTGTTTCCAATACTTCATTCCAAGACCTTGTTCATCAGCCTGCAAATTTGCACGTGGTCTGCAACATGGTGTATGGCTTCGTTCTTTTTCCAGGTGATCCATCTTGGTTTTACACATTTTTCAAGCATTTCATCATTGACATTTTTTACCAGAAATAGTAGGATGTCACTGCTAGGTCCTCATACAGCCTCAATGTTAATAATTCCTCCCTGAAACTGCTTTATCTTTTAAACAGGTCCACCTCACCTATTATCAAAAAAAGTCATAGAATCATAGAGTGGTTTGTGTTGGAAGGGAGCTTAAAGACCCTCCAGTTCCAACCCCCTGCCATAAGCAGGGACACCTTCCTCTAGACCAGGCTGCTCAAAGCCCCATCCAGCCTGACCCTGAACAGTTCCAGGGATGGGGCATGCACAGCTTCTCTGGGCAATACCATATCATATTTCACATATGTTCCTAAGTACACCTGCTTTACATGGCATTAACTTCAGAATATCATGTTGAAGGAGCATACAACACTAGAGACAACTGGAGGCAAGGTACCAGCTGGATGTGATTAAGTGCAACACTTTTTCTGTTGTAAATCCCAGCAGGGATTATCTGGCAGGACAGGTCTAAGTATGCCCTGAAAAGCATTTATTGAACTGATCTTCAACTGTACTGAGTTGAATCAAAAAACAAGCATTTCCAAACTCCATCCACAAGAATGTGTGCAGAATCTTTTTGCATTTCTTTCACTTTTATTTTTTTATTCTCCATGAGACAAGAGAAATGAAGGAAAGAAAACCCTTCCCCAGGAAATTTTGCAACTCGTGTTTCTTAAAAATGGGTGCTTCCTTTGCAGTTAGATTGGCTTCTCAGAAGTCAGTGTGTGTGTGGTGTGAAGCATTCCCATGGGAATCTCAGGAAGTTCAACAGGACCAAGTGCAAGGTGCTACAGCTGAGTCAGAGATATCAGCACAGGCTGGGGGATGATACTAGGAAGAAATTCTTCACTCTCAGGGTGAGGTGAGGCTCTGAGAAGCTGTAGCTGTCTAATCCTTGGAAGTGTTCAAGACCAGGTTGGATTGGGCTTCAAGCAACCTGGTCTGGTGGAAGGTGTCCTGCCCATGGCAAGGGTTGGAACTGGATGATGTTGAAGGTCCCTTTGAACCCAAAACATTCTGTTACTCCATGATTCTAAGCAGAAAACTAAATTATCAGATTCTGCATCCTAATATTTGCAGAACTCATACTCCATCTATTTTATTTATTAGAGGTGATCAGGGCAAATTTTGTGAGAAATTCTTGTTTATACAATGATGACCAACCACTAAAAAGTGAAATCCCCTCTCCCTTTCCCCAGCTGTCTGCCATTTGCCAGCTAAGCCATCCCAGTATTTCCTGACATTTTCTGCTTTCTGCTTTAATATGATTAAACTTTTGATACATTGTCAGAAGGTTTAGCCAATGGCAGGATTACAAAATGTCAGACACATCACTGGTGTCCACTAGTTCCACTCCAGCTCTCCTCAAATATCTTCCTTTTTGATACAAATTGCACGTGATCTGCAGGTGCAAACCAGATCATATCAATTTCAACAACTCCTGTTGGAAACCGGAAAGCTAAGAGGGTAATAGTTCATTTGACAAAATGAACTATTTGACAAAAAAAATCTAGCCAGTGATCAAGCAAACCTCTAATTTGAAGCTCTCAGTGGTGAAAATAAGTAATGCATGTTCCCATGCTTAATACTTGGGGCATACCCATGAAGTCAACAAATGAATATAATGGAATGTATACACAAAGTCAAAAAATATTTCCTCAGAAAATTATTCCTGCCTTCTCCAACTACAACATAAAACATATGTGTGTATGTGTGTGTGTGTATATATATATATATTTATATACACATAAAACCACTGTCCATTCAGATGGATTGGCTTGTTGCTGGGAACTGAAAGGCACCACTATCTTCTCACTGAAGAAAGGAAGATACACAATGAGAAGTGTCCCAGATGCCTTCATGTTTCTAGCACCAAGTGAAAAGTATTAGCTGGTTACACCAGACCTAAGTAATTCCCTTTCTCCTGTGCCTTTTTGAGCTGAAGTGGGAGCTCAGTGAAGTCCTACCTGGCCATCTCCTTTAGGCTGCCAGCCCTGGGGATGCCTGCTCTGTGAGGTTTTGCTTTGCACGCTGCCAAATCAAACCTCACCCACTTCACTGATTGCTTTCAGGTTTTTTTCTGAAGGGCCTCCTCAATGACAATGTGCATTTATTAATTGCTCAATAGCATCCAGCCCTGAAATGGCTAGAAATGGGTATATTCATATCACTCTGGGAGCTGCCCTCAGTGGCAACCCAACCACATCCCTTTTTTTTAATTCTTTTCATTTTCTTTGCCTGTTACCACTCCTTTGCATGTGAGCTAATTTCACATTGTCCTATCCCTTTTTTTTTTTTTCTGTATATCAGACCACTAGCCTGGTGAAATATGGGAAATAGGTGAAATATGATGTCTAAACATCTTGAATTTTGATGAAGGGACCCACTGTGGTCCCTTCCAACCTTACCCATTCTGTGAATCTGTGATTCCATTATTCTGTGATTCTGTTTCTGTGATCATGAAGTGGGACTTACTCAAGGAAAAAATAATCAGTTAAGGAGTGTAATGAAGAGCTCCTGTATCACTTGACCCAATAATATTTAATATTTCCAGCAAATAAGAGGGTTGTGAGATGGTGGGAGAGGGAGGGCAGGAAAGTTATTTTACCAGAAGATTAGAAGGCTTGTAAATCCCTCCCTGTTGGATGAAAGGGCCATTATGGAAACCAGAGATTTTTGTATTTGCATGATTCTGAGTCCAATTTCGTGGGACAAGCAGTTGTGAGGACTGCAGGATGTGGGGTTATGCCTGGACATCAGAGCCTTTTGTAGATTATAAATGGCCTTTAAATTTAGGGCAAGAATTCTTCCAGCAGTGAGACCAACAGGTAAGTCAGAGACCTGCATTTTCACAAGAGGGGAATACTTTACACTCATGAAAGAAGGAATGGTTATTAATTCAAAACCAGATGTTTTTCTGCTATAGTTTCATCAGTCCCCACTGCTTGTAATAAAAAGGAAATGCAAGCTTCTCTGCTAATGTTTTATCTCTATGGCCCTGTTCTATGTGCCAGTGATTTTGACCAGATCCTGCAACACACATCAGAATGGACTTTCTCTCTCTCACCCTGAGATCTCTGATGGGACAGATAAGGCACCATGTCAAAGTATTCTTAAATAATGGGTAGTGATTGGTATGAAATTACTTCATCCCACATGCTCTTTGGCCACTACATGGGATTAATCAAGAGTCTAGGACTGCCAGAAGACTTGAAGACCCTATCAAAATGGTCTTTAATTTATCTGGAACATAAACAAAACAAAGATACAGCAAATACCCACCATGTTTATTTGTTTAATGAAGACCAATGTTTGGTGAGATCATAAATACATAGAATAACAGAATTGTAGAATGATGTGGGTTTGGAAGGGATCATAAAGATCCCCTAGTTCCAATCCCACTGCCATGGGCAGGAAACCTTCCACATCTATTTAAAGAAACTCCAAACTATTGTGTTTCTCATAGTTAATCTCACTCCAGCCTTAGAAAATTGGAAAGTAATACAGGATTAAGTACCTCATGTCATTTACTTTATTTTTATTGCTTTTTTTAAAATATGTATTCTAGCAAGAATGTTAAGCACACTTAGTCAATACCAATCATCCAGCTGGCTTGGAGAGTAGTTATTGCAGAATATTATTTTTTCCTTTAATTTATTTCTTTATATACATAGCCAACTGCTTTTTAGGGAGTAAAATAAAAAAAAAAAAATCAGAGCTTCAATAAGATTATGCAATTACTTATAGTTTGTAGTGCTGAATTTTTCTTAAGTGTCAGTTGAGGAAAAGGACAGCTTCTGAAACTGGTGCTGGGAGAATGAGAACTGCTGAAAGACAGAGAAACATGAAATGGGGATGCAAATACCACAATTGAAGGGGGTGCTCTTCCTTAAGGAGAACTGAACCATCCCAGTTTCTTCTTGTTTCTGAGCTGTCCTGTCTCTGTCTAATCCAACAGGCAGCAAGCTGGATGAGGGCAGCTATGACATCTGCCAAGTCTTACAAGTTGTTTATGATCATCTTATGTGCCCTTAATTTCTTGAGTTTAACTAGAGATAAACCCTAATTTTTACAGCTCCTCTGCTGAGCTCTCCCTCCTCACATCCAGTTGCTGTTGCAATCAGATCTGTGACTCACAAAACATGCTGGAAGGAAAGTGTGAGCTGAAAAAGAGTTGAGTAGTAACAGGAGACTGTAGGAGACCTGGAGACAAGAGCAGCCTGATTGTGAGACTCATGCCAAGGTGTTAGTGATCAATGGGAGAGAAGATGAACTGGCACATGGCTGTGAGAGTGTCCTGCTCTTCCCTGCTCCTAATATTTCTGAGTTAATCTCCAACAGTGCATCCCAAAACTCTCTCCCCATTCCATCTCTGTATATTTTCTTTTTTGACTACTCTGGCTTGTCTAATATATTCATATTTCCTAAATGATGCTCTTTCTAGTAGTGATGCCTGCCCCTGGCATATCTTAGGCTGTCAAATTTCCTCAAGTAAAGCCTGTCATATATTTTTGCAAAGAAAAAAATATGCTACAAACAGCAGGGGGGAAAAGACCCATGAAAATGTTGAATTACAGCTATAGAA
The DNA here is from genome assembly GCA_013397555.1 of Urocynchramus pylzowi. Lineage (NCBI taxonomy): Eukaryota > Metazoa > Chordata > Aves > Passeriformes > Fringillidae > Urocynchramus > Urocynchramus pylzowi. The sequence continues at coordinate 37,784 of VZRH01003983.1, read as the reverse complement.
GAAAATATTCTGTGATTTCTTTATATTAAGATGTCACTGCCCTTTAAAAACTTCTTCCTGCATGCTCCTCATGCCCACTGTAAAATCCATGTCTGTATGAAATATGGCATACATATAAGTCATATGACAGCCTTATAAATATAGTATGAAAAATGAGATCACATCATCCTTCATGAGATCCAGGATTATGTCCATGAAGGACAGAGAATGAATATCAAAGGATCATAGAATCATTAAGGCTGGAAAAGATATTTTAGATCACTGAGTCCAACCCTCAACCCAGTTCACCATTAAACCATGTCCTCAAATGCCACATCCACAAGGTTTTTTGAATACTTCCAAGGATGGTGACTCTGCTACTTCCCTTGGCAATCTCTTCCAATGATTTAGAATCCTTCCAATGAAATAAATTTTCCTGATATCTTGTCTAAGCCTCCCCTGATGTAACTTGAGGCTTTTTTCTCTTGTCCTGTCACTTGTTACCTGGGAGAAGGGGCCAACCCCCACCTCACTACAGGCAGACCATGTCCTACCTTTTCCCAGAGCCATCCCAGGAGCCATCAGCCCACCAAAGTCCCATCTGCACAGTCACAGGTGAAAGCACAATTTAGGGACTCAGACAATGGGGCACCCTGTCCAGCCACTCTCCCTGATGTTTTTTGTACATCCAGGTGACATCACCAGGAGAGGCTGGGACCCAGGGGCAGCCACTGGGAAAGATGAATATCTGAGCTCTGCTGCTGGGGGGATCCACCTTGCATGGATTTAGATCTCTAAATGATCATATAGTGGGCCTCCATCCTGCTCATCCAGAGAGAAGAGCAGGATAAGGGCTTGGTGCTGGTGTTCATGTGGGTGCTCTGTGTGTGTGTGACCTGTGCATCAGCCAGACACATCTGTGCAGGGAAGGTGTCCAGGTGTGCTCTTTTCTCCTGTGCCCATGGGAATGCACAATCAGACTCACTCCTGGGCACGTGGAGTTGTGTCAGCCTTGCTTCTCTCGGGCTCTCACTCTGGCAGAACATATTCTCCTAGCACATTAGACATATGTACTGAAAATTCTGGTACTGCTGCCTAAAGAAGTTTAGGATAATGCATTAATCTGGAAGGAGAACAGAGTGCTTTGTAACAGGGGAGAAAAGATCTCTTTGTGTCAACAGATCTCTGGCACAGTCATAGTTTCAGTGAATATGAATAAACTCACAAATCATTATTGATGCCCTTATCTGCAAGTGTCACATCAGCTCAAAATTGTGTTTGGATACTGCAGCTGCCTGTCTGTCTGCCTAGATGTCAGATGTCAAAATATTATCTTTTTTTTTTTGTCAAGAGGTGCTGGCAGCTGCCATGATGGAGGTCTCTGATCTAAAAATACTCCCACATCTTGTGAAATATATCAAGCATTTCCCTTCAGACTAATTGGAAGCAAAAGTCAAATCCTTTATGTCATAACATTTCCAACGAGGAAGGGAAGTTGCTGCCCAAAACACCTGTAGTTTATCCAGAACTTGCTTTGGACCACAAATGGTTTTCTCCAGCTTCCAGCCCTGAAGGATTTACAAAGGAATCTTTTGACAGGAAAGAGTAAAACAAAACTTACTGCTAAGTTTAGAGATCCTAAAGACATAGTGGATTTTCAACAAAGAAATTTCTATTTCATTGAGATCTTTAACAACATTTTTTATTTTTTCTTCCTATGGTGAAATAAACATGATTTTGTGCATTTACTTTCCTTCCTTCCTTCCTTCCTTCCTTCCTTCCTTCC
>VZRH01003983.1:13323-26234 GCA_013397555.1 Urocynchramus pylzowi | reverse complement strand
AAAAGAATTGCATCATCAACAATTTGCGTGTTTCTGAAAAGACTGCATCAACTGCAACTATAGGGTGCTTATATTCAGAGAAAAATTCCTCTTTGACCTTTCTTATTCTCCTCCATTTTGAAAATAAAATATTATTAAAATTTCTGGGGATTCCCTTACTTGGTTACATTTACTTTTTATGCAGCAGTTGATGTAAGCAGCCATGAAGGTGACTTAATCTTTTAAAAAAATATGTTTCTGCAATTGATTATTGACATACTAGTATATGATTGATTGTTGTCAGCTTGAGAAAGAGATATTTACCTACTTTACTAATTATAGCTATACTTGCTAGTGGTGATTTTTTGTGATTTTGGTAATTTGTGATAAAGTATAGCAATTTAGAGGAGAAAAGCCTCCCTATTTTCATGCACTATGCAATCCTAAAAACCCCATCATCACAATCTCTACACACCCATAAAGCAGGTAACCCTTCAGATTATGACAACACTATACTCTGTATTTTTTATCCATTAAGAACTTAATCCTTTTACTTTCCTTCTCCTAAATCCCTTCAGTGCTGCACCTGAAAGAGCCAAGTTACCTATTCATTCTAGACTGGTAAGAAGTGAGACTGTGAAAGAATTAAGCTTCTGCTTCCCAAAACATCGTGACTTAGAACCCAGCAAGACTAAGGAATACAGCAGGAATTCAGCTTCCTGACATTTTGACATTAATCTACCAAGGCCAAAATCTATAATATGAGTTACAATTAATATTTAATAACTTTTTGTCTTTCTCTGATCTCCTTTCCAAAGAGGCCTACAAACAAACAACCTCAGTAGAGCTCTAAAACTGAACGGTTAAGAAATCTTAATACTCTAAGATATCAGCTTTAAATTAATAATTTTTATCTTAAGGACAAAATTAGCAAATAATTATTATTTAAAAGGAGTGGGGGGGTACTTTGGTTTGGTGGTGGTGGTGGTAGCAGTGGGTTTTTGTCTTAGGTTTTTTTTTTTGAGAATAAAGAATGAAAATAGATTTGGACTTAATGTAAGAAATTCTATTCAACATATACTTGATCACAGCCAAGCAACATGGGTCAGCCAACTATGCATCCAAACATTTTCTTACATGGTTCTGCTTCTCTGTGGGGGCTTCTGAGCTGCTTGTGAAGGAGCACCTCCAGTTCTGTACTGTACAAACTGGCAAAAGTCAACATGGCATTGATTTTCCTACTGCAGCAGCTGTAACATGCAGTGAATCAGAGTCTGCAACATGGACCACAGAGCTGCTCCTGCTGTGGAACAGGCACCTGGGATGGAAACCATGCAGTGAGCCCTGTAAGTTGTCCTGCCTCTGAGTCACAGTCAATCCTCAGACACATGGGCACAGTATAAAAGTCTGGCTATAGCATGTAGTTAATAGTTTGAGAAGCTTCTGACCAGTGGATATTTCAAATTACAGGAAATTGCCTTTTTTTTATTTTTATTTTTAATTATAGTTTGTTGATGACTCAGTCATTTTGAAATGGTCTTTTAACCTTATAAAGATGATTGGCCAAATTTTATGCACTGATATATTCCTGTATGCTCAGTGAGTAGTCAGCATAAGCACACAGATTTATGTCCTCAAATAAATGAGCCAAGTAGACACTGATAATCATGATAATGATGCCAGTAATGCACACACCAGAGAACTCTAAATGCCCAGCTAGTGCAGAAACAACCCTGATTCATAACAGCATGCTTTGAAAAGTTTCATTCTTCTAGCAGCTGAGGCATTTTTCTACTAGTTAAATGCAAGATCATTCTAACAGATGTTGAATTGCTTCCAGTGAACAGCAAACAGCCTTAAGCCAAACACCAGTGACACTACCAAGTGACTGTATCACTCCAGATCTGGGTGTTGAGATCAGCTTGTGTCTTTGAACTGTACTTGGATCACATCAGTGCAGGCACCAGGGCATTTAATTTTGCAGCAAGCTGCCATCAGCATGTCCTATTACACTGAATTCCTGTTGCAATCTTCCAAACTCTGCCAGCCTCCATTACTGACTGAATCTGAGTCATTGTTGGGTCATGTAAGCATCAAACTGTGCACAGCAGCTTCTCCACTTATGAATTGTATCTTGGTTTTCTACCAACCATGTCAAAAGCTCTGGTTTATCATTTATTGATACTCTTGGGCAAGCTTTCCATTAAATAATCCCTCCCAGCTCAGCTTTTCACCAAAAACAAAAACAAAAACCCAACCCAAAAAAAAAACCCTAGCAAGCAAACAAACAAACAAAAAACCACAAAAAAACCACAAAAAAAAACCCAAGCTAGACATTTAAAAACTAATATTTTGTAAAATAAGTAATTCCTACAAAATAGCAGAAAGAGTCAAGAAAAGAACTTCCAAAATGGTAATGTTTACTTTATTGCTCATATTCTGCAGTTTGTAGTACCCAGGTCCTGAGGACAGCATTCATCCTTAATAAATTACTGTCAAGATTCACATAATGCTTGGAATCAATGATTTTAGAGTTTTTTCCACCCTTAACAATGCCATGCTTCTGTGATTTAATTCTCATCTCATTGGGAGCACTGAACTTTTGTGGATGGAGGGGTCCTAGATTTTTTACCATTCACATAAATTTGTTATTCCACTTACAATCTACAACTCTATTGATAAAAAAAGATGAAATTAAGTACAGTTATGAAGGGCAGAAAGTTCTTGAATTAAGATTGTGATCGAAGTACACATATATAAATTTTACTTCATATTCAGGGAACACTTTTGATGTTGTAGATTAAATTAGGATTCACAAATCTGCATATTTTTCTGGATCTGGGCAAACAAATAAAAAATGTTTTGGCCTGCCACTCCTAGCTTGTCCCTGTCAAAGAGAATGGCAGACCAGAAAAAGCTTGCTTGTGCTTTCCTTTCTAGGATTTTCTACCCAGATCTCCCCACAAAGTGACATATTAAGCTATAGACTTTTCTGATAAGTTTTCTATCAACTATTGCTTACATGGCTATTGAGGAGCTTTGCATGTAGAACCCAATTCCTGTCATCCTGCACGGTGCCTCATCCACTTCTACCATCTCTTGTCTGTCTTTGGTGTGAAGAAGATTGCTGTAAATTTCCTTTTCCTCACATGGAGACCTAAGCTTCTCCTGCACTGAGGCAGTATTAATAGAGCTGCTATTAATAAAAGCTAAGTAGTCACACAGTACATCCACTTACTTGTTTGTGGTGCTCAGTAACACACACACACACACACTTTTACTTACAGTTATCCATTTGGAGGGCAGCTCAAGTGCAATCTCAGCAATCTCAGACATGCTTTGACAATAGAATCTGCCCTCTCAGAAAGGGTGGATTGTGCTGATTTTCTGGCAGCTACTTGTTCATCTTTTTGAAAGTGTCCTGCAGTGCTCCTCATTCCCACATGTGTCCATGAATCTCCACAGCCTTCACCCACAGCTGCCTCCCCTTTGGGTGCAGTCTGAGCTCCACAACACAGCTGTGGCCCTGTACAGACTGAGCAGGCTCTTGGTGTGCTGATTTTGTCAGTTCTTGCAGGTTAAACAGGAGCTGTGGTTGCAAGGACTTCCAGTCCTTGGGAAACTTCCAAACACAAACTTCTTGGCATCTACCTCTCTCCTGCTAGGTGATTGCCAGTAGCCACTTCTACATCCAAGACTATTTATAAACACAGAGACCACTTACAAAAATGCATACAGAGAGTGGCTTTCTGTTGTTACCACTTCAGAGGAAGAGTCATGTTCTACAGCATAAAATGTGGAAAAAAAATTGTTGAATAAATTCAGCATCAATATTTCTGTGTTTTAACATTACTAGTTTGTTTTTTTTTTTTTTATTTTCACCTCAGGCTTGTTCCCATCCTAAAAACACATCTCAAAGAGAGTGAGACAATAAGAGTTAATAAAATTTATGATAATTTTAAATTCCCTCTTGGTGCTTATTCCTTTACAAGATGTACAGTAACAAAATCACCTCCTGCAATGCCATAACCAAAGGACATTCTCTGTTATGCAAAGGACACTCAGCTGTTTTCTTTTAGTTGCTTCATTCTTATAAGATGATGGGATGCAGATCTATACCAGGCATTTTGGGAAAAAATACAAATTTTAAAGGAGATTCTGACCTTGGCTTAAAACAAGGTTGGAATTCGTAGATGGTATTTCATTAACTCTGAAACTCGTGGCATTTCAGACATTTTCCAAGAGGCTCATCATTAATTATATTTATGGAGTGCATTGTGTATTGTCCCCTCTTGAACACAGGACTGCATAGCCTGTGCCACATTTTCATGCCTGCATTAAATAATATGGAGTTTCATCCCTGTAGATCCAAAATTATATTGTTCTCTGATTGTCATGTTTGTCTGCCTGTTTTAGAAACAATCCCTGGTTCTGATATGTTACTAAGTGGGGGGAAAAAATAAAAAAAAAGAAGCCAGGAGTAACTTATTTTTTTTCAATGTGAAAAAATTTAAATAGGATGGTTCCTTTCTTTTTTTACTCCCAAGAATTGTTCAATCTAGGAAGAAGAACATTTGCTGAATTAGTTTGCAGGCAGAAATACAGAGTTGTTGGACATATCTTCATTTCTTTGAGCTCAGTAGTGTACAATTTCAAATTGAAAAACTTTTGTTTTATAAATAGTGTATGCTGAAAATCTGAGACAGCAGGAAAATGAATGTCTAAAACAAGGAAATAAAAGTTAATTCAACACTCTTGATAACCACAGAATTCCCACACTGGCTCAAAAGAGATCATTGGGAATTTATGGTAACTCTGTGGAGATTGCAAATAAAATAAGGTTTAAATGGATTCTCTATCCCTATTTGAATCTTTATAATCTGTACAGTGTTCTATGAGAATGTAAAAATACTGAAAAATTCTGCAATTATTAAAATACTGAATCTAGGTTTCAAATTCACATGGTAAGTAAAAGATTCAGGTGGAGATTCCTGCTGTTACCTTAGGGAATTCATTTAGAAGGAAACCTACCAAACAAATCAGAAAAACTCAAGGGCTTACATTCAGAAGTATGAAATTCATTTTTTCCTATTCCTGTGTGACATAATTTCATTATGCACTTCTACTGCAACAGCTTTCCATGTTCGTTAGAAAGAACTATCCCACATTGCTTAGTCAGACAGAATCTGCAGATAAACAACCTGCCTCTGGGCCTCAGACCTTTACCCAGAGCAAGAAACTTCCATCAATTTTTTTTTTACCTTAATCAACAGTAAATATTTAATGCAGAGATAACCACCTCATGAAATTTGCTTCTCTAATTTGACCATAAGGATTTTAAGACATACTCAGACAAATGTGCAGATACTGCAAACCTCAGAGCTATGTGTGATAAATTCCACAGTGACTTCTGAAATTTTTGGGCTAAGTTGTATGAGGTACTTAGTCAAAAGAGTTCTGTTGAGTTCCCAGCTCTTGATCCAGGGATTTGGGAACATAAATGGCTTTACACTACCATTCTTCCCACCAAAACTGTGGCATATCCAACACAAGGGGCTGTTGTGTTGGCTATGGAGGCAACCATTTAAATTGAATTCCATGGGTAAGAGTGACACATTCAAGGACAACCACTGATGTTTAACATTTTTTTGATGACATGGACAGTGGGATTGAGTGCATCCTCAGCAGTTTCACGGATGGCACCAAGCTGTGTGGTGCAGCTGACACTCTGGAGGAAAGGGATTGCATCCAGAGGGACCTGGGCAGGCTGGAGAGCAGGGGCTGTGTGAGCCTTGTGGAGTTCAACGAGGCCAAGAGCAAGGTCCTGTACCTGGGCCAGAGCAGCTCCAAGCACAAACACAGGGGCAGAGAATGGATTGAGAGCAGCTCTGAGGAGAAGGACTTTGGGTGCTGGTGGATGGAAAGCTGGACATGATCTGGCAGTTTGCACCTGCAGTCCAAAAAGCCAAACGTGCCATGGGCTGCACAAAAAACTGGGGAAACGTGATTTACTGGATAGCATTCCTGCCCATGGAAGTGGGGGTAGAACTAGATGATCTTTAAAGTCCATTCCAACCCAAATCATTGTATGATTCTAATTGCTTGGGAGTAATTGTCAGTAGCTCATTAGAATTTAATGCTGTAGGCACACAACAATTTTTGTAAGTAGAAGAAAAAAAAAAATTTTTAGCACCTGTTGTTTGAGGTTCTTTTCTCAGCCTACCTTTACCTAATAAAGATACTGTTCTTTTTTTTTGATAGCATGCAAAAATTATTTCTACTGAATTTAGACTAACCTGAGTAAATATCATTCTAGAAAAATTCTCTTAATACATAAAGCTGCAAATTTATTTCCTTATACTAATATGTACAACACAGATAATATACAATTTAAAGAAAAAATGTGTTTATTGAATAACTCCTCCTGGACTGCTACATCTTAGGCTTTCAAAGGAATGTGAATAGAACACAACTGAGTTACCCACTGAATGTGTGTTTTGATGTACTGAAATTGTGCAGTTGTTCTCCACCAGTGGAAGAAATTCCAGAGGACAGGGACTGTTTGAAAAACAAAACAGGGGCTTTCTTTCTGTTAGAGCCAGTTTATCAAAATAGATTAGATGAAGATCCAGAAATTAACTGAGAGGCCAAAAAATATTTGTTTATAAATGATAGCTTTCTATCTTAAAAGACATCATGAAGCTAATCCATTTGAAGTCATTTGGTCCCAAAAGTTCATTTTACATGGATAAATCTTCATTGTGATAGGTAGCTCTTCCAATACCCCTTTTAGATCCTTCAGTTATATGCAAATTTGTCTCAATATCCAAAATGAATTGCTTTTGTATATCCACAGGGTTGTAATCTTTAAATAACAAAATAAAATGCATGCTCAAGGATTAATCAAAGCTGTGTGAAATGGCCTGACCATTTTCAGCCATGCAGGCACATTTGGGTCTGATTAGAAATAAAACAAGCAGCAGTTAGAAATGGCTTAGGCGTCTTAAATCCATCATAAAACTTTTTTTTTTTTTTTTTAATAGGCAGTTTTTGAAAGAGTGCTCAGTTTAGGGAGAATCTGAATTCCCCTCTGTTTAGCAGTTATCAGCACCAGCAACTCTTCTTTCTGTGTTTGCATTTTCAGGAGTTAACATGGTTCATTTCTCCCAGGGAACACTTGTAGACATCTACTTTGAAGACTGATTTCAAAGGTCTGAACAGAGCTACCTCTACAGAAGTCAAAATCCCTACAGTGTTACACATCATGTGCTTCCTATTCCACCTCTTGCCCACAATTTCCAATGTATTGCTCATTCTAAGGCTCCTAAAACTCTTCTCTTAAATATGGAGGGCCTGCTTCTGGGTTTTGTTTGGAATTCACATAGATGTTTAAATTAAATACAGGAAATGCAAACCTCATTAGTAGCTTTTTTTGATCTCTGTTTGGAGAAATCATATTAATTGGGCTATATTTGCATAAACATGACATTGATTATTTCAAAATCATACCATGAATATGAAAATATATCAAGTTTGATTGGATCCTACAGCAAAGAAAATTAAATAACAAATTCTAATCACTTCCAGCAGCTGAATTTGGAAACTCTTTGCCGGTTTTCAATTTAATCAAAATATTTGATCTCTTGCTTAGCTTAGCTAATCTCTAATTCATTTTCTGTTTATGTCTTCATATTATATTTACTGTCAGAGTACCAGTTTCTTATCTCTTTGGCAAAAGGTCATATTCTCTTAATGTTCTTTTATAGAACAGATCTCCTGGGGAAGGTTAATAATACAAGGCCTCTAAATGCTGAGGTGTTTTTGCTGTTTTATTAAGACTGATAAACAGAATGGTTCATCATTATTAAAGGTAATTGGGAAAAAAATTTCCCATTTTTTTTTTTTTTTTTTTTTTTTTTTTTTTCAGAAAGAAACTATTTGCATGCAATAACTATTATTGTGTTGTCCAGAAAATCAAAACTTGTACATTATCTTATTCTCTACCTTTTCTTGGCTTTCTTTTACCTTTTCCAAAGAAATGCATGTTCCATTATAGTTTAACTCAAAAGGAAAATAAGTGACCAAAGAATAAAAGTAATTTTTGATTTCCCAAAAAAATATCCAGAGGTTAAGATCAGAGTGAAGGAGAAGAAAAAAGAAAAAAAAAAATCTTAGTTTCACAGCTGATTCTATAAGGACATTAACATGCAACAAAGCTTCTCTATAGCAACAATAACTGAGCTGCCATCAAATGCACTCAGGGAACCCCCACTACCAATACGACCCTGTCTTGGATAAAAAACTTTATTTTTCATTTAGAACCACTTTGAATTTTATATCTTGTGTGGTCCAGAGGCATCAGCTCATATTGAACAAGAAGCTACATATACTGAAATGATTGCATAGACAGTGGACAGATTTTAAATACTTTTTTCCAGAAGACTGCCATATTTTTCAGCCCTAAAAGAATATTTTTTTATTATTATTTTCTCAAGTATAGAAAAGTTTGTAGCTGAGGGATTTATTCTAAAGCTTCTGTTTATGAAAATTTAATTCCTAATGTTTCCTAATAAAATAATCAGTAGTACCACTTCATTATAATAAGCAATAAGCATATTGTTTGAGGATGCTAAATGTTTAAGTTTTTGTTTTTCCTTCTCTTGCTTGTTTTTCAGCAGCCTAATGTATCTGCCTAGACATTAACAAGGCAGAAAGCTTTTGGCTTTATTGTTATTGCCAACTGCACTCAGTTTTGACTAGTCCATTAAACACTTTAGATAATTGATGCATTTACTTGCAGCTGTGGAAGAGGCAAATATTATCCCCAACAGAATTTGACCTAGTAAAGTTAATGCTCTGTTCCTCTGCACCTCCTAAGAAGAAACAAAACTCTGGTGCTTAGAAGTAAACACACTGAAAGTGTTAAGGACCATCCCTTCTAAAATTTCTGGATTCTTACTCTTATTATTATCTTAATTAATATTTTTCTTTCTCTTTATCTTCTCACACCTTCATTTGAATTCTGCCATCATGTGAGCAAGAGAAATTGTGCTTCACTAAGAGCAAATGGAGTTCTGTGCTCACAGCATGTGAGGGATCATAAGTTCATTATTCTCTCATCTGCCGTAGCATTTGCAATCATGAGAAAATAATTTAGAATACAAGTCATTAGAGGCACTGAATGCCCCAAATTACTGAGCAGAAGATCAGAACCTCTGAAAATCCAATCCCTACTCAGTTTGTGCAGCAACTTCAGCTGTCAATGAAGTATCTGTGAATTTCAAAAAAAAAAAAAAACAAACTCAATGTGGAATTTAGTGGTGATTGACAAAATGTTGGACATGCTCATACAGCACCAATGGTCTGCTGATATCATTATTCCAACTTCTTTTCAATGTCACACTCATGTACATGAGGCAAGAGTAGGAAGATAAGCCATGCAATGACTGCTCCTCTTTGAGCACTGGTGAAGGAATTGTCTGGATTTACAACAGTTTTGTGAAGAATTTATGGGGTTTTGCGCACCAAGCTCATTGTGAATTTTCACCCAATTTACTTTAGAATAGTCCTGCTGGAATAAGCCAGTCAAACAGATAATATCCTTGAACAATTCAGAAATTTGCACTTTCCACTGGAAACTGTCTTACAGTATCAGGACTAGCTTTGGTTCGGTGCAAATAAACATTATTGGTGTTCTATAGGCAAGAGTCTATGTTTCTAAAATTCCCAGCTACTGAAAATTAATACAGCTGCAACATTAAATAGACCTACTGTGATTTGAACCACCTAAAAACATGACCTTCATTTTTTATGTAAGTATTCTCTACAGACATCCTTTGAAAATGAATCTACTTGAAAGTCTGAGTTTTTGCTTAATATTCTGATGAATTTTGCTCTGGGGTTGAAAGAGAAAACTGATGTAGGAGTCCTACAATGTCCCAAGAAGGAATACACACACAGGTTATGTATTATATAAATATGATGAAGTAGAAATGCAAGAAGAAATTGTGCAACAAATCAGTAGTCGTTTCCCACTTCTCTTTTCAACTGCAAAAGCACAACACAGACAATGAGGGAGGTATATGATTTCACACTGAATAAAAATTTGAGGCAGACACAAATATTTGCTTTTAACAGAAACAATATTTCTGCAACAAATTCACACAGTATAAAAATATCACTCTGGAGATCTGTAGAAAACACTCTAAACTGATCTCATCCTTTCATTGCACCAGGTGCTCTGTTCTGGCTTGTGTATTGTCTTGACTCTTTTTTTTTCTAAAGAAAGAACCATGTAATTAAGATGGAGAGGCAGGTTTTTTTGGAATTTGAGTTCTAGAGACGTTTTGTAGCAGTAGAAGATGAAGAAGCATTTTTTCATTGCATGAATCAACACTAATCAAATGTGTGGAGGTTCAGATATCTGAAAGCATTTAGACAACTTCCCATTCAGTTTCACCCTTCTGAGTATCCCTGTCTATCAATGGCAAAATGGTCTTTTTTGAGAAAGAAAGAACTCATAAGAACATGCAAACTTCAAATATATTCCACATATATATATATATATATATATATACTCCATATACATTCTCTCTCTCTCTCTATATATATATATGGAATATATATTAGTAGGATTACATATATACATATATGTGTATATATATATATATATATAAGGTTTATTTCCTACTTTTAGAGCCCCTTTCTGATTTTTTTATGCTGCCATTAGAGTGGAGAAAGTGGAATTATATTAAGCATCAAGTTTAATTTTAATTTAATCCATTTCCCTCTGTGATGAGTCAGACAATTTTACTTTTCCAAAAAACAAAAAAAATATTGAGACTGCAGCTAGAAAAAGACAGCAGAGTTGAGTTTTGCTTGGTTTTTTGATTGTATATTTTTCATTCTGATAAAGAAATATGAAAGACTTCACAGAAAGGCAAAAAATGAAATGATTTGTCATAAAGTCTTTCAGCCCATCTGCAAAGGAAGCAATTTCCCCTGTTCTAGGTTTACTTGTAAAATAGTTTGCATAACATTAATCATAACCATCTGATTCCCATCCCTCACTTTCCTGGGGTCAGGAATATTAATCTCATATATCAAGAACAAATAGCTTTCTCAATCACATGTTTTGGTCAAACAGATTCAGGTATTTGTATCTATGAACTGTCAGCCTTTGCATCTTTTATCATCTTGTTTTCTTTCACTGCAAAGACATTGTTAGGAGCATAAAAGTGGCTCAAATTGGATTCTGCTCTGTTCTAGTTTTGGAATAATGTAGTCAGTGCTATATGAGTTGCTGAAAATGAATACCTTATAATCCAAAATTCTTCTTTTTAAGCTTAACATTAGCTCAAAAATAAAAATATGTACATTAGGCACCAGGGAAAAAAAGCAAATTAAGTTGCTTTGATATGGTTACATTGTTTAGGAGTAAGTGACTGAAAAAATAAAACTAGGAATGAGTGAAAAAAATCCAAAGTTCAACTTTCTCCACAATTTATGATAGGATTAAGAGTCATGTCTAAGCAGGGACACAACATTCACCTAAAACAGACTTCACACGAAGAGGCCTGAAAAGTAACAAGTTAGTTCAGGCTAGCTTGTGATCTTATTTATATCGATTTAAATGTAATATCTGGTCAGAGCAATTACATTTATTCCTAAAATATTTAAAGCAGAATTTGTCTTGTCTACCCCTTTTGCAGTTCTGATTTCAGCTCAGATCAGCATCCAGATCATAAGCACCTTCCTGGTTGCTGCTCCTCTCTGATGTTTGTCTGTGGAGTTGCCCCTTCATCTTCCTGATGTAAATCCCATGAGGAAAATCCCCTTTTCAAGGGCCAGCCTTGCCTGTTATACCTATGGTGCCACAACAACCTTTTTTCATCCCCAAAATTATCTAAACTCAGATTTCCTGCTTTATTCCCACCACTGGACCTGCTTTGTTTTGATCACAGCCAAGTCACTAAAACCCCTCAAAGTCAGGAGAAGCAACACATCTGTTCATTCCCTTGTGTGGCTTTTCTCCAGGCTTTTAACCACCTAAGTACCAAAAAATTATGGGTTTGCCACTCTCAGGGATATTGCACTGTATTTCAGACATGGTGTTGAGGCAACTGCTTTGTTTGGTCCCAGCTGTGTGGCCGTGGCAGTGCAGAGATAACAGCACAGCTATAAACAGACGCCGAAAATGAACAGAGATGTGGAGAGCCCAAGCAGAAATTTCTGCCATTAAGGTGTCATGAACAATCTCTGCAGAAACCTGTATCATAATTGCAATGATAAGACTGTAAAATACATTGCACAATTCTTCTTTTTGGTTATGCATGCAAGTAAAAAAATTTTAAAAAGGAATGAAAATGCTTTTCAAGCCAGTTATACTTCCTTGGAAGAAAAATAAACAAATTGCAGACACATGCTTGATGCCAAAAAGATCTTCAGGTATTTACTTTGGAAAATGCTACAATGGAAGTTTTTGGCTGCAATTCAGTTTAGCTGCTGATGGAGGAAACAAAAAGGGATAAAAAAAGAGGTACTTTAAGGTCTCATTTTTATTCAGGTAGGAAATTTAATCTTGAACTAGCTTGAGAGGGTTCTATAAATTATTTTAGACACAAAGACCACTGAAAAGCAAGGGAAGAATACAAAGGATTCTTGTTTATCCAAGATGTAAAAGTAGCCATAAAAGCTCCAAATGGAAAAATATTTTTATAAAAAAGAACGAAAAAAGAAAGAACAAAAAGTGCTCTGGTGGGAACACAATGGTGCCAGCTGTAGGCTGCAGGGTGTGAGTCTGTGCCCAGGAAGGGAAACTCCTCTGCTTCATGGCAGAGCTCTGGGTAGAAGTGAATAGGTTGAGGAATACCATAAAAATCTTAGAATTGGAGAATGATTGAGGTTCAAAAAGGCAAAAAAAAAAAAAAAAA
>VZRH01003982.1:354846-390437 GCA_013397555.1 Urocynchramus pylzowi | reverse complement strand
AGGCGGGCGGCCCCGACTGCTGCCCCGCGGGGTGCCCGGGGACCGCAGAGGGCCTGGGAGCGCGTGTGCTGTCTTTGTGCAGGTTGGTGCTTTTAGCCGCATTCGCTCAAAGTCAGGTTTGGAATTAAATGTTGGAGGTCAGTGGAGGAGCGAGGGATGGCAAACTTCCGTCTTTCGGTGCAGGACTCGGGACCCGCGGTGCAGCAGCGTCCCTGAGCGCTGCCTGCCGGCTGTGGCACAAGAGAGAGTGCCTGGTACATCAGTTTGTGTTACCTTCGAGCATCAAGAGGGTAACTCCCCTGAGTGCGTGGGTGATCTTCCCTGCAGCACAGGATAATGCTGTTTATAAATAAGCTTTAGTGGTTATATGATAAGAGTCTATTAAAAAGCAGAGCCTGACAGGCGTTAGTAAAAGGTGGACAGTGAATATCTCTGTGTGCCCTTGGTACATCATTTCATCCTGACTGTCTTTTCTGCAACCAATAAATTTATCTTTTATCGAGGAACACTTTCAGAATTCTTTTTCTCTCAGTGTTGAGGTTTAGGGCTGCATTTTTCCCTTGGAGTTCAGTAAAGGTGATTTCTAATACAGTGTTTCAGGAGGGCACTGCAAGTATGAGGAATACATCCCAAAGTAACAATTGTGAGATAGGGACAGCAGTTATGTCATTCCTGCTGAAAATAGAGCTGGTTCCAGAGAGCTCTGTGAGTACTAGCTTGTCTGCGTGGATTCAGGCAGGCAGGGGAGGCAGATTGCAGAAGGCTGAGAGATTGGCAGGTGGGAAAAAGACTGATTTGTGAATGTGGCACTGGATAATTTTTGTGAAGGCACACGTGTTGGAGGAATAGAGCTTCTGTTGGATCTCGGTCTGAAACAGAATGTGATGGAGAAGTTACACTTTGGGTTTTGGGGTGTTTTTTTCTTTGTTTAATATTATGGCTGTTGGCTGTGCTTTGGGACTGAGGTTTCGAAGTGCTCTGCTTCAGTAGGGAGAGCATTCGGTGCCTTTATCCCTAGCACATCTGCAGATATGCCAGTGCTGTTTAATTTATAAAATTAGTGTCTTAGCAAGCAGTCCTGAATGTGCAAAGTAGAAGTGTGATTGTTGAGGCTGGGTTTCCAGTGAAAGATGGGGCTGAGGATGAAGGTGCTGCTGTGGAGCACAGCACTGCATCCTTGAACAGGTCCTGGAGATCTGCTGCTCTCAGGCTGTTGGTTTGTGAGAGGTTTGGTGTGGCCATGGCCCAGAAGACATGTGTGCTGCACGGGCAGCTGAGTGCCAGAGATCAGGTACCTGATACCAGCTTGTGAATTATGTAAGAGCCAGGAGCTGGCTTCTCAGACAGGGGAGGTTTGTGCTGCAGATAGAAGGGATCAGCTGCATCCTGCTGGCACAGGATGGGACCAGCTCTGCTCTGTGGTGACTGCATCATGCCAGACCTGTCGATGGGCACCTGCCTGCTGTTTGTGCAAGGCCAGAAATGCTAACTGTAGCTTCAGTGCTTTTTGTCTCATCAGTGAAAGCCTCAGGAAAGATTTTTGGTTTGTGCTCTGTCTTGCCAGGACTTTTGTTCTAGTTACTCCTTTATAGCTGAAAACTGCAGCTTTCTGTCACTGCCTTAAGGCAAGCTTTCCAATCTCCATAGTAACTCTTCCAGCATCACTGTTATATAATATTTATAGGAGATACAGGCTGGCTTACAAAAGTAAGGGTACCCCCCATAGCCATAGCACTGGGGAGATGGGGAGCATTCCAGCATGGTGAGGTACTCTCAGTTTAGGTGGGCTCTGAAGGAATGTCATTACAAGGGCCATTGCTCAGGAAGGGCCAGAACTGCAAATCCTGTGCATTGCCAATTCTTTCTTGGCAAATTCCTGACACTCAGCAGAGGAGTGCAGGATGTGGTTTGGAGCCACCATTAACACACAAAGATCTTTGTAGCTCCTCTGTTTCCCTGAAACTGCCTGAACCTAAACCAAGGGGCGCTGTGATTTGTTTTACAGAAATGTTTCTTTGCTGCATTAGACCACTCCAGATCCTGAATGAAGCCTGTTTCCTTCCCAGAAATACACTTAGTATGCTGAAAAAACGTTGGGTTGTTCACTGATGAAGCACGCTGGGACACAGGCCTTGTTCCTGGCTCCAGGTGCCTCCCTGGGCTCAGAGCAGCCCCTGCTGTGCCAGCCCTTCAGCTCTCAGGTAGATTTTGTAACAGATAGCCCCATGTTTGAGGTGATGCTGAAGGCTGTGAGGTGTTTTAATGGCACTGATAGTTACAGACCCTGGGTAGAATAGAGCACTAAGTTGGACCTGAATGATTTGTTTTGATGGTCCCTCTCCTACACAGTCAACTTTTCAAAAGGAAGAGCATTGCAGGGTGGGAAGGTTTAGATTTCTAATGAAATTATGAGAGCAGAGACCAGTACCAGCTTTTGGCAGCAGTCATGTCCTTTGCTTGGGACATCCTCTTGTAAAAGAAAATCATTTCCATGCTGCATTCCAGCACACACATGCTCTGTACCATCTGCATGGAGCTGCTGTGGTTTGCATCCAGTTAACACCAGAGTTCCCTGAGCACTCAGAAAACACAGAGCTGAAAATGACGTGGGTCTGTGCCATGTATGTCATGGCTGGAATCTTTATAAGGAATCATGATTCCAGGGCTGGGGAATCACTTTGTGAAAACTTGCTCTTGTTTTCCTGCTTGGGATACCCTGGATCAGGTGTGCTGCATGGCTGTTCCAAGGGCTGTGCTGGCCCTGTGAGGGAGCATGGCAAGAGCAAGTAAGAGAAAGTGGCTCTCATGCCTTTGGCAGCACTGCTTGTTTCAACAAATTACAAGAGCAGTTGCAGAACTTAATTTTGAGCACCAGAGTGCTCAAATGTGACCATTTATATAAGGCAGTGATGGGCAAACAATGGTCCTGGGATTTACTGATCAGGGACATGAACAAAAGATGTGGAGGTGCCAAATGTTAATCCATTCTATTTCCCAGACATGGAACCTTTGCTCTGGGCTTTACACACTGCATCCAGTGTGTCACTTGACAAACCCCACTGCTGTGTGTGCCTGGAGCACAGGCTGAACAGTCACCAGTGCTGGGATTCCAAAGGCAGTAGTTCCAAGAATTCCCCCCGCTCCCTCTCCTCATTAATTTTTTCTGCCTAACATATTCTTTAAAAGACAAAACTTAATACCATGTACCTTTTTAGTAAGCATTATAGTCCTTTTGTGTTGCTTTGGAGTTGTAGTTCCCAGACTCGTTGTTAAGTATTTTCATTCAGCACAACTCCCAAAAGGAAGGCTTCTCTTCTTCCTGGCACTTCCCACCTTCTCTTGTTTTCTCCTATGGCTGACACAGGTGTTTGTGCAGCATGTGCCAGCCCTGCTTTGCCTGCTGCTGGCCTGTGCCTATGGGAAGTGTGCTTGGGGGGATTCTGCAGAGCAGGTAGTGCTGCTTTTGGCAGCAGAACAAGCTCCAAGCATTTCAATTGAAATCCCAAAGACCTTAATTAGGGTAAGGTTGTGACCCTCTGCATGGGGTTATTTGTTTCGGGGTCTTTGCTGCAGAGTCCTGGAGGAATGTGGGCAAAGCTGGGAATTCCTGATTTCTGGTTCTGAGTTGGACTCAGACCTGTTCTCTGGGCCTGTATGGTCACTGCTCTGCTTCCATTTCCCCATCTGGAGGATGGAAATCCCTCTGGTTTTCCTGATGCAATGACAATATGAATAAAGTGATTTGTTTAGCTTTTTCCTTGCCTCTTGATCTATTCCCCATCCCTACCCTTCTCCCCACAGATAATTCTTCTGTCTTTGCTACAAACTCTGGCTATTTGCAGTAAGTACTGATTTAACTTCAAATCAAAATAAGGCAACAGTTTTGCTTGATAAAATTAACCTCACCTGTAATTATTGTTCCTCTTTCCACATTCAGCCACAGCCCAGGCCTATGATGCACCAGCCTGACTGTGCTTGGCAGCTCACTCAGGCCTTCCTGCCTTGCAGGTGCCTGTCACTGAGCACACCTGCCCCAGCCAAAGTCCCAAATACAGACTTTGCTTTGCTAAAAGCAATTTGTGTCGCCCGACTTCTTCCTGTTCCATTTTAAAAGACTTTTTCTTTCTTCAGGAAAAGAGTCAGTGAGAACTTGTGCACTATGTAAGAGAAGAGAGATTCTAATGGAGAGTGCTGGAGCTGGAAGGGGCCCTTGGACCTGCTCAGACTGAGCGTGTGGTGCCACGAGCACCTTGCACTGATGTAAACGTGAGCTGGTTAGGGCTGAGGGGGATTCCTTTGCACTCCAGCCATGCCTTCCATGTGCTGCTCACACTGCTCATTCAGCTGGGCAGTGGAGCTAGAGAAGAAAACTGAAGATGGATAATTGAGAGGTTATTTCTCAGCCAGTTCAGCTTCTTGATTCAGCTTCATGTTTAAGTGCATAAAAATGGTGTTGGCATGAAGACTGTCCCTTCTGGGGGGAGCTCACAACCACATCATCTGATAGTGATCCTGAAAGTGCACCTTGAGAGCAGCCTGACTGTTCAAGGAAGGTTCTGTTTGTCCCTTAAAACTCACAGTTTAAGCATCTCATGCTGCATTCCGGGGCGGGGATATGACTTTGAACATTTTAGGGCAGGCAGTGAGAGCACTTGGAAAGGTTTGGGTTTGAAAGGGACAAATGGAGTCTCATTCTGCCTATGCCATGGACTGGCTTCATGATTCTGAAAAATCAAAGGGATGTTCTATTGATTGGTTTACCATCTGTAAGTAGGAAACAACCACACACAAGGTGACCAGAAATGCAGGAACTGGTTTGTTGTGTCTGCAGAGATGCTCTGGGACCTTTAAGTGAAGTCAGCCTATAAATACCGTGTTCATTTTTGCCTTTATTATCCTGGTGTGGTAAGTAATTTTGAAAAATAATAAACAACTCTGTATGCTACCAAAAAAGCACAATGGAACTGTAGCAATAGACAGAATTCCTCCACAGACTATGAGTGCTTTATCTTCAAGTTGACCTCTTCAGCTCTTCTCTGAAATGACTGCAGCAGCTCCTGAACTGCAGCAGAAGGCAGCCTTCTGTCTCAATCTCCTTGCCCAAATAATGATGCATAACCTAATGCTGATCACCTGACTGCCATTAGATGTCTCTGGGGTGGCCCATTTTCCAGGGGATCATAGCTCCAAATCAAAACACAAGAATAAAAAGTCAGTTTGGTCAGCTTATGTTTTCCAGTAGCCGTGTGGTTGCCAGTAAAAACAACGATGGCATTAAAAAAAATTTCCACAATGTAACAGAAAATTTAGAAAATACGAGGTAGTGTTTTCGGAAAGAACAAGATAATGTTTGAATTGACTCTGGAAAGTTCGTGATATTAATTGCTACAGTTTTTGATATTTTGGACACTTGCTTTCCTTGGAAGAGTTTGAAAGAGTTTCTGTCTAAACTGAAGCAACCACAAGGGCCTGGTGACAGGAGGTTGTAGCCAGGTGAGCATCAGCCTCCTCTACCAAGTAACAGGTAACAGGAGGGGAAACAACCTGAAGTTGCATATGGGGAGGTTGAGATTGGCTATTAGGGAAAATTTCTTCACAGGAAGGGCTGTCCAGCCCTGGCACAGACTGCTCAGGGCAGTGGTGGAGTCCCCCATCCCTGGAGAGATTTAAAAAACTACTTGGATGTGGCACCTTGGGACATGGTTTACTGGTGGCCTTGGTAGTGCTGAGGGAATGTTGGAATAGGTGATCTTAAAGGTCCTTTCCAACATAAATCATTCTGTGATTCCATTCTCTCGAGGCATGAGAAGAGTTTAAGGAGAAAGGGGAATGATAGAGGAGGTAATGGAAGGAAGAGCCTGTCATAAAAGGCCAGCAACAGAATAGGGTATGACAAAGTAGGAGTGAGGGCCAGGGAGACGTAGAGAAGGCAGGAGGATGGGAGGTTATTGCAAATGGGTGATTTAGATCACTTGAAGAATGAGCAGCAGCTGTACATGCAAAAGTGGTCTAGATATGATATTGTTCAAGTGCAAAGGTCGATGGCAATGTTCACTCTGTTACTGACCACGTGCACAAAACACCCCGAGGAAAATCAACTGAGAATTGAGGTGGAATGAGTGACACAGAGACCCTCCTGTTGAGTTATGAGGCTCAGAGGGGACCCCCCTTTCTAAACTCCTGATGGAGCTTAGGTGCTTCTGGGTCTGATCTTAGTCTCAGGCTTGGACTTGGACAGTTTATGTCTAATGGACTTACCTATACAGAGTTTATAATAATTTATACTGAGTATCAATTTCATTAATATTAATTCCACATGCCATCAGTTCCTTACTGAAGATCTGTTGGGCAAGGAGTGATCTCTTGTTCCCAGGTAAGGGACCTCAGACCTAGAGAGGTGTTTCATTTGCAGGGGAGACTCACAGGCAGGCTGTCCAGCCACAGTTCAGAAAGAGCTCGGATTAGACTCCCGATCTGTCAGGACTGAAAGGTCTCTGCCTCAAGGAGAAGCTTAAGAGGTGTCCCAGCTTCTGGGAAGGTCCCCACCATGCAGCTGCACCACTGGGCACAGAGAGCTCAGAGAAGGCTCATCCCATCTGTCATATTGATGGGATAACGTGGAGGCATTCAATGGGAAGGGTGTGCAGGAGACTCCTTGTACTCACATCTTCCTTTGTTCCTTGATAAACGAGTTTTGGAAGAACCACCTGGTACTCTTGTGTTAATCCATGGTTGGCATGGTGTTCCAAGCTCATGTGCCCTAATGCTGGCTGTGTCACTACTCCTCTCTGCCTTTCCTAGAGGAATTCTTGGTCAAGCCATGGCTCAGCCCTTTGCTTCCTTTAAAGCCTGAACCAAATTGCTGCTGGTTTGCTTAAGGGGTCAAGTGTGTCCATCAAAGAGCAGAGGCTCGGCTGGCTGGAGTTGTGCAGATTCTGAAGATTCAACCTTGCTGTTGGTTTGTTCTGTTGAGCTGGTGTGAGTTACTGAATGAGCACTGATTTAAATGACTGAGGCTCATGTTTTCTGATGAACCCCATCATGCCTGTGTAGTATGGGAGGACTAACTATATCTGAATAATGCCTGCAAAAAGTTAGCGTGCTTTTCACAGCATTCTCCAAGTTGTGTTTAATCACTTTATTTGTCTGCTTGCTCTTTTCTCCAGTGAAAATTGTCATCCGAGGGGACAGGAACACTGGGAAAACCACCCTCTGGCACCGACTGCAGGGAAAGAAATTTATTGAGGAATATATTCCAACTCAGGAGATCCAAGTCACCAGCATCCACTGGAATTACAAAAGTAAGATGGAAGAGGGTGGAGGGAGTGACAGTCATGGGACAGTGCCTTGGGGGAGGAAATTCCACCGCAGCCTCATTTGCTTTTTTCTTCTCTGTCTGCTTGGGAAACAAAGTGGTCTCTCTTCACGCTTTTTAATTTATTATTTGTAGTTTTTCAGTCATGTTTTTAATTTTGTCAGATGCTCTATGTTATTAGTGCTAAAGAATATGTCTGTGGAAGCCACAATTCAAGGGAAGTGTTTAATAGGTGGTCTGAAGTATTTGAAAAATTTGTAATATGCTTGACATGTTAATGAGGAGGGGTTGTTGTATAAATCTGTCTCTGAGGCCCACTCTGCTTTGGGTGTTACTCTGTTGCCTAGAAGTGGATACATGGTGCAAACTAGGTTTCACTGATGAAAATATGAAGAGATTCTGGTGGCTGGGGAGGATTTAAAAAATTATTGTACTGTTAGCTCTAGGCTGGCTTACTGAAGCACAGAAGTGCCAATACCTTTTTTAGGTTCTTGCTGCAGTCTGAGTGATCAAGTGTGGTTTTAATTTTTATTTTACTGGTTGCAAGCAGCTGTGAAAGCCCTGCATCCCACCTGGAAAAGACACTGCAGGCACTGAAGTTGCATAAGGTTGTGATTCAACAGTGCATTAAGTCCAGCTTTCAGGTTGCTGATCGAGAATGCCACAGCCTTGTGGGATGAACTCCTGATTCAGTATGAAAGTGCTCTGTAAGACTGAGCATGCTGTACAAAAAAGGTCAGCAGTTGTTTGTCATTATCAGACATTGTCCATCTGCCTCACTCTGATCTTCTGTTGAATCAGGTATTGCCCAACTCCTCCCAGCTGGGAGAATACCTTGTGCAGTGGTGTGAGCACCAAATTGAATGCTGTGTCTAATTCACCACCAAATTTGAATTGCCAGGTGATACCATGATGCCCAAGTCTCATGATAATGCTCACAAAGCCACAGGATGTGTTCACCAGCAGATCTGCTGTGGTCACACAGAGGTGTTTCCCATCTGCAGCCAAACCTCTGGTATGGTGTATGTTAGCTGTGGCATCCTTCCCCTCACTCCTCTTCCTTCCTCTCAGGATGTCAGCACATCATTTAGTGAGGAATGAACATGGAGCTTACAAGTTGGATGGTGGAAACTATCTCCAGAATCAAATTTGAATGCTTCAGCCTAAATAGACTTAGATCAGAGTAAGAAATAAAATTCCTCTTTCCTAGATACCCAAGTGTAAAGAATGCCCTGAGTGTTAATTGTGGCTTTCTGCAGTATCATGCATTAAAGCATCACAGTTGGGTTTCTTCTCTGATAGGTGCAGGTAACACAACACTTGTGTTGGATACAGCCTGGGACTCTGGCATTTATTTTAGGAGGCTTATTCATATCTAACTGTATCCATGAACAGGTACAAAATGTGTACGTGCAAAAAGGTGTTTGGAGGAAGATCCAGTCACCTCTTCTGTGTCTGCATTTCTTTCCCTGAGCCAAGGCTCAGACACTGCTTTTTCAACACTGATGCAATCCTGGGGTAGAAAACACCTACAGCTGAGGTGGCTTTGCTGTGTGCTGAGACCCACAGGTGTATAGGTTATTTCTAGGGCCCACTTCTAACCTTGGTGTGCTGCATTTCTGTAGAGCCAGAAACGTTTCCCCAGCCAGAGCTGACAGCAGTGTGTACAGATGCTGATGGACTTTTCTCAAGGTGAAGTGTTGCTGACCTTGTGAAACTACTTGCAAATCTGTGCCTTAAACTGTGCCTTTCATTTGTGTTTCTTTTACATTGTAAAACACTGTACTATTGTCTTAGTAATAACTTCCACTAGTTTAGGACATTTTCCATTGACTTTCTTAAGATACATTTCAAAAAGTAACCCCCATTTTAAAGACATTGCAAAGTGTGTTTCCTGCTGTGAGAAGTTTCCGTCCAAGACTGGTGACGTGGGCCCTCAGAGTACTTCGTTCAGATCTAAATCCTGCCCTGTTGGCCATGTTAATCTGTAGAGGAAAAATAAAGTTTGTTTTTCCTATGTTCATGCTCTCAGGCTACCTTGAATAAACATTATGAGGTAGTTGGTGGCAAATATTTACAGATGTTAATTAAATTGCTGTCAAATACTGAAGGATTCTTACATTGCCTGATCTTAGAAGAACTACATTTTAGATGCAAAATGTAGGGGTTTTTTTCTTCAGAAATTTTATACTGGAGGAATTAATAAAGGTAGCAGAATCTGAGTTACTTCTTATTCAGAATGAACAAAGTTGCTTTTCTGTGCCAGTTGTAATGGGTATTTGTAATTTTTGTGTCCAAGTAAGGAATTACCATTCCTGACCCTAAGGAACACTTCTTTGGATTATACTGGTCACCAAGTTTTTCTCTGGCAGCCTGAGAAAGGGAGTTTGAAATAAAAATTGACAAATAGTTGTGCTCAGATCCTTCAAAGGCCTGAGGGATGGGAATGAGGGGTGGCAGAGTTGCTTTGTACTGTAGGATCTGTGATCCAGAGCATAGGAAGTGAATCCTGTCATTGAATGAGGGTAAAAAATGTCTGAGGGCCTGTGATGATATCACCTACAATGTGATAATTCTTAGTTTTAAAGGAGCTTTCTTGCAATTGGAGCCTTTTCATGGCTCTCTATCTTTTTGTCGGAAAGCAGTGCTCAGTGTGCCACTGGCCATGGAGTATCTGGTCAAATAGCAGCTCAGGACAGATCTTTGGAGTGCTTTGATCCGTGGTTTTGCTAATCCAAGTTAGGGAGTTGAAAGAATAAATTTGCGTTCTTTTTGCTGCTACAGAGCTCCTTGGGGGAGATGCTGCTGGGTATGAGTCACACACCAAAGCCAACAAAGCAGCACTAAAGCAATTATCCTCTTGCATGATCAGGATAATCAGAAATGACACTAGTGATGAAAGGGAAGAACTTCCTGGTTGTGAGCTAGCAAGAAAAATGTGGAAATATGTTTCCTGAGTCTTGTGCAGTCATTTTCTTTGAGAAATTCTGCCCTTCCCCTCAGCCAGAAGGGTATAAAGCAGTTCTATGGGGTCAGGGGGCTCAGCTCCCCAGCTGCCAGGACTGCTGCTGCTCAGCAGGGTGTCAGTTCTGTGGGAATCACTCAACAGGCCAGCATTCTAACTGAGGGCATGTTTGGCTCCTGGGAAGGAGGTGGAGAGCTCAGGAGCAAAGTGCCAGTGCTAGGCCCTGGCTCACCCCAAGGGCTCCCTTCTCTGAACTGTTAGTCCTGATGTACTGCTTCACATGGCACTTCTGGAAAGAACAAGCAGCCTCCTGGGCTCCTCCTGAGCCCATGCAAAACTTGGGGAAGGCAAATATCTCTTACCCTTTTGCAGCAAACCTTGATTGTGGAAAGGCACTGCGATTGCCTTGCCAGCTGCAGGGCAGGAATCAGGGGCAGACCTCCAGCAGCTGATCTGTGTCCCAGCACTGCAGGGGCACAGGGAGAGCTCCTGCAGTGCCAGTGCCTGGGGGGAGCAGCTGGCTCACCTGGTGCCAGGTGACTGATTCTCAGGTTGGACTTTAGTCTACCTGGTTTGATTATCTGTAGAAATATTCAGAGACTGAGTTAATTAGTGGGGTGTAGTGGTTTGAGCAGAGGTTTTTGTGCTGTGGGTGCTTTCAGTCCTGTGAGGCACTGCCTGGGCTGACCCGGGGGAGTCTCCTGTTCACCCACTGCCTCCTGCCCAGCTGGCACATAGGAAGTTAAGCAGGAATTCCTGTGAGGAAAACAGAGGCTGATTTTGCTTCATGCATAAATGTAAAAAATGGTCTTTTCTCCAGAAGCAAAGGATCAAAGTTTTCCTTTATTCATAATCTGCCTGTACAATATTTTGAAACATTCCATTAAGCCAAGAGTGAGTTCTGCATAGAAAATGCTTCCTGGTTTGAGAATGACATCTAGATAAACTCTCATGCCATCCTATGGTATTTTCTACTCTGAGGCATCATCCTCCTATTTCAGCTTTATGTTCAGAGCTGCTGCAAGTACAAGATTTTGCTTCAAAGCCTGTAACATTTCCAAAAAGCAGCCGTTTCTTGGGACATCTTCCTGAAAATCAGGCTGCTTATTTGGATTCCATGGAAACATTGATCCAGAACCACCTGAACGTGAATTGGCTGCCTGTGGGTACCAGCAGTCACTGGAGTTAGAATTCTGCATGTCTTGCTTCAGATTTTAGCAACTCAAACAGATGTTGCTGGTTATAATTTATTGATGCTGCAGCTCTAGGAAGCAAAATTGCTAGTGAGACCTGATTTTTCATAAAATATACCTGGAAATGTGCAGATGGAATGGGTTTCTGTAGCTGCAGGACTGTCTGCGCTGGCTGTCATGTTTACATGGAAATGCCGTGACTGATCTTCCTTAAATGTGTGTATTCCTTTTGCCAGTTGTATGCTGTGTTTATAAACCAGACTTTATCCTCAAAATTAGATTTTTATCTTTTTTGAAAGGTTTTGTAAACCTCTGTATGTTATGAAAAGAGTCTACACAAAATACTGACAACATGCTTCAAACCTGACATGAACCAGCAAGGAAATCCAGCCATCACTTATGTGATTAAGAGTGTTTATGAAATTCTTTAGACAGCTTGGTTTTGGTGGACAGCTTGCACCTTCAACAGCTTACTGCCTTGTTGTGGTTGGGGTTTTTTTTGCATATAATTTGCTTTTCTTTTGACATTCCTATGCTTTGACATTCCTCCATGTTGGCTTTGGGTTAGGCTCTCTGAATCATGGGTGTTTCACTGAAACCTTCTAACCCTTTGTGTTCTGTTGTGCTTCCAGCCACTGATGACATTGTGAAAGTTGAAGTCTGGGATGTAGTGGACAAAGGTAAGATTTATAAACTTTCTAGTGGAGATCCATTGTTCTTTCTCAGTTTCAATTAAAAACTTACATGGAATTCAGAAATACTTGCTTACTTCTGCTTTTAAAAAAATCTGTATTTATTATATCACTTCCTGAAAGAATAAGGAAAGGAGAGGTGAGTCCCCTATGCTAGAAGCCATCATCTGGAATCTGAACTTCAGATCAAACCCAGTGTTCAGAAGCAGTTGTTCCACGTGCTTATGACACACGAAGCGCCTGCTGCTCTGTGTATTCCAATTCTCTGAGCTTTAGAATAAACTTCACCTTCTCCCCTTTATAGTTTCTTTTAATGTTTAGACAGGTTCTGAGTTCTTTTTTCTGGTTATAAAAGTTCTTGTTGAGCTGTTTTTGTGAAGGCATTCTGTTGTTAAATTGGTAGAACCATAGCTGCAGTGGTAATGTATGCAGGGGGGAAGGATGGAAGAGAAGCCAATTACTTAAATTCACTCGGACAGAAAATGCAATATGTGCATTCCAAAACCTTTTCTAAATGCTTAGCCAAGGAAAATTTTATGATATATAACTACATTTTTCATTAGTTTTCAATTTTTGTCAGAGTATAAACTTTTGTTTTATAAAGAGCAAAACCAAACCCCAAAACATCTGTGAAAACACAGTCTGGATGCAGTACAAATGGGATACAGTGGGATCTGGAAGGGGTTGGGTTTGAGATGTAAATCTCCTTCCTGGAAGGGGTTGGGGTTGAGATGTAAATCTCCTTCCTGGAAGGGGTTGGGGTTGAGATGTAAATCTCCTTCCTGGAAGGGGTTGGGGTTGAGATGTAAATCTCCACAGCCCATTCTTTAGCCCCAAATGCAGATGTTGTTTGGCTTCTAAAAGGCGTTTACTACCAGCCAGGCTCCTGGTTTAGTGTGTGAGTATGATCAGGAAAGCAGCTGCACAGATGAGCAGCTCTTGCTCTGTGAGTGATGCTTCTTCTTTGGTGTCTGTCAGATTTGTTGGCCACAGTCATCAAAACTCGAGTTTTGATGGTTTGTCTGGTGCTGCCATTACTGCAGCCTTGGCTGGAATCCATGCTCTCAGGCATTCCTCAGCAGAGTGGCATCTCAGAGGCACCACCTCTGCAATTTATACTTGTGTTACACCAAAAACTAAAAGTACAATAGGGAATAGGAAAAAGAGAAATGTAATTTTTCATGTCAGCTTAACCATATTCGAAATTGGAAAAAAAGAAAGACAATTAGCAATAGCACCTCTAGTTCAGATACCTAATGGAGCCTTCAGGATGAACTTGAGTCAGGAACTTTAAATGAAAATCCTGAGCACTTTGTAGTGTTTTAAGCCCCAGTTTTCACAGGGTAGACAAAACCTTGCTTAGGCCAGAGTTACTGCTGAAGTCAGTCTGATTAGTTTGGCTTTCGGATTGTGGGATAACAAGTGGAGGGCTGGAATCGGAGCAAAACATCTGTGTTCTCACTGCCTTGCAGCTTTGGTATGAATAGATAGACATTTAATTTGGGAATCATGTGGTTCCAGCACTCATTTCTGTGAATAGCTTCTCTGAGCAGAGTCATCTTCTCAACTTAGAGACTTGTTTTTTTGGCGAAGGGGACAGGATGTGCTATGCACAGATGTTGATAACAGCTCTTCTGGTCCTGCTTTGATTTCTGACAGCAGAGCTTCTGTTGGAAATCTTAAAGGACTCACTTCCCTTCACTTTATATTCTTTTGAAATAAAACTCACTCTGTTAAGATCTGTGCTTATGGACCACAGATACGTATTTTTTTGCAATCAGTTGTGCTCAACCAGTGCAGTGTAAAAATCATGATGCATCATGATGCATCGTGGTGTCAATGAAATCAAATCCTTTCCTATTGCCATAGCATTGTGGATTCCTGATGAGCATAACTTTAGGAAAATGTTCATATTAAACATTAAGAGCTCGCTCATATCTAACTTTCATCCTAATGTTATGACATTTTTGTTTTCCTTCTGTATGCTTAGGACAAAAAATCCTCCTGCGTGATGCTTTGGGTGAGAGCCACACTGGACTGTAGACTTGCAGTAGTAAAGTATCCAGTGCTGCTGTAGCATAGTGCTGACAAGACTTGATCCTCCTTTTTTTTTCCCTTGCCTGCCAGATCCTGGCTCATGTGCATATTTAGAGTTGGACAGAACACTGCATTTATCAGGCTGGATTTGAAACTGTCAAAAAATGCA
This sequence comes from Urocynchramus pylzowi, assembly GCA_013397555.1. Taxonomy (NCBI): domain Eukaryota; kingdom Metazoa; phylum Chordata; class Aves; order Passeriformes; family Fringillidae; genus Urocynchramus; species Urocynchramus pylzowi. The sequence continues at coordinate 376,066 of VZRH01003982.1, read as the reverse complement.
TGTTCTGAACACACATCAACATGAAGTTTTCCAGGCTGAAATTCTTTTGCCAGCATTTCCCTGTTTAGTTTTCAGAGGAAATTATGAGACCTCTGTTTAAATGCAGGAAACTATGTTGAAAGCCCTGATGTGGGTTACAGCTCAACTAACTAACAGGAGCATCCATGAACTTCAGTTTTTAGCTTCAGTTGTGTAAAGCAGCTTTGGGCTCTTGCCTGCTGAGCAGTGCTGCTGTTCTGCAGTCACAGGGGGCTGGGGAAATTGCAGGAGTTACACCCTGAAAACTTGATGTGTATTTCTGGGCTGAAGTTAATGGTGATTTTCCTGAGTGGTGTTTCTCCTGGTGCTCCCTAGAAGTGTGCTCCCTATCCTTGCTGGTTCAGCAATGTGGGTTTTCCCTCCAGAATCCAATGGGATGCAGAGGGCAGCTCTGCTGGCCCTGCCTGGATGGTGACTTAGCTTGGTATTGGTTATTTAGGATCTAGATGATAATTTGGAAATGTGGGGAGGTTTGTTGTGAAAGCTTAAAAGCTGTGAGGTTGGTTAATGTGGTGAGGCAGTGGGGAATGGCAGCTATCAGACTGTGCTGGTCCTCTTGGCTTGTTCTTGACTATTTGGGATTCTTTTTTTAAATGTGCAGACTCCCTGGAGTCCAGACTTCCTTGCTGCCTGCTGCATTCTCTTTGGGCCTGCTCAGGGAGCTGGGATGATGACTGGAAAGCTGCCATTTGTTAAAATCTTCCCAAGATGAGCTTGCCTCCAGCCATGGATTGTATTTGATTTTGTGTGGCGTGTGTAGTAAATATTCCCTTTGCTGCTCTTGGAACTGACAGAGCACAGGAAAGATCACTCTTAGCAAAAGTCACAATCCTGACTCATCTTTCTGGCTTTGCAGCAAGTTGTGTAACTGCTGCAGGTCATAAAGCTATAACAGATCCTGAATTCAGAGAAGCTGCTTGAATGCAGGGGATTCAGGAACGGTTGTAAATTCCTGTCTTGTAACTTCTGCCGCTTTGGTTCTCACATATTTTCTGATACATGATTGAAGGCATCAAATCATATTTTTTTTTCTGTTGCCCACAAGATAGACAAACATTTTCCTTTGAATTGAAGATTCCTTTCCTTCTTGCTTCACCTTCACTCCTCTGCCTCCCAGACATGTCCTGCAAGAAGAAGGAAAGATCAGAATTCATATTTCTATTCTTTTCAGATGTTCCAAGTTAAGTAACACAAGGGATGGAATGCACATGTTCCAGATGTGTATTTTAGACTGGTGAAGGGAAGCAGCCCCCTTGCATGGTGGACAGCATTTGTTGGCAAGTTGTACTGAATCCTTCTGTCCTGCAGCAAAACTAATGGTACATACTCCTGCAGAGACTCAAGTGGTGATCACAGCCCCATTGTCCAGCAGGAGCTGTTCTGTAGACTCCAGGGCACAGCTGCCAAGTGTATTTAGTGCCAGAGTTGCTCTTATGCCTGTAAATGAGGAGCAGCCATCGTTCCAGGGAGGGGACCTGAGCCACTGCAGCATGCACACCCATGTTTTCTAATTGAAGATCCTCCGTTACCCATCAGTACAACCTGAAAATCTAGACCTCATGCATACAGTGACACAATTCTCACTGTGCCCTTGCCTTTACAGGCTGAATTGCATCTTGTCACTGCATAGATCTTATCTTTGTCTGGTTCATCCTGCAGTTTGGGTTCCAAAAATAGAGCCTGTGCATGAATCTGTACACACATGCGCTTTTTAGCTCTATGACTCCTTTGAGGTGACCTCCTTTGCAGCACTGATGAGCACTGTGTGAGAATATTGCTCATTCCTCTGGATACACACAGAAAACCATGAGCAGGGAGAGGTGCGTGGGTTGTATATTCTGTCTCAAAGCATTGACTGTAAATGTGCCCAGGTTAGACAGACACCTTGATTTCGCAGGATGGGAGGAATGATGGAGAGTATTTGTGGTTGCTTGGGCTTCTGTTTTTAATACCTAGAAATTTAGGTCATGCCAAGCATAATTCAGCAGTGACTGCAGAAATAGTGATGTTTGGATATTCAGAGAAGCCACACAAATGTCACTCACTTGGAATTAATTGAATTGAAGTGGGAAAAGACATTCATGGCCTGGACATCCCACACCTTCGGCTGCATGGGGAAGAATCAGAGCCCCTGCTTGGATCCCTCAGGGAAACACATTGCCCAAATGACAAGGGACCGGGATTAATATTTCTGCTACTTTCAGATGTCAGCAGTAAGCTGACATGAGTGGGGCAAACGTTTTGCAGTGATGCACAGAAGCACCCCCAGAATCGCCTGCTGTAACATGCAGCATTAAAACTTTTCTGAATAACTGTATTTTCTTACTATTTATCCTCGAGCTGTGTGCAGGAAAAACAAACCCTGTTTCTCATGCAGTATCTGGCCGAGCCCTGAATTCCACATGTGATTCAGCAGAGTTAAGAGCTGGTGGAAGCTATTTTGGTCCTCAGTGTTACAGAGTATTTTACAGAGTCAATGAGAGGGTTTTTTCAGGTGCATCTGAGCTGCCAGCACCTTCTGTTATCAGCGGCACAGGAAATTTCTAGAAGTGATGAGAAGCAATTCCAAGACTGTGTCAAGTATAATTTAGTTAACTCTTCATTATTTAGACTAGGAAAATACAGAACAAAGTTATTTCAGAAGTACAGTTCTTAAATGCTGTCAGTAACATCTGGAAGGTACTCGGTATCTGCCAAACATAACTCCTGAATTTGCAGGGTTATTCTTTGTGCAGTGCTTATCATTGATAAAATTCTGGAGACTCAGAACATTCCATTTAAACAAGAGGCCAAATTTTTTTCATGGTGTGTCCACACTAAACCTCTTTGGCAGTAGGTGACAGAAGATGTTGGGATTCCTCGCAATCCTTAGAGCCAAGTGTCTACACCAGAAAATCATGTCAGCTGATGGCTACTCTGATAATCTTAGGTACAGATACACCTCTCTGCTGAGACTCTAGGCTATAAAATTTGGAAACACAGTGTGTAATTGATTTGACACAAATGAAGGAGGCTGAAGTTTAAAAACACTCTGTTTCTGGGGTGCTGAGTTCAATGCCAGTGGTACTTTAAAATGTCAGAAAATGCTTCCCTAAGGTCTAAGGAAAGAGAGAAGCCTCAGGGGCTGCCCTTTAACTGCCTTAGAGGAAGCGGATGAGTTGGAGAGAAACCACTAGATTCTTGCAGGTGGGACCATGGCTGTGGGACTGCAGGGCAAGTCTCAAGAGTGGTTTTCAAGTGTCTTCTACAAACCTTAGGCACATTGCTTTTTGCACTTTTCTGGGAGCCTAATCAGAGTTGTACCTGCTACCTGGCTTATTTTAGTGTGCTTTGGGTGGTGCTTCTGGAGGATTTCTTTCCTGTGCCTTCACTGGTGATGGCCAGACCTGACCCTCTGGCTCTGGCCTTTGTAGCCCATGTAGGCTGTCTCTCCATCTTCACAACTCCTTTCCCACAGTTTATTTGCTTTCTCTTGGGTTTCTTCTTGGATAAGTTCTGTCTTTGGATTGCTTTATTGTTCATTTTTGAATAGACTAGCTGGGATTCTTCAGCAAGGCATGCCTATCCTATTCCTCCTCATCCCTCAGGCTTCCTCCAGTAGAAGTAGGATTTGCTTTAAGGTTGTGTTCAAACTGCTGTGCACCTGTCCAGTGAAGACTCATCTTCCAGTTCTTTGCCCAACATAATGCTTTTTATGTTTTTACTATTCTTTTTAAGGAAAATGCAAAAAACGAGGAGATGGTTTGAAACTGGAGAATGACCCTCAGGAGGTGAGTCACCTAGAATTCAGAGGTCTGAGGCCTCTTGTCCACCTTCAGTCCATGGGGAGCAAGTTCTATATTTGTTCCTGCTCTAAGGCCTGCCTGGCAGGTGGGTGATGCCGATGCTCTTCATTCCTTGCTCTGTGCATTTCAGCCCTCCTCCTGCCCTCACTGCAACTTCCCTGATGTTTTCCATTGTGTAACTGGGAATGACTGTGCCCCAGATGTTTGGCCAGCAGCTTTGTACCTGTCTTCCTGTGGGCAGAGGCAGAAATTCATTTTGTCAGGGCCTTCTTGTGGAGCCTGAGGAAGTGACTTGGTGCCCTGCTCTGGCCGCTTCTCGGAGCTGGGCTGATGCACTCTCACTGGTGATGCACTCTCACTGGTGACCATCTGCTCAGGCTCAGATGAGGAGAATTTTCCTCAAAATATTCTGCCATGGGAAAAGCCTTTATGAGAACAGTTACCACAGCTGCTTCTTCCTTTGCAAATGTGAGTGCATTTTCCACTCCTGGGAAAGGAGTGAGAATTGTTCCAGGGGCACCAAATTCCAGTAGGAGCCATGGAGACCAAGCTGGGACCATGGAGACCAAGCTGGGACCAGTATTATTTGGACTTAGCAGCATGCAGAGTCCAAATGATGGAAAGCCAGTTGGGTACTAGTCCTGTCAGCTGTCCATGGAGAAACTGCCTCCTGCTTATGGACACCAGCAGCATTAAGAGTAGAGCCAATACCTGAGTCAGGAAAAAGATGGAATGGGAGCTGTGTCCTCTGTCCTCCACTCTGTGGTTTGTATGGAGTTCTCTTGGCACCACATGATTTGGGAGCACGGGGGAAAGGACAGGGGTGGGTTTTAGCATGTGCTGTCAGAGACCGTCAGGTGCTTCACATCCTGTTCCTGTGGGAAATGGAAGCTGGGAACCACCAAGTATCTTATTTCAGTGATAGTGGTGTGAAATCCACAGGTACTCCTTACAGTGGTTGTCACTTCAGAAAGTTTGCTCAGTCAGTACTGTATCCATTGTGTTCTATATCAGCCTGAAGCCTGAAGTTGAATCCAGTTATTTACTTCTTCTTTGCCTTCATTTCCTCAGGCAGAATCGGAAATGGCTCTGGATGCAGAGTTCCTGGATGTCTATAAGAACTGCAATGGAGTAGTGATGATGTTTGACATCACCAAGCAGTGGTAAGAGACCTTTACTGGCACCATGTGATTCTCCCTTGTTCAGGCAAAACAAATGACTTCCAGATTCCCAGTTGCATTTGGAAGCTGATAACCCGCCTAATGAGTTGGAGCAAGCTTGTATCCTTTAAAATAAAACCTTTATCTTGTGACATGGCTTTTAATACACTCCTCTCCTGGGCTTGTTCCAAACAAGCAGTGTCCCAGTGGGTTGTGTGCTGCAATTGCTGATATGCTGCTGGCTGAGGCTTCATAATTAGTGCTATCACAGGTGCAAAGTGCATGTTACAAGCCCCTGCTCCCCAGAACACAGGGGAAAGGAGGATGCTAGTGAGAAATTCCCAAGAAACTGGTTTTAGTAAGAATTATTTAGAGGCCGCAGGCTGCATTAATCTGCAGAAGTAATGAACTGTTCGTTTTGCACATCTGAGGAGAGTGAGAGAGATAAGGAATCCAGAGTGGAAAGAGGAGGGGGTTAAGCTCCTGCTTTATATTTAGGCAGGTGTTGTTCAGGTTTGGTGTGGGTCAGTGAGCCTGTGGACAGCTGAAGGGAGGGAATCCTTTCCTTCTGCTGACCCCACAGTTTTGCAGGACTGAGATTGCTGTAGGAGATGTGAGGGTTCTGGTGAAAGTGGATTATTGAGCTTCTGAAGTTGGTTTTGAATAAAGAATCATGCAAACATATTGAGGGTTAATGTATTTCTCTGATGGGGTAAAGAAGCCACAGACTTGGAAGGATTTGGGAAAAAAACAATTCCTTTTGATTTTTTTTCTTTATGCATGATTTGTGCATGAAACTGCTAACAGAAGGATGTTACCACTCATCTGCTCTCTCTCTCTCCCCTTACTGAAGGACATTTAACTATATTCTGAGGGAGCTTCCTAAAGTGCCGACCCACGTTCCAGTGTGTGTGCTTGGGAATTACCGGGACATGGGGGAGCACCGAGTCATCCTGCCCGGCGACGTGCGGGACCTCATTGACAACCTGAACAGGTGAGCGGGCAGGGCAGCAGGCCTCAGCTGCTCCCTGCCTTCAGCCCTCAGTAACAGTGGCACTGCCGTGTTTCACATCCGTGTCACATGTGCCCTCTGTCCTGCACGCCTGCCTTGGGCTCCCAGAGCTCCCTGTGTCTCACAAGCAGCATCTACTGACACTGTGGACCCTTGGATCTGGAGCATGCTCCTGGAAACAGGGAGTGCCCGGCAGCGTGTGCCTTTCAGAAGTGCTGCTCCCAACAAGTCGTCTTTTTTCTGGATAGTCCTTTTCCTGTGAGAGAGTCCTCCCCCCATAGCACAGCTGTTCTTTGCTCCAAGTGCAGCTTGTGTCCTTGCTCTGCCTCTGAGCATCCCCCACACAGCGCTTGGGGGGCACGGCCAAGTCACATGTCCCTCACCAGCCAGACAAGCATTTCCCTTAAGCAGAGATCTGAGGTGCTCTGTTACAGGGTATGAAATAGTATTTGTTGGTCAAGATTCAGTAGATGGTACCTTTTTATGTAGTTTTATGTTTTTAAGGTAGTTTTTCATTTTCCTCATCGCTTACTTCTTTGTGCCTGTGTCAGGCACAAGAAATGGTGTCAGTTTTAAGACTTTAGCCATGATGAAATAATTTCATTACAAAATAATTTCTGTATATTATTTTTGTTAGTCCGATTGTGGTTTTTAAAACAAAAACCTTCACTTTGAAATTAACAACTTAGAAGCTGTGAATCCCCAGTTTAGGAAACCAACATCCCAGTGTCCTGACAGAGTATTTCTTAGCCTGGCAGGCACATGACACTGTCACACACCAACAGCCACCTTCTGCCACCCTTCAGTGTGAATTTTGGCTGTACCCAAAATAATGAGTCCAAGCAGAATGATGCCCTGGGCTACATTTGAGGGTGGGGGCTGGCTTGTGGGGTGGCTCGTGGTGTGTAACTCAGTTGTGTACAGGGTCTGCAAGTTGTGCTGGGTACAGTGTTGTCCTTTCTGCTTGGCACAGGCCTCCTGGCTCCTCCTATTTCCGCTATGCTGAGTCTTCCATGAAGAACAGCTTTGGCCTCAAGTACTTGCACAAGTTCTTCAACATCCCCTTCTTGCAGCTGCAGGTAAGGCAGGGATATTATCCTGATGTGCTGGGTATGTGGGACAGATTGGATTTGCTTCCTTTCTAAGGCAGGAATTTGGAATTTGGGGTTTCATTTGCTGTTAAAGGATCCTGAGTAGATTCTTCTTTTCATTAGAGTTGGTATAACAAAATTATGTCAGAATATTGGTGCTTGTGACTGATTTTAACATGTCTCTGGTTGCAAGAGGTCAGCTGTGCTGAGTTCCCTATGCTGACCTCTGGAGAAAGGCTCCATTTTCACTGACATGAAAATGGCATCCAGTGGTGCAGTTACCAAGTCAAAAATGTAAAAATACATATATCTGTTAAACTTTGGATTTCAATTCTGTTCAGTTAAAACTCAGATGAGAAGAGATTTGGCCATTACCTGAGTAGTTCAGGAACCTCTCTTTGCTGAAAATCTTTGCCTTAATGGTAAAGGGCATTAGATATGAGATCCATGTGCTTGCATCCTGTTCACATGGATCCGATCTCATATTTCCTTCATACCTGAGGATTCTTGGGAGGGATGAGGGAAGGGCAAAGGCTGAGAAGGGTGGAATTCTCATCTGTGGGCCTTTAGAAGATCAGCTTTTGAGGTGATCCTACAGGGGTCCTTTGGAATGAGCAGCTTATGCTTTTTGAGGGCACATATGATGTTGTGTCACTGTTTCTATTTGATGTGAAAAACCCAGGTAGTTGATCTTTATTATCTTTCATCAGTAATTGAAGTGCATGTGTGTATTTTTTATATAAATAATCCCCAGTGAAATGCCAGTTCAGATGGAGCTGAGATATATTAGTGGATGTTACCAAGTCCTCAGACTGCAGAGCAGAAAGAACCAGGATAAGAGAATTGAATGTATAAAACCTCAGTGAAACGAGTCAAACAATTTTTTGAGGGGGAGGTTGTAGAAATATGAGCTGCATATCCAACCTGCTGCTCAGTGGAGAAGACTGAAATCTGCCAGCATGTTGCTGGTGAAATGTTTGGGTTTATGACACTGCACATTTGGAGGCTTTTGGCTGCCTCCACCCAGTTTTTGGGGCTTTACTTGATGTCAAACTTCACCTAAGATGGGCTACATTGGTTTCTCTGGTGCCCATTGCACTTGTGCCACAGGTTTGTGGGCAGTGCCTCCTGCTGCTCCACAGTAGCTGCCTTGGGGCACTTCACTACTCCCAGACACTCACTGGGAGCCTTGTGTTGGAGTGCACAGGGACCAGGGCTGGCCCTGTTCAACATCCAGTGCAGCATGAGCAGAAATTTGTAGGAAAATCACATCTAGACTTAATTCCTGAAGGTTCTTCTTATCCCTTCAGAGATCCTTGCCAGTACCAGGCTCCAGAAAGGAGTTTTTCTCCTGGGAGCAGAGCAGGATTAAAGGAAAGAGATGCTGCCTGGTATGAAATGCAGACAGGATTGAGCCAGCCTCAGATGTTTCTGTACCTCTCAGCCTGCCCTGCACAGCTTTCCAGGGCAGAGTGGTCCAGCTGTATCTGAGGTCCCAGGCTGTCTCTCAGCAGGGTTGGGGTCAGTGTGTGGTTTTCAGTGGCACATTCCTGTGCTCATTTTATAGTCACGCATCTTCCATGGTGAAAGCAAGAGCTGAAATCCATACCCCCAGTACAGAGCTCATTCTCTCTGTCAGCCTGAGCTCTTCAATTATTTATCAGTTCCTTTCCAAGGGCAGGATTGGCAAATCCAAGGATGCAGTTTAGCCGTGGGTATATCTGGAAACCTGCAAATGGGATTAGGTCACCCAGGCCTCCAGATGCTGTGCTGGAAGGAGACAGGATTCTGCAGACAGCTGAGATTGCCTTTTCCCAGGAAGCCCTTGCAAGTGCCTTTCAGCTAAAGCACTGGTATCTAGCACATTATTTATTCCCTTCTTGTGGTCGTTGCAAAAAATAAGCTGTTTCTTTAATATTTTAATAGCCAGCGCGGTAAAATAGAATCTATTTTTTTAAGTATTTGGAATTTTGTTAGTAGTGATGAATTTGTACAAAATTGATTGCAACTCTCTCTTTATTAAGTATGTATTCTTGATTTATTGTGATCTGTGAAAATTGAAATAAGTAAAAGTGGTGTACGTCTCAATGCCAAAGTGTAAGGCAAAGCACACCACTTGTTTAATAGACAAGTCTAATTAAAGTCATTATCAAAGAGCCTAAGGTAAGCACCAGAGAGCAGTAGCCCTTCTGTCTCTGTTTGTTCAGCTAATTTGCTCAGCATGTATTTCACCTGTCTTAGGAGACTGGGGACAAAGAAGCGGCAGACTTGCCCTTTTTTGTCTCATTTTTGCTTATACTTCATGAATAATATAAAATGATGACATCTACTGCTTCTGAGGCCTTGATTTTTTTGAATTCTAAAATCTAGAATTTGAATTCTAAAGTCCTCGTTAGTACTTCTGATTAGAGTAGCAACTTTAAATATGAATAAGCGTATTTTGCTGAATCTTTCTTGTCTGTAAATGACAGTAAAGGAATTGGCATTAAGTAATGACTTCGTAATTCCATGCATACATGTTAATTAAAGTCAAGTTTCCATCTGCAGAGAGCACTTGAATATGATGAATAAAAAATACTCAGCAAAGAAAAGAGGGATTGCTCCAAGCTCTTAACACAATGACAAAGGTAAACATGAAGACTCTATATGCCTTGGAAGCAGTAAATTAGCTGAAATGATCACAGAAGCCCTTACATTTCAAGATGGGCTGTGTCTTCCAGTAAATTAGGGTTATCAACTGTGATGAGTCACCTCATCTTACAGTACAAAATAAAAATTACTTAAACTTTTTTACTGATTCCAGTCATAGTAGAATTTGATATAAATCAGTTGCTCCATGGAGGGCTTAGGCTGTCCTGTGATCGTGGAGCAGAGCACAGCACTTGGTGTGGTTATTGTGAGCCAGATGAGTTAATTGCTCTTCAAACCTGTGCAGTGGCTTGATAGCTTCAAAGTTGTCACATCTGTGAAACCATAATGCTGCAGCATGCGCATGTAGAGACTGAGCACCATCACTTCATGCAAACGTTTGTCTTCTCAGATGGGTATTATTCTGGGAATTATGTAATGGATTTCCTTTTGGGCTTTTAATCTGATGGGATCTTTCTGCAGTGAGTTCAGGTGTTGTCAGACAGGGAATTAAGAATTCACCATGGTTATTGATGTTAGCCTTCAAAAATATTTGTCAGAGCAAAGATGAAATGTACTTGGAGGATAAGGCAATTATCAAAGCAAAAATCTTGGCAGTTTGGAGGAAGCCTGGGATTTCTCTTGCATGTCCTCCTGCCTAGGCAGGGATGCAGCCTGTGGCACCACAGACCTGCTGTAGTGGGAACTGTGCAGGGCTGGGAGTCACCACCCAACTCAGCACAAGCTAGCCCTGCTCCTGTGCCACCCAGTGCATAGGCAGTGCGAGAGGGAGGATTGATGCCCTCAGGCACCAAACATGTGGCTTTTGATTCTAAAATTTGGGAGGTGAGCTGATGGGCAGGGCCAGTGCCCAGCTGTGTGCCAGCCAGCTGTGCCTGAGCAGAGGGGATGAGACTGTGGGGCAGGATTTGCACCACTGACGCCTCTAGTCTTGTCCAGGGGATCCAGAATGATGTTTCTGCAGGAGTGGGTGCTGTGTCAGCCCTGCAGGGCTGCAGCCATTGAGGGACCTGGCTGTCCCTGTGGATATTGATCTCTCCTTGCTGCCATCTGGATGTCGGGAAGAGGGAGCCCTTCCCCTCAGCTGAGGTTTTCGTTTGAGTTCTGTGGGAAAGGAAGGACTGAGTGGGGCGGTCCTGGATTACATTAGTGCAGTCAACTCACTTTATTGCCCATTGGAAATGGGCTAGGGTGTCTGTCCCCATCTGTGGAACTGCAGCTGGAGGCAGAGGGGCAAGGACTTTTGAAGTGTCACTGAGTTTATAGGTTGTGCTCACTCATCTACCCCAATAGCAAAAAAAAAATTATTGGGAGGGCTTGCATTCAGCTGGGTCCTGCTCCCAGAGGGGCTGATCTATCACAGGGAAAATCAAAAGGCCTGAGTGAATGAGTTGATCTCTGCAGGGGCTGAATCCGTTCTCCAAATGTAACTGGTGCTGTGGTGTCTGAAATAACACATTGATTTATGGCTGAGAACAGCTCACAGAACAAGATGCTTCTTACACACAGACTTTATGGATTATCTACTTTTTATTCACTTTCCCTTTGTGCTCTGTATTTAAATGGACACCATGATCAGGGCCAGGGCTCCTGTAGCACATGATGCTGTGGTAAAGCGATGACACAAGATTTCAGTGCACAGAGATCTGCTACAGTGACCCTTCTGCTCAGACCCAGCTTGTTTTCCTTTCCTCAGAGGGAGACGTTGCTACGGCAGCTGGAGACAAATCAGCTGGATATTGATGCAACTCTGGAGGAGCTGTCAGTGCAGCAAGAGACTGAAGACCAAAACTACGAACTGTATGTCACTGAGCTGTCTTTTCTAACTGCTTTGAGTGTCACTTGAATGTTGGGCAGCCCCAGCTGTGGCATGTGGCCAGGTTGAAGGGTCTAGCAAGTAACATTTAGGGATCCTTTGGATAAAATGTTGCTTTTAAATGGCATCACCTGAAGAAAAGCATGCACCTGGGGATCCCTGTGAAACGGTCTGGTTCCTACAGGCATGTGATTGGGGAGGGCAGGGCAGGTGGGGCTGAGCAGCACACCTGGAGCCAGCACATGCTGAAGTAGATAAAGTGCTGGAAGGGGATATTTTCCATCTCTCAGCTGCTCAGCACACAAGTTGGTTCCTCTCCTGGCTGTTGCACTTCTGTGTATTTTGTGTCTTATGACAGCAGAAGGTAATAGCAACAACACTGCTGTCTTTTGTTCCCTTTGAGCACTTCTGAACTCCTTGGTGTATTTCTGGATTGAAATAGCGCTGGTTCTTCTGCCCTGTGTCTGTTCTGCACCCTGGCTGTGTGCTTGGCTGCTTGTAAGGGTGTTTGCCAGCTTTATCCCCATAAAGCTAATACACCTGTAGCACAGTGAACAGGAATCCATGTTCTGTGAATTCCCATCACAAGGCCTTTATTGCAGTGGTGTGCAAGCCAGAAAAGTAAGCCTCAGAATGTATTGAAAAAAGATTATTTACAGGCAGCTTTTGTTTGGAAATTGGAATCAATGATTATGAAATATTCACGCACAGGCTTTTGGACAAGCATTTTTTGGACCAGGTTTCAAGTTCTATGACCTTGTTCAGCATGTTTTCCTTGGAGGGCATGGAAATACCCCAATTCACACAAAGCAACGCTGTTTCCAGAGTATTCACCTCATTCTCCTCCTAGGGAGACACACAGACTGGTATGGGACTGCTTAGTCACCTTGTGCCTTCAGCACTTCTGTTGACATCCCTACTCAAAGGACTGGGCTGCGTGGGCTGTGCTGTCAGATGGTTTTCCATACTTTTGTTTGTACTGCTTCAGTAATGGAAGGATACTTAATAGAATCAGGAGTTGGCAGAGCTGTTTCAAACAGCACAAGATCTTGCTGTTTCGTCACCTCTTGTCCTTCCAGGAGCTTTAGTGTGTGCTGGGTCTCCATATGTGTCACTTCAGCTCACAAATCCAGCAGAAAAACAGGTTGGATGGGGCTTGGAGCAGCCTGGTCTAGTGAAAGGTGTCCCTACCTGTGGCAGGGGCATGGAATGAGATGAGCTTTAAGGTCCCATCCAACCCAGACTAGTCTGAGACTCTGTGACCATGAAATCTGTGTTTGCTGTATCTACCTCAGGGTTAGTCTGTGTTGGGCTGGCTCTGAAATGAGATCTTAGATCTTAAAGGCAGCAGGAGCAGTAGTATGGTAGTGGTGGAGGGGTGGCCAGACCTCCTAGTTCCAGCAACAGGTATTAGACTGATCATCCCACCCAGTGTGAACACACTGCCCTGCTGGGAGGCTGTTGGCACTGTCAGGCTGCAGATTAGCTTACCATGGTCTCAGAAATATCAGAGCCTGACAAAGGAGGAGTTGCTGAAATATTAAAAGCAAGACTTTTCTCTAGGATTCTGGTTTAGCAAATAAAGTGACATCCTTATGCAGCTGGCCAGCTCCTGCATGTTCATATCTGTACTGAAGCCAAAGTTCTTCACTTTCAGAAAATAACACTTCTTTTGAGAAAGGGCTTTAAAATACCCCTGGATGCTTCCTAGCTAGAGGCATGGATCCCAAAAGAAAAGCACCAGGGAGTGTCATGTGTCAGTACTTTGATCACACTGACTAAGAGTGCTATTTCAGGGTTTTTAAGGTTTTTCTCTGTACCCCAGGTAGAAACAGAGAAGTCTGTTTGTTTAAATGGCACCTCTGTGGGACAGATGAGCTGCAAAGGGGTTACTTCATCCCTGGAGTTGAAAGGTGTGCACTTCTTACACTCTGTTTTTATCCCTGCAGGAGGTCTCCAGACTCGAGTTTTACAGCCAAAGACCTAATTTAAAGAAATACTCACATTCACATGTCAGAAAACCCAGGTTTGGGTAAAGCCTCGACCTTAGTAAACAGTTTGGGCTAGGAAACAGCATACATGTGGACACAACAGTGTGTGATGGGAATCAGAACTCGCAGCGGTGAGGCAGGTCTGCAGTGCTCATTATTAGGGCTTGGGAAGGTCCTTGCCTCCATGCTTGTCAGATGCCCATCATTTTGGGATTACCAGGTGTCTTGGTTTGAAAAGACAGGTGTCTGCTAAAGAAGGCAGGAGCCTCCCTTGAAACAGAAAATGCAAACGCCCTCCCTCTGAATTATTATAATTTTGAAATAAAGGGCTCTCAGGCAAAGATATGGGAATAGGAATAACAGTTCTTTATTAGGAAAAAAAAGTAAAATAAAAAATAAAAATAAAAATGTAGTAATACAAAACAACACTGCCAGAGTCAGAATATGCCCTGGCACACTGTGGGTCAGGGTGGTGGCAGCAGTCCCATCCCAGGGTGGCTCAGCCCTCCTGCAGTGCCAGCTGTGGCTCTGCTGGAGCAGGGATCCTGGACAAGGGGGGAGTTTTCCTCTGAAGCTCCAGGGGTGCTGGAGATGGGGCTGGGCTCCCTCTGGGAATGCAGGGGAGAAGAAAGCTGCTCCTCTGGGAATGCAGTGAGCAAAGGCTGCTGTGGTGTTCCCAAAGTCAGAATCTATCCAGGTAGGAATGCTTGGCTCCTCCCCCTGGGCAGAGCATCTCCCAATGGGATGATGGAATTTGATCAGCCATGCAGGGACACTCACTGGCCATGGACAGCAGATATTTTCCAGAGGGAGGATTGGCTGTGGAAGAGATAAAGAAAACTGCCCCACCTGGTTTTAACAGGTGGCCCAATTAACAGAAGGTAACTGCCCCACACTAACAGATGGCAATAGAATACACACCCCCAGCCACATCTTGCATTTTCCAACCTAAGACATCAGGTTTAATATGCTGCATCAGTGAATGTCCAAGTGAGCACCTGGTACATTGTCTGCTGCCACTCGCCCTGTTGTGTACAGCGTGGGTGTTGGTGCAGTGTGACTTGGTGACTCTTGACAGATCACAGATCTGTGGAATCCTTAAGATTGGAAAAACCCTCTAAGATCATCAAGTCCAGCTGCTAACTGAGAACTGCCAAAGCCACCACCCAACCATGTCCCCAAGGGCCACATCCATGTTTTTCAAACACTTCAGGGATGATAGCTCCACCACTATCAGGGCAGCCTGTTCCAAAATCTGCCTGCCCTTTTTGTGAAGAAATTTTCCCTAATATCCAACCTGAAACTCCTCTGGTGCAACTTGGGGCCTCTTTCCTTTTTCCTTTTTATTGCTTGGTAGAGGAGCCCAGCCCTCATCTGTCACACCTCCTGTCACAAGACCCCACCTGTCATACCTCCTGTCACGAGGCCTTGGCATTAGTTGCTTCAGTTCAGACAGCACTGGGAGTTCTGCTATGGGTCACCCAAATTGCACAGCAAGGGGAGATGACCACAGGTATTTGGGGCCACAGGCCATGGTGTGACTGCTGCAGCACTTCCTCAGAGGCCATTCCTGCTCTCCTGCCATCAAATCAGGGCACAGAGCACGGCGAGGTGACAGCGCTGGGACATCTCAGTTGTTCCTTTCAGCCCTGTGCACGTCCGGTAGCTGCTCTGTTACAATGACCAGTGCTAAATTTGGCTCAGTAAGAACTGAAAGAGAACAAGAGCTCTTCCTCCTGCTGCAGAGGGGGGGACCTGAGGACAAAACGTCACTGATCCAAAATGTGGATCCCAGAGACAACACGAGGTGGCACACGACGCTGCCTCTTCCGCCTTACGTAAGGCAGCCTGGGCAGCACTGCCTGGATGTGCCTGTGGGCGACACACTCTGTTCCAGTTCTTTCCCTGTGTTTAGGCTCCTCACTGCCTGACACACCTCTGGCTCTGCTACTGTCCCTGTGCTTTCAGACTTTACATTTTCAATGCTGCTAAAAGAACATTTCAGCCCTTTTTGAATACTTGAATTCTTATTAAACAAACAGTAACGACTTCTATGATGTTCTGAATTTGTACCTAATTTGCTCAATTTCTCCATTTTTAATTGTACCCAGCTTATCTTCTGTTTTCAAGGAAAACTTGTATATGTTCAATGTGCCCATTACCCCACAGAAGGCTGCCAGGGCTGGGCAGCCTTTTTGGTGAAGAAATTCTCCCCAATACTCAAGCTAAACTTCCCCTGGCACAACTTGAGGCTGTCTCCTCTCACCATGTGGGTGACAGAGCAGTGACTGCAGACAGGCATTTAGGCTCTCTTGCTGAAGACTCTGCTTTGGGGAGACACATTCCCCAAAGAGACAGCTTTAGTCACTGCAGAATCATTGACTGGGGGGTTGGGGTTTTATTTGCTTGGTTGTGTTTTTCCACATTGAGCATAGCTCATAATTTCAGGAAGACCGTGGTGCTGAGTAACACCCACACAGTGGCAGGAGGAGCTGCTGCTGGAGGTGTTCTCTGGTATCCTCCACTGCATGGAAATACAGGTCTGGAATGACACCAGCTACAGGCTGAATTACCAGATGGGAAAGTAAACCCCTCCTGCTTTCTCTTCCCCTTGCCCCACTTTTATCTTCTCCACTTGCTATGAATCCTTGTGGTCATCAGACAAGTCAGGAGCCAGCCTGAACTGGAATGGGACTCTATCTAGGTCATGCTTTTTGGTGATGCTGCATTAAGAATTAAGTGCATCTAAGAATTAAGTGCATCATTCAGTCTTGCTTGAGAAGTGGGGACATGGAGCATGTCGTGTATTTTATGGAGCAGGGAGTTATCCTGCTGCATCCATTTTGTCAGGTGGAAAACAGGACGACAGCAGGAATTAAACATGCTTGGCCGTTGATTCTACATTCAGGGACCTGGGCTAGGGGGATTGAGGCAGTACCTTTAATGAGCCCAAAACAAACATGTGAAAATCTAACCCTTGCTCAGCCCAGTTAATATGATGTCATCCAGCCGATTAATCTTCATTTTCACAATTAATAAAATAAGCCAGGGCCTTTCTTGCCACATGAAATACACTTGAACAATTTATCACAGCACGTTAGAACCAGGAGCCAAAAAGCTTTAGGCTGCACCTGTCTTCAATATTAAACAAACACAAGCACTGACAATTTTAGGAATTGTGAGGCTGGCAAGTCCTTTTGTGGTTTTTGTGTTTGCCCTGGGAGCAGAGCAACAGTAACCTCAGGCCCTGATGAATTTTTGTTCCCACAGAGCATGCTCATCTTTAAAATTGCATAAAAGTCTCCTCTTGCGAGCAAGTCCAACCACCAGTGAATTATTCAGGAGTTTGAGGATGTTTTGGACTTGTTATTTGGTCTGTAATGGAAGGATCAAAAGGCAAATAAGGAGCCCCTGTGAATGAGGACAGATGATCCACCTGGACATGCATGGTATAGTTGCAGTCTCTGTATCCCAACAAAATAAAGATGCTCAGGTGTGAGTTCACCTTGTGCTTTAGTAGGACCTGGTCTGCTACGTCCAGAGTGGGCACAAAGCTGCTTATTCCACAGTAAGGTTTTGAGTGAGTCCTTTTCCAAAGGACTGATGGATAGAACGAGGATTAGACAGATTGTGTAGAATCTGAGAAAAAACAGACACATGGCAGGTTTGGCCTGGTGTGTTCCCAAAACAGCCACACTTGTACCTCTGAGGAGTGTGTGTAAAGCCAGAGAAAGCATTCATGCATTATGTAGTATTTTCAAAGTGTGGAGGATGCTTAGACACCTCCATCCTGGAAATTACTGTGAGCTTGCTGGCAGCATTTAATGTGTGCTGGTTTTCCACCCACCTCCCTCACAGAAGATCTGGCTATAAAAACTCAGCAGAGATGGTTTATGCAGCCTGTGTAGATGGAACCAGTGTCAGACCACCCTGATTTCCCCAGTGTCACAGCACAAGGCTTGGCCCACATCAAGGGACATGAAGCACACGTGTCACAGCTGTCCTCAGTGCTGTGCTGGGGCAAGAGTCTGTGTTGTGCTGTCCCCAAATAACCATTTGTATCTTCCTACTAAAGAACTTGCTTTCTCCTGTTTTTATGCCCTTCACACACCACAGGTGACAAAGGTACAGGAGCACAGGTGCAGACAAAACCTGGGTGTGTTCTATGCCCCAGTCTGGTTGCGCTGGAGGGAAGGATGACACTCTTTATACTTCAGTTATGTAAGTGGGGTTTTTTCCCTCCAGCTCTTAAATTTCATGTGTTTCTGGAGGAGAAACAGGTGGTAGTCGCAGCCTTCCCTCCCTCTGGAGCTGGCTACTTTCCCAGAACAAAGCAGGTTGTTTCCAAAATGGGCAGCTTTGGTAGAACCACATACAGTAAATCTTAAAATACTCTGGTATTGTTAAGAGTTTAGGTGCTTTGTTGAGTCCAGCTTTAACGATTCTTTGAGCTTCATATTCTCTATACTGATGTGACTCTATACATTTGCTGTGTCTCCTTGTTCCCAAATCTTCAGTGTACAATCATCTTATCCTACCTGAGTCAGCCAGTTGCCTCGATGGTGGGACTCAGCAACTGGAGGCTCAGAGGTTGTTCAGTCTGGTTTCACACTGTGTTGGTGATTTAGGTGTTCCCACAGACAGTCAGGAGAGCAAGTACTGTTGGCAGCAGTACCTTGGCTGCTGGGTACAGCAGTGCCCAGGCTTGCAGGCTTCCATCCAGGATTGCTGTTGCTATAAACAGGAACAGGGGTGCGTGTAGATCATCTGGGATTAATCTCTTCTCACAGTTGGGAGGCAGGAATCTTTAACGCTGAGTGGGTCTTGGGAGGAGGAGGAGTGAGTACCACAAAGCAGAGCTGTTCAGCTCTCCTGTCTTTGGCTCACCAGAAGGCCTGGATCAAAGCTGGGAGAGGAGGAATGGCAGAATTCAGTACTCAGCAGATGTGATGTGGAGCCGAGGAGTTGCACATTGTATGCAGGCAAAGCTCACAAACAGCTTTGCAGGTCATGGAAATTCACATGGTTTGGGGATAAAGAGCCTTAGCTTTGTTGGATGAGGGCTGAATTGCAGGGCCTCGTGGTTTCTTTCCCACCCCACAGATGCGTGCGTACCCTGCTTGGAGGATGTGGCGCCGTGGCCCCCCTCCTCAGGAAGGGAGCGCAGTGACAGAGAGGTATGGAGCACACACTATTATGTTCTTGCAGCATGTGTGATGTATTGTGCACCTTCCAAACCAACCTGATGCAGTCTCCACAGAGCTCCGTGCAGGAGTTAAACTCCTTTATGTTTTTTCTCTGGTGCATGACAAATCCATGCATCATTTTCAGTGGAACGTGTTGTCGCGCAGCTCACCCCAGGAGAGGGAGGATGGGGACTGGATGCTGCATCACATACTCTGGGCTCAGCTCATGTTGCTGTAGCCAGTGTTCTGGGTGGAATAGGCACAGAGTCTTGGCCTGGATCCTGGCGGAAGCATCAGTGAGAACACCACAGCATGGCACTGATGTAGGTGCCTTGACAGTCTGCAGCTTCCTCCTAAGGGGCAGCGGAGGTGCAGCACCAATCTCTGCTCTCTGTGGTCAGGGACAGGACCCAGGGAATGGCTGGAGCTGCATCAGGGCAGGTATAGGTTGGATATCAATAGACAGCATGTGACAGCCAGGCTCTGGCATGATTGGGATTGCAGTCCTTAGTGCAGGCTTCCGGAATGAGCGAGGCAAGTCTTTCCCAGCCATTCTCATGTGGAGAACTGGGAGCAAGAACACTTCTCCTCACCCTTGAGTAGGTGACAATTTTGTTTGTACTGTTAAATTTCTTCCTATTTCTATTACTTGGGATCATCCAGTTCTATCTGTATCTTGTCCCTGTCGGTTTATGTTGCCTCACTAATTCTGCTTTTTAGCACTGCCCTTGATCTCCACTTTAGCCAGTTACTTAGGAAGGACTGCTGGTTTTCCAATTCAAGTAACAGCTTCCTGGGGCTATTGTTCCCTAGGGCTCCAGACACTGCTGGTCACAAAGTATTACTTTGTTCCTTAAAAATATATCAGGTTACTGCCTTAAAATAGGAAATCATATCTCAAGGCTTAGAGTCTCTTAGCCCCCACTGTTTGCGTTCTGCTCAGCAGTCAGTCCAGGGAAGGTTCTGGCTGGCTCAGGTCCCTGAAGGACAAGGTCATGCTCTGTGTGGGAGAGGAGGCTCTCTCTTCCCACTCTCATTGCCTGGAGCACAACCAAAGTCTGTCTTGCAGAACCAGCTGAATCCAGAGCCTCTATGCACAAATTCATTAAGCTTAATGAAATGAGAGGTGAGACTGAGATGTGCTGGATATTACACAGGATGCTTCACTTTGGGTGTCCTCTCTGTACCCCTCAGCTGTGCAGCATGTGGCAGATCTGTTTTTCAGACCCTTTCATGGCAAAAACTTGTCTCTGTCCATGTTTCTCTGCACACAGTGTGTGAAACAGGCTGCTGACCCTGTGGGCTGCAGAGGGAGGCTTGGGTTAGGCTTGGGTTTCTTTTGGAAAAGAAGAGAGCTTTTCACTCTCTATAGTGGTACAGGCTTTAATGTTCTTCCAGTCGGGAACCCAGCCAGGACCACAACCTGCTCCAGAGCTCCTGCTACTTGGCTCCAGGGCCTCTCACACAGAGGGGGAGTGTTTGCAGGGGAGAGCCCACATGTGGATCTTCACCCTGCAAGAAAGGTAATGGCAGTCAGTCTTCTCTGAGCCCTCAGGACAGCTCTTTTCTTTGGATATTCAAGGATTCTCCTCTCAAATCCATTCTTGGCTGATAAAGAGGTTATTACAGCAGTTTTCTTGAGTACTGTGATTTGTTCTGCAGAATGTAAAAACGTGCCATTCCTACAGCACTTACTCCTTTAGAGACATGTCTATCAACTGACTTCAGGTTGCATTTCAAGCCCTGGCATGTTGTTATAGTCTTGTCTATTCATGGAGTTTCCAGTAGTGTTGCAAATACAGGTTTCATCCTGTAGTGCAGAGCAGGTTGGGATTCTCCACACCTCAGTGCAGATGGGGTGAGTTCAGCTCGTGCGAGTAAACCAGATTTATTGTGACCCAGGGAGTCATCGTGTCACTGGAAGCAGACCCATACTCTCCCAACTCAGCACACAGCCAGATGAAAAGGGCTTATATAAAGGAAGGAGAGGGAGGGACTTTTTATATGGGCAGGTAGTGACAGGACAAGGAGCAGTGGTTTTAAACTGGCAGAGGGCAGGGTTGGATGGGAAGAAATTCTTCCCTGTGGGGGTGGGGAGGTCCTGGCATAGGGTGCCCAGAGAAGCTATGGCTGCCCCTGGATCTCTGGAAGTGTCCAAGGCCAGGGTGGACTTGGAGAAGCCTGTCCTAGTGGAAGGTGTCCCTGCCCAAAGCAGGGGTTGGAATGAGATGAGCTTTAAGGTCCCTCCCAACCCTAACCAGTCTGGGATTCTGAGATTCGCCATTCCTTATATTTGTAATTTATCTTCCCCACAGGTTCCTGGAAATGATGGAAGCCCGAAGCCAAGGACACACATCACCACTAGCAACGAACGGGCAGAGCCCCTCCTCGGGCTCCCAGTCACCCGTCGTACCTCCGAGCTCCGCATCGACAGGCAGCTCCAGCCCCAGCACCCCCCAGCCGGCGCTGCCTCTTGCCACAAGCGCCACCA
>VZRH01003982.1:335747-354813 GCA_013397555.1 Urocynchramus pylzowi | reverse complement strand
CCGCCTCCGCCGCAGCTCCCGCGGCCCCGCCGGCCGCAGCCCCCGCGCCCAAGCGTGGCATCATCGCACGGCTCTTCGGGACATCCCCCGCGGCCGAGCCCACTCCTCCCCAGCCAGGTAGGTGCTGGTGCCCTGGCCTGGCAGGATGTGACCCATAGGCCTTCCAGTTTTCATTTCACTTTTTCCCAGCGAGAGGCTGAGCAGACAGGTGTGTGAAGGCCACAGGTCGCAGGCGCCGTGCTTGTGCAGCGGGTGTCCAGGGAGACTTGGGCTGTCATTCTCTATTTTCTCCTGAACAATATTTTGGTTTGTCTCTGTGCTGGATGGGGACTGTGCCCAGCCAGCTGGGTGGTGGCTGTAGCATGCTTAAGAGGAAGATCCTGAACACACAGAAGACACTAATAAATAAGTAAAATGTCAAGTTCTTATGAGGAGCAAAAATACCTCTTGAATAGCAAAAAAAAGACTGGAGAAGCGATTTGAAGTGCCGTCCTTGCACACGTGTGGCAGTCTGGAGGGGCTTCTGTGCGGGAGAGAAGCGGAGCACTGGGTTTAAAGATTATTCAGCCAGAAATGGTCACGTCGGTCCAGGCTCCACAGCAGATCCCCCTCTGGGGAAATCTGCTCCTTCAGAGCAGGTTGGGAGGAGGGAGCCCTCGGCTGCTGCCTCAGCACTGGTACCCACTGGAGCAGCACAGCCCTCGGTGCAGACCCTGCCGGACAGAGTGCCAGGCAGAGGCATCGAGGGTTTGTTGCATGTCATTTTACTGATCTGGACCATAATTTGCCTGTCACATTCGCTTTGTTTGCAGAGCTAACTGTAGCTGCAGAGCTGGCACTGCCTAAAAATCATGACATGGTTTGAGTCACCCTTTGGAAATACTTCTCACACTGGCTCACAGTACTCCTGAGACACCCACAGAGAGAAAGGAGGAGGTGCTGGGGACACGGGTTGCAATTTCAGATGTTGAAATTGTCTGGTTTTAGATCTGCACACAGTGTTCTGCATCCTGTGCCTCTTCCCAGATATGACACAATGCACCCATTATGACTCTTCCTACCCAGAGAAAGCAAAACAAAAACCAAAGAGGGGAGCAGATGTTAGAAGTTCCTTGTTGATAAAAAAAACCTTTATCATTTTGATCTGTAGAAAAAAAGACAAGTGGTCTACTACCAATGTTACAGTGATTGGGTTTGGGGTTTTTCTTTTTCTTCTCTTTTTTTAACTCTTTCTTAGCTTGACAGCTGTTTTGGGCTTGTGACTTTCAGCCCTGATATCTTGGAATGCTTAGGGGCAGTTGCAAAAGGCAGCCAGGAAGAGCTGATGTGTCAGTGTTGCAAGGTTTCAGTGGTGTGCCAAGGAGCTGCACCTCCACTGGAATGTACCCAGGTACCAATTCACTGGAAAGCACCTAAAAAATCATTGTTACCAAGTAATACTTGGTTTTTCTGGAAGCTACTAGTTAAGACTTCTCTTGAAGTCTTAGAGTCGTAATTCTTTTGGCTGTGGTTTGGCTTACACCAGTGCTACTCTGTGGCATTAGTGGTACTGTTGGTATGCAGAAGTGATCTGAAAGTTGTGCTAAGGAGAGCAAAATCTAGAAAAAAAAAAGGCACAAGTCTTGTTTTACCCTTTTAAAGAAAAGTGTAGATGTGAAGTGCAGCATGAGCAGAGGAAAAACATTGAGTACTGCAAATTCTGGAAAGGTTAATCACTTCACGCTTCTTAGTTATGCTAATTTCATGAGTTTTCATCCTGATACCTTGAAGATGGGTAAAGGTGTTTCTACAAATAAATTGTATTAAAGTCACTCTCTATTTGAGGTAGCTCCTGAGCTTTTGTTTACACAAAACATCTAAAAGCACAATGTGAACAATTCTGCCTTGGACAGTTATAGCTGAAAAAAGCAAGAGGATAGGAGAGGGTGAACTGAACAGTCTGGAAAAGGTAAGAGAATAGTGAAGGAACATCCCCCAGGAGCATTGCACGTAGCACAGGTGTAATAAAACCTGTGGTACAGTCATAGCATTCCGTGGAGAGCAGAGCCAGCCCTTGCCAGGGAGGTTTTCATTCCGTCTAAAAGCCTGGATCAGCCTGGTGCATTCTAAACCACAGCAGCCATGATCTGTGAATGCCTTCATGTCAGACTCTGGGCTGTCTTATATCCTGTTCATAACCTTCCTCTTCCCTGGCTGTGGAGCCAGGGTCCTGCCTCATGGCTGCTGCCGCCCTGGACAGCACAGATCTGGAAAAAGCCAATTACTGTCTTGCTTGTGGTGACACCAATGTTTTACAACTCCTGTCGCTAATGCAGATCCTCCTGCTGCCACTCCTCCCCCCAACCCTGCAGCCCCTGCCAAGGTACAGAGTGTGGAGGACTTTGTTCCCGAGGACAGCCTGGACCACAGCTTTCTGGAAGACCCAGCGCCGCAGAAGGACAAAGGGAAACCGCAGGCCAAGCACCGTGTGGACAGTGAAAGGTAAAGAGAGGAGGGTGGCAGCAGGGAGGGCAGGTCCCCAGCGGGGACACACCTGGCTAACGTGGTGCAACCATTCAGTGATTCCAGAGCAGTCAGCTGCCCCAGAGGCTTTCTGGCTGTGCTATGGTCAGTCATAGCATTCACTGTTTCCCACTTAGTGACACACACTGCTCCCTGGGAAGGAGGACCATCACAAAAAGCAGATTATCACCTTCCTGGTGTTGCTGTCTTGCTTTGTGCTCAGATTAAACCGCGGGGCCCTTTGGGTCAGGAAGGGATTTTCCTTCTGGCCGAACACACCGAATCCTTTGGGGTATTTTCCTTCTGGAACACAGTGCACTTTGCAGGGATACTGTGTTTTGCTTAATGAATATTTTCCTTCTGCAGAGGCACAAGTGTGGCCAGGCTCCTCTGTGACTTGGTAATGTCGTTCCTGAGGCACTATAAAGGGGTTTGGGGTTTGGTGGAGGACACTTGGGAGCACTCTATAGCTCTGTGGGATTCTGGAAGGAAGGATGGAGAAAGTCATGCTCCTTTGGGAGTGTCACTGCATGGTTGCCTGCAGAATCAAAAAAACTCTTAGGGGATGCTTTTCTTTTTCTCTGTGTCTAGTGTTTCTTCCCAGCATTTTCTCACTAAATCAGAGAGACACAGATTTGATGGATGATAGGGAATGGGTTGGATATTCACATCCAGAGAGTAGTGATCTATGGCTCAATGTCCATTTGAAGATGGGTGGTGTCCCTCAGGATCTGTACTAGGACATGGACTTCATCCATGAAACAGGGTTGAGGACACCCTCATCAGGTTTATCAATAACACCAAGCTGAATAGTGTGGGTGACACTCCTGAATAACGGGATGTCATCCAGAACCTGGAAAACTTGAGAAGTGTGCCCATGGGAACCTCATGAGGTTCGCCAAGGTCAAGCTCAAGTTGATGTACCTGGGT
The DNA here is from genome assembly GCA_013397555.1 of Urocynchramus pylzowi. Taxonomy (NCBI): domain Eukaryota; kingdom Metazoa; phylum Chordata; class Aves; order Passeriformes; family Fringillidae; genus Urocynchramus; species Urocynchramus pylzowi. The sequence continues at coordinate 351,381 of VZRH01003982.1, read as the reverse complement.
TGGGGCAACCTCTGGGATCAATCCAGGCTGGAGGGTGAAGGGATTGAGTGCAGCCCTGGGGAGAAGGACTTGGGGGTGCTGGTGGGTGAGAGCTGGACCTGCCCCAGCCCTGAAACCCCCCATGCCCTGGGCTGATCCCCAGCGTGGGCAGCAGGGGAGAGGGAGTTCTGCCCTGCTCAGGTGAGACCCCACCTGCAGAGCTGCCTCTAGCCCTGAGTAGCATCAGGAGGATGTACAGAGCTGCTGTAGAGAGTCCAGAGGAGGCCACAGAGATGCTCCAAGGCCTGGAGCCCCTCTTCTCTGGAGCCAGGCTGGGGGAGCTGGGGGTGTTCACCTGGAGAAGAGAAGGCTCTGGGGAGGTGTTTATTGCGGCCTTTCAGTATTTAAGGGGAGATGAGGACAGAGGTTTTAGCAGGGCCTATTGCAATAGGACAAGAAATGGTGGTTTTAAACTAAAAGAGGGGAGGTTCAGACTAGGTATAAGGAAGAAGGATTTTACAACAAGAGTGTTGAGGCCCTGGCACAGGTTGCCCAGGGAAGTGGTGGATACCTCATCCCTGGAAACATTTCCAGTCCGGCTGGATGGGGCTCTGAGCAACCTGATCCAGTTGAAAATGTCCCTGCTCAGTTGCAGGGGGTTGGAACAAGCTGAGCTTTAAGGCCCCTTCCAACCCAAAGCAGTCTGTGATTCTATCAGAGCTGTGCTTATGCCATAAGCTGTATTTTCTCTTTTTTTCCCCCTTTTTTTCTTTTCCTGGCTTTGATGTTTTTTAACCAAAAAAAAAAAGAAAAGGGGAATGTGTATACTGAGCTGCTCAGACAAGAGGATGTGCAGCGAGCTGTCTGAAAGCAGACTGTCTCTTAAGAGGTGACCTAAGCATACTCTCAGGCTCTGTATCCCTTTGCTCAGAATATTCCTTGCCTGCTGCCTCTTGTCATCAACACTGGATTAACCAGGAGAGTAATTAGGCGGGGACACTGCTCATCTGTGAATGTGGTGGATTCTGCCTTTTTTGACATCCTTGTCATGACCCAGTGTTCTCTACTTCAACCACAGCAACTTTAAATCAGTGCTGTTTGTGAGGCTCAATGCCTGTGTAATGCAGGTCAGCCTGAATCATCATCCCTTGTGATGGCAGAACACGTGGATGTTTTATTAAAACTAGAAAAAAAAAAAAGACAAGAAAAAAGTGGTGGTTGCTGGCAGCATGCTGGCCTACAAAGCATCTTGCTCGTGGCTGTGGCAGAGCTGAGATATTTTTCTGGGTTTGACGAGGAATTGTCAGAAGAGCCAAGCCTGACCTTCTGAGGATGCTTCTGAGGGTCCTGAGGTGCCCTCAGAGCTCTGGAGCTGCAGTTCTACTGTGGGTGGGAGGCTGATCCTTCACAAAGGCTTCTCTGCTCCAGAGTGTCAGTCAGTGGAAGCAAGTAAGTGTTAAACTGTATAAAAAGTCAAAGATGTCAGACAGGGGTGCGAGAACCCTGCTCCTTTGTTTAGAGTTCATCCTCTGCTCACAGTGATACCCAGTGCAGTCACAACAGCTCTGCTTCCCTGGGAGAAGACCTGGCAGCACATCCCTGCAAATTCACATGCTCATTACTCCTCTGCAACCTGGCATCCGTGGCTTCCTCTGGTTTCTTCTATATGCTATGCAGTTTTCTCAGTGGTCTAGCAATTTTCTATTCTGTTTCTTGCCAAAAAGGGCCTACTAGAATAAGCCAGATGTGCAGAAATTCAGAGATGCAGATCTGGTTCTGATCATCACCTGCAATAACTGTTTTCTTTCAGGATGTCAATTACAGCCCCACGGTAGCTAGGAACAACATTCCAGCTCTGTAAGCACTGTCCTTGATAATCAGCTTCTGCTGCAGTGAGGAGGTGGTTGTAATTCCCATAAAATCTGCTGCAGAAATTTATCTCTGACCTAAAGAACACAGTAGATCTGTGAAATCACTCAAACCTTGGGAAGATTTTATTAGTTTTAAAAAATGGAATCCTGGAAGCTGCTTTTCCTCTGTATCTGAGTGAAGAACAAGGCCTGAGAATGACCCAGCAAGATGCATTTAGGTCTCATACTCATTTTGAAGCAGATACCTGAATGTTGAGCTTACACAGCTCACCAGCATGCCTGGGTGTGCTGGAGCCAAGCTACAGGACTGAAGTGTCATTAAAGATGTGGCAGAAGAATGGGCCATGTTGTGAGAATTTGTGAAATTACTTCTCCTACCCAAGAGGAATCGCCTTGGCGACTGTGAGCAGGAGTCCTGCAGGGAGCTCCAAGAACACCTCTGTGTACTGAGGTACATTCACAGGGTTGGAAGGCAGCTTGGGGGCCATCCAGTTCAACCTCCCCCTCATCCTGGGCCACTCAGAACTGATTTCCCAGAACCATTTCCTGATGGGTTTTGAATATCTCCAGAGAATCCATAACCTCTCTAGCAACCCATGCCAGTGCTCAGGCATGCTCTCAGTGGAAAATGTGTTTGCTGATGTTCGTGGGGAGCATCCTGAGTTACAGTTTGTGTCCCTTGCCTTTTGTCCTGGCACTGGGCAGCACCGAAAAGAGCCTGTTTCCTTCTTCTTTGTACCTCCTTCAGCTGTTTAAATACCTTTATAAGGTCCCCTCAAGCCTTCTCCAGGCTAAGCAGTCTTGGCTTTCATGTGGGAGAGCCCTTCCTCATGTGAGCAATGCTCCAGTCAGTTAATCATCCTCGTGGCCCTTCACTTTGCTGTGCGCTGGACTCCAGCTGTGGCCTGACCAGCACAGAGCAGAGGGGCAGCATCACCCCCCTGACCTGTTGGAGGTGCTTTGCCTCATGAAGACCAGGACACCATTGGCCTTCTTGGCAGCAGGGGCACCTTGTTCCTCTTGGCATGCCCCAGGCCTGCAGTGGCATCCTGGGTTTTGTTCAGTGGCATGTTGTGGTTCTCTGACTTGCAGTAGAGAACTCCCAGCATCGGTTTCTTTACCAGTTAATTAGGAAGGTATTTCAGTCTCCAGATTTGCTGTTTCAGAACTTAATTTGCTGCTCTTTAACCTGATGCCCTGAGCCAGCATGGATGTGAGTGCACCAGAGGACCTAATCTGTCTTCAAAGCATCTCTCCCTTGGCTCCCTCTGGGTCAGGCAGCCTGGGTCCCTGGCAGGGCTTAAGGTCTGAAAGCCAGTTTATGCTTTACCTGACAATGTTCCTGATCTTTCTTTTCTGCATCCTTAGATGTTTATCTTAAACATGGAGTAGCTGTCTGTGTCCTTACATCTGAAGGGCTTTGAAGTGGTTCTTTGCTTTTATAGATCTGTTATGGATTCCATGATGCGCAGCTAGCCCAAGGGAGGGACGGTTCACAGTAGAAGACCCAACATCTCCTAGAACAGCCACACAGGCTCATCCTGCAGCGTGAGATTCCCTCAGCTTACCTGCTTTATTAGACCTTTATTAGACCTTTTCTCTTTCGTTAGCCCCACAAAAGGATGTGGCAGGAGCCCTTGAGCTCCTGGGGCTGTGGGAACACGGCCCAGCCAGGCTTGAGGCTGTGAGTTCAGGTTGCAGCAGGGTTTGTTTCCTCCCCAGCAGCCAGTCTGTGACACACTGGAGGCTCACAGAGGACACTCCAGCAGGCTCTGTGGTCGCTAGCTCAGAGCAGACCTCAGTGAGCAGCATCATTTTTGGGGAGTACCTGCACCTGCAGACACGCTAGCTCAGTGCTCATGCCAGCTTGGCAGTGCTTCAAGGGCTGCAGGGAGCAGTGCAATGTGCTTGGGTTTGCATGCTTTGCCTTCCTTCCAGCTGGAAGCTCAGGACCACAAGCTGATCCTAGTTTTGCCTTGTCAGAGCCTGTTTATACTGAAGCAGTGATTTTCCTGATGTATATTCACTCCACTGCTCTGCTCTTACGCTGTCGCTCAGCGATCTGTGTTGGCTGGAGATGGAGGCAGGGTTCTCACTGCGGGAGGACGTGACCCACTTTGCTGAGGGGATGTGCACATGGGGGTGTACACCCATTCGGACTGGGAAAGCTGGAAATGCTGCAGGTCTGTGTGGAGTGTGGAAGGACAGTGGCAGCAATCTCTTAAGAGTCCCTGTGCCTAATAGAGCAGTGATGTGTCGAAGAAAGGCAGTGTGTCTATACTAATATAATGCCATTTTAAGGATGCAACTTCATTTTCTTTTCAGTGCATTTCAAGAGAAAACCCTGCCAGTGCTTTGAAAACCTCAGGAATCACTCACTTGTCATTCCTCCAGCCTTGGGGGCTGCTTGGGCACCAGTTTTCCTCTCCTTTGTTTCTGCGGCTGGGCTGTGTGCCTCCATCCTGGCATGGTGTGAGAGCAGCAGTGTTAGTGATGAAGGGACTCTTCAGCAGCCTGTCCCTGATCAGTAGGGCACTGAGAGCAGGTCCTGAGAGCAGAGGGATCCATGCCAAGAGCAGAGGGAGGGCCTGGTCCTAGTCTTAGCACTCCAGCCCAGACTAGCACTGGTTGTGATGACTGGTATGCCATTGTCACAAACAACTCCATTGTCTGTTGCCAGATGTCTTAACTCTTTAAAACTGTCTTGTCAAGCAGTACCCAGCCATGTAGAGGAGCCGGAGTGAGCAGTTGCCATCATCACAACTGTGTTTAGGGTATTTCTCGTCTCACCAGCACACCATACTCCACTGTCTTCCAATGCTTGTCCTGTGCTGGGAGCACCACTTACTCCCAGTTAAAGGATTTTAGGGTTTTGTTTATGTCTGTACAATCTAATCTGTTCCAAGCTATAATATGTTTTTGTCTCTGTATAAAAAGAAGGTTGTGCTTGTACCATCCAGGTGGCATCATTAAAAGGGCAGAGACTCGTGTGTGGGGTTATCAGGAAGGAGCTGGGTATCTCTTGTGGATGAAACAAATAGAACAAGGAAAGGTGATGGCAGAGGCTCATGAGCTGAGCCTGGGGAAAATATCTGTATTCCTGACAAGAGCAGATTTTTCAGAAAGTGTTAAAATTGAGTCCTAGGGACATTTAGACAAGAATCCTCAATTTCAGCTGCAAAGCTCTCTCAAGCTGCCTTTGAACACAGAACTGTGCTACATCCAGGGAAGCTGACAGACTCCCAGCTCTGGCAGTGTGTCCTTAGGTTAATTTAATTTGGGCAATGTTAAAGCTTGGCTATGGTGTCTGTGTATCTGCCTGCTTCAGGGAGCACCGCAGAAATAGAAATGGTTCCAGGAACCATTAATAGCTGCCAGTGAACTCCCAGAGCAGTGACAGTGTATGATCAGGTTTAATTACAGGATGTGGGGATGAAGACAGGCAGTTCCCATGGTTTGACTGACTGATCCTTGCATGGTGGATGGAGCTCCATGTTCCGATGAAGCTGTGGCCACAGGCTTCTCTGTACCTCTGAGGCTCATCTTCTCCAGCCACTCATTTCCAGCTTGAGGGGCAGCAACTGCTCTGGGACATATCCTGCTGTGGCCCTTTTGGTGCAGGGCTCGTGCCACTGCTGCAGTCTGCAGGGAGCAGGTCCAGCCTGAGCTGGGCAGTGGCAAGGGAAGGCTGGCAGTGCACAGAATCACAGAATCACCAGCTGGTTTGTGTTGGAAGGGACCTTAAAGCCCATCCCATTCCAGCCCCTGCCCTGGGCAGGGACACCTCCCACTATCCCAGGTTACTCCAAGCTCTGTCCAACCCAGTCTTGGACAGGGATCTGTCTTCCAGGGATCCAGGGACAACCACAGCTTCTCTGGGCACCCTGTGCCAGGGCCTCACCACCCTCACACAGAATAATTTCTTCCCAATATCCTGACTAACCCTGCCCTCCTTCAGCTTAAAGCCATTCTCCTCATCCTGTCCATCCTGACCCTTGTACAGAGTCCCTTTCCCGCTCTATTGGGGCTCCTTCAGGCACTGGAATGGGCTCTAACACCTCCCCAGAGCATTCTCTTCTCCAGGTCTGACTGTCCCCGTTTTCAGCCTGTCTCCAGAGCAGAAGTGCTCCAGCCCTTTAATCATCAGCTGCCCCAGGCCGGGGACACGTCCCCAGAAGTTGGCTGTACAAGCCAGGCCAGTCTCAGTCTTTGTGCAGGGGGAGGCAGGTCTGTCCAGAACCTCCTGGGGTGCTGTGCCTGATCACTCTCTGTGTTGCAGTGATGGAGAGGCGCCTGGAGGGAACCCCATGGTGGCAGGTTTCCAAGACGACCTGGATCTGGATGACAAAATCCCCAACAGACCAATGCTGGCAGCAGAACGGGTGCCGAGCAAGAACGTCACCCTCTCCAGTGAGGAGGAGGAAGAGGAAGAGGAAGAGGTGAAGGACTCTAAGGTCATCGTCATACCTAATGAAGACAAAAACACAGAGCAGGAAAAAAAAAGGTACAGAGCATAGACTGAAGTGTGGGGTTGTGCTGGCAAACCTGAATCTCTCCTCCATCCTGCCACTGACTGTGTGTGGCCTGTAGGAAGTCTTGGTGTCTCTGTCTACCTGTTCTTCAGCTGTGAGCTGGATCTCTGGTTACTGTAGGTGTAACTGCTGTGTGTGGTGTGTCCTACCCCATGCCCTGGAGCACTGTGCTCCTGTGCCACTGGGATGGTTCTGCATGCTTTTCCTCAAATTTGAACAAGAGCCTGGACCTAAGCACCAGAGTGGCTGTTTGTGGTGTGGGGAGGAGAGAGGAGTCAAGTCTTGGGTGAAGGGAGTGGAGTCATATACCACACCCTGTGCTGGGGAAGGATGATGTTCTCCACATGCCACATCCTGTGGGGTGAGGGTTAGGATTAGGGACACGAGGGTTATCCTCAGCCTGAGTGGTGCATTTGACCACACACCCCTATAGGATGCGCTGCCTTTCCCAGTGGGATGCACGCTGCAGCCCTCAGGCAGGCTCAGCTGTTAACTGTGCCTTGCTCCACAGAATGGGGTGGACAGGCTCTGATGAATTGTTTCTTCTCAGGTCTTCCAGAAATTCTCTGAAACCCCAGAGTGAAGCAATTTTGACCAAAGCAACTGACCCGAAGCCTCCTGACAGTTTACCTCCCCGTTCTGGGTCTGAACGAAACAACAGCAGCAAGGGAAACACGAGCCTGGCAGCTCCTGCTGCTGCCCCCACAGCAGCAGCCCAGGCCTCAAGGGCCACTGCCCAAAGCAAAGGACTTGCTTCCAAGCAGAAAGTGGTCAAAGAGGAGAAGCCTGAGGAGTCTGACAGTGATCAAGAGGGACCAATAGCTACTCAGATGCTCTCATTCGTTATGGATGACCCAGACTTTGAAAGTGAAGATTCTGACAGCCAGAAGAAAAAAATGGTAAATACCAAGCCCATGTTGCTGTGAGCTGTGCCAAGCTGAGCTGGAACGGTTGAGGCATTGCCCTGAGCAGAGCCTTATCTGATCTCCCCTCCCTCAGCAGCAGTTGCAGCAAGGCAGGTGCTAAGCAACCTGCAGAGTTTGATGTGAGCACAAACCCAGTAATGCTCTGAGTATGGAAGCCACCTGGCAGCAAGAACCCCATAGAATCACAGATCCATAGAATCCCCTGAGTTGGAAGGGACCCAGAAGAATCATTAAGTCCAGCTCCTGGCCCTGCACAGACACCCCAACAGTCCCACCCTGGGCACCCCTGAGAGTGTTGTTGCAATGCACCTGGAGCTCTGGCAGCCTCAGGGCCGTGCCCATTCCCTGGGGAGCCTGGGCAGAGCCCAGCACTCTCTGAGGGAAGAACCTTTTCCTAATATCCAGCCTTGACCTTCCCTGACATGAGGTTTGTGTTTACAAACACAGACAAGATTTGTGCTTGTGTGTTTTACTGTGCTGTTTACTCTTAGCCAGTCCAGCAGTGTGGGAGGTACGAAGTGCAAAGCTACTGGGTTTTCACGTGAACTTTTAACACGCAGAAGGGTTTCTCTGCCAGAAAGAGTGAGCTCCTTGCAGTCAATCCAGCAATAAAAAGGCTATCATAAAATTTGCTTGGCAAAACTTAAAGGGAAGAAGGAAGGTCTGCTTGGGAAGGACTTTTCCAGGAGACAGCAGAGGTAGCTGTAAGGTCTGTGACATTCAGCACTTGCCAGCAGGTGTCTGCTAAAACAAATACACCAGGAGTCCCCTCACACCTATCCTGTATTAGGTGGAGAAGACACTTATCCTGCACCTCTTCTCTGAACTGGTCAGAACTTGCTGCATGGCTTGAGATATCCCTGATTTTGGTGACCTCTACTCACAACCTGCAGAGCAATCTCTGGAAACTGCTAGCAGTGATTTGGGATGGGCAGTGGGTGTTCAGGGGTGTCCTGATGTCTGGGTTTGCTGGTGTTCAAGGGGTTTCCCTGTGTTGGCATCATTCTGGAATCCTGTTGAAAGGGCTATTGTCCCAGTTTCTTTGACCTTACTCATGTGTCATGCTGTTTATTAAGTAATTTTCTATTCATTTTGCATCTTCCTGCTTTTTTTGACAATTTAATATGAAGCCAAAAGTATTTGGAGCAAGTTTCCATCTCTTGCATGCTCCAGTGAGAAGGGATTGATGAGGAAGCAGCAGTGTCAAGGAATGCCTGACCCAGGGAATGCTCCACAGCATGTGAATGCTTTCTCCCTGCAGGGTGTACTGGTCAGGCAAACCAGTACAGCCATCACCATTAGCAGGGTGGGGGCACTGCCTGACCAGCAGCACAGCGGGGCCGTTTTCCATCCCTGTACAAAGGTACAAGGAAAGGTTGGATGACAGATTCTGAAGAGGATCAGTTGGCAGGTATCAGAAGATCATTAAACTGAATTTCCATTCCCATCATGCAGGAGGATTTTGGGGTAATTTCCAGGCTCTGCAGCATCCTGGGTTTTAGCCCACCCTGAAGGGGCAGATTTGCCCTGAGAGCACATTCCCTTTTGGCTTGATGAAGGGAATTATTCTGCAGACACAGTCTGCTTCCTCAGCCCTGCTGCCTCTGGTATTTGTGACCCACAGAGCTGCGCAGCAGAAAGCATTTGCCACTCAGGGCTGGAGGGGAGTTTTCAGTCTATTAGATTGGATTTTCCCAGAACAGAGGTGCCTCCCCAGGGCAGGAGGAAGCTGATGCTGGTGAGCTAACAGAGTTGAAGGTCTCATTTAATCCCTTTATATTGGGAATTTGATTTCAGCAGCCCCAGTGCGAAGTTCTCAGAACACCCTTGCCAGTACCAGTGCAACTGAGGCATTTTACCAAGGCGAAAATTAGAGCTCATGAGATCCCGGACATTGATTTCCAGGCAATAACAGCTCAGTTCAGCTGGCATTTCCTTCCCTCCTCCCCACCTGCTGACATCTGACATTTTTGTATGCAAAATGGTTAGAGATTTTGGTTGAAGCAATTGTCAGTGTTGTCTGCCTTTGCTTCTCTCTAGAATGAATTCCCAGTGCGGGAAGATCTCTCTGAAATATCTGATGATGATACCTCACTGGCAAAGCCACCCCAACCTGTGAAATCAACAGTCCCCTCCTTCAAACTGAAAAATGATTCAGATCTCTTTGGCTTGGGTTTGGAAGAAGCTGGTCCCAAGGAGAGCAGCGAGGAAGGTAAAGCTCACACCTTATTTCCACTCTTGCTGCTTTTGTTTGTCAGGCATCTGGTTTTTCCAAAGTCTTTCCAGGGTGTCAGCAAACCAATTTGCACTAAATAAAATACCCTCTAACTTCATGCAGTGCCCTGTGTGAGCCTGTAATCTGGTTTAACACAGCATAAATAGCTTTTAAGTTTTTTCCCCATGAGGATGAGAACTTGGCTTGTCCCTGGCACCAGCCATGGGTTATTTTTGTCCCAGCTGCAAGCAGAAGCACATCCTTCACAAGCTGCTGCTGTGTAAGCCTTCCTGCTTAGCCCTGTGTGCTTAGGAAGTTGTGTTCAGCATTGCACTGCAGTGTCCACCCCCTCCAGAATTTGGATCAACGTAAACAAAATGCTCTGACATACCCTGCCAATTTCCTATTCTGTTTTTGGGAAAGATGGGGTGGGATCCTAATCACAACCTAAGCATTCCTCAGGCTTTATTTTTGCCCCCCCATTCCTTGAGGGAACAAATCCTACTCATGCAAATAATTCCTGCTGTTTAGGCATTACTGCAAAGTGACTTCCTGTAGACCTGCCCCGATGTCAGCATGAAAGATGGGAAGTTAAAGATTTAAGAAGGAAAAAAGCTGTGAGCAGCACCAGAGAAAGCTCCTTGAATAGCTGTTCCAAAAGTGTGAGGAAGGTGTCACAGGCTGCCATGGTTCCATCAGCTTGTCACTCTGAGCTCCTGAACAGCAGAGCTTGAAATAGCTGTAAGTGCATCTGCAGAGGCCCAGGTCAATAATTTAACTTCAGTTTAGATTCTTAAATAATTAAATGTGGGTTCCTCCTATCTTCTCTTTTGGTGATAAATATAAAACCATCTCTCGGTCGTCAGTGATTGGAGCTTGACTGGCAATTAGGCTTCTCCATGGCTGCATTTACACAGTCAGCTGAGGAAAAAGGCATTTGTAGATAAGAGTGACAGTCAAACAGCACATGTGAAAAGTGGTGCTGCTGTGAAGCCTCTTGTGAAGCAGCCAAGCAGATACTCCCCTGTTCAAAGAGGTTTTGTGCAAAGGCAGTGTACACTCAGCAACCAAGTCATCAGCCATAGTTAAATCTGACACATGTGACAGGGATGAACTCTGGGACTCATTTGGTAGTGTGTAAGTATTCACCTCTGTAGAGCAGGGCTGCAGCAGGGATGATTTGGGATGTAATTTCCATACACAGTGTGAGCAGCAGTGAGTGTTGGCCTGCCAGGGCGTCCCATCTGCTGACACCATGTCCTCAGTCGTCCTCAGAGAAGATGCCTGGGAGGATTTCCATCAGAGGGGAACTGTTCCCAAGAGCTCTTCTTCATTTCTGGAAATAACAATCCAGTCCCAAATTTGGCCTTTGGACCAGTTTGTAGAGCTAGTCTCTAGATGTGTTTCTTAGTAGCTGTGACACAGTGGTCAGTGTTGATCACACAGATCATATAATGCTCATAATTAAATGAGACAGATATGGTTGAGACAGGGTGTGAGTGCTGGGGCCTGTGTTGGTTCCCAAAGGGGCACAGTTTGGCCTGGCATGCTGGCCTTGCCTTTGCCCGTGGATGGAGCATTTTGTTCTCAGAAATGGGGCCAGGGTAGAATTACGGCTCTTACCATTTAAATTAACCACTTAAATAAACCATTGTTTCTGGGTTTTGTTTGTTTTTTTGTCTTTTTGGTTTGTTTTAACAGATAAACAAGCTTCTAAGGAGAAAAAGAAGAAGAAAAAGAAAAGCAAAGAGGTACTGTTATTAAACAGATCTGCCGTGTTACCCACCTGCCAAGAACAGAGGTGGCCTTGCGTGGTTTCTTCCTTGGGAAAGGGACTTGGTGGACTCCCTTCCATGCTCACATCCTGCACCTCTGATCTGTGTCTCCCAGGCTCTGCAGACCACTGAACTTCAAAGCGAGCTTGTAGAGCAGTTGAATTTTGAAAAGGGAGTGTGTGAGTTTGTAAAATACAGGATGAGGAAGATCAGTGCCTCTCTGCTGGACTGTGTGTACATAGCGCTGTGATTTTCAAGCAGAGGGGTGCCCACAACATACATCCCGTGGATAGTGAGGGAAGCCTGCAGGAGGCTTTGTCTGTGCCTTTTAAGTCTGTCCAGAACCATGGTATTGTTGGGCACAAGCTGTCGGAAAGACCAGTGCCCTGTATAACCCAAATGGTCTGTCTGCTTTTCTGTCCAAACTTACAGAAGGGTCTTCGGTGCTTCAACCTGAGTAAGATTCTTAATTCGGTTGAAGACATCCCTGCCCATGGCACAGGAGTTGGACTAGGTGGTTTCCAGCCCAAACCATTCTTCAGAGTCAGGTGTCAGGGCGGTACATCCTGGGTCACTGGCACACTCAGAGCATTTGCTAATAAAAATGTTCTCATTTTGCAGGAAGAGGACAAGTCAGTGAAAAAGAAGAGCAAGCACAAGAAGAGCAAAGAGAAGGAGGAGAGCAAAGAGGAGAAAGAGAAGAAGAAAAAGAAAAAGAAGAGCAAGGAGAAAAGCAGCGAGATAGATGAACTTGAGGCTTTTCTTGGTGGAGGAGGAGCCGGCATGAGCAAACCACGGGGTGGGGGGGACTACGAGGAGCTGTAGTTTGCTGCGAGTGGACTCTGCACCATGGCTGTCTCCGTCTTCTCTGATGAGTCACCCCAGGACAGGCACAGATGTGTAAAGCTTTGGCCCTTCACTGTATGGTCTCTCAAACCGGAATGAGCAAAACAAAAGCTTTACATCTGTGTGTGCTGCTCTGGTGCATCGTTACACAAAGAAAACCAAGCTGAGATGTACGTGAGGCAGGGGGAGGTTCAGGGCATGGCTCCCAGGCCTGCTGCCAGGCTGTCAGGTTTTCTCCATGCAGAGATGCCCCATCAAGTCACTGGCAGGCTGTGGGGCGAGGGGACCTGCATCCTGCTCCATCCCTGCTGCATTCCACTCCTGCACACCTGAAATTCCTGTCTTGTTAAGAGGAGTGCAACAAAACATGTTGCATGAGCACATCATGCTTGACTGTCTCAAGTCTTTAACTTCTTATCCTTCCTATTTTTTTAAGGAGAAAGATTATATTGTCCATTGCTTCACCCAGCAGTTGATGAGCTTTAAGTCAAGCAGATCATGCTATGGTACAGCTCTCTAAAGCAGCAGGTGCAGGGACAGTGTGAGAGAGAGTGTGATTGTTGAAGTCCTTTGAACAGGACCTTTCTGCACAGCAGCTTAATTAGCCCTCACTGGTGCTGCTGTTGGAATTCATGAAGCCCATTGATTTCCGTAGCCCCAGTGTCTCAGACACTACACGTAAGCTGCTATGCAGTTTGGGAAAACAATGAAAAGTGTAAAGCTAACCTGAAAGAAAGAGAAAAATCAGTGCTTTTCTTCATTTCCCACCCTTAAATTTGCATATTCCAGAATCCCCTGCTGCTGGGACATCTCAGGGACATGACTCTATGTGGAAATGAAGATATCCAGAGCTTCAGAATTGGCTACAGGGCAGTGTTGGCATGGCAAGGCATTTGCTTCTCAGGCATTTTCCAGTCAGGCTGTAAACCCTGGCTGCTGCTCTGTGCCAAGAAGGACCAGCACTGCAGCTCAGCAGCGTCCATCCTGCTCCAGCTTCTGTCCATCCTGCAGCCAGCCAGTGTGCTGCCTTTCCTGCCCCGCGCAGAGCCTCCTCTGTCCCATGAGTTTGGGAAGTCTTTTAGTTTTTGCTTTGAACTTAAACCTATGGATTAGTACCTGCTCAGCAGCCGTTGGATGGGCACTACGGCCTCCCCTTGGCACTCAGCTGTGTCTCAGTCAGTAGTCCCTGTGTTTGTTGGAGCTGGTCAGTTCTCTGTACCCCTCCTGGCTTGGGTCTGGGGTCCCTTGCTCAGCTCAGATGGTGAAGCTTCCTCCAGGTTTTGTGCGTTACATTCCCCTCTTCCTTGTAAGTTGATTTGAGGTTTGGTTTTGTTCTCCCTCACCCCTTTCTGTTGTAAAATGTCTGCCATGAAATCCAAACCAGAGTTTCCTTCTGCATCCCTATAAAACAATGTGTTCTTTTGATCCATTAACCACTCCACAGCTGTCTTGACCAGCAGGCATTTCCTGCTCCACTTTTCTTTTTCTTGCGCCCAAAATGCACTTGTAACCGTTTCCCTATAAAACAAACTGGTTTTTTGCTGCATGAGCAGTGTGTTGTTCAGGTCTGTCTGCCATTAGCATTTGCCTCTGAGCATTCCACATGGCACTGCAGGGAAATTGCATGGGACAGTTCAAACTTTGCATATCCGGGGAAGAAAAGGAAGATTGAGATGGGACCGGTTTGCGGCCCTTCTGGGCAAAGGTGGGTTCAAAGGTGGAAGTTCAAGCCTCAGCTGCCACAGTCCCGAAAGTGCTTCTGTTCCATCAGGATTTTGGATCATGTTCCATTTTTGCATTGAAAAACCCTGGTACAGTCCATTCTGACTATAAAGCTCTGTTGTACACTTGTCTCTGCACATCTTCTTCTACCCCAGAGTCCCTGTGCCTGGGCTCAGGAGCTGCATGTCCCTCCTTGTGGTGTTGTGCTCCCACACCTCATGGGACGAGTGCTGAATTAAAATCCATTCCAAAAAAAATGGAGCTGAACATAAAAACCATGAGTTCTTTCTCCAAAACTGACATCTGCCCTGAGAGAGCTGTTGCTTCCCACAGCGTAGAGGGGGCGGGGGTTCTGGTCAGGTGTGGGTACAGGGGGCTGTACTGGTGGCCAGTCCCTGCTGACACAGGTGCTGGCCTCGGTGTGTCTGGCTCCTGTGCCAGGTTTGCTGCCATAGGAGCCTCCACATTCCCTGCAGCTTGTCAGCACAAAGAGCTGAGGCAAAAACAAGCAAAGATGAGTCATTCTGCTCCAAAATACTCCTGTAAAAGAGAAAAGCAGATGCGCAAGCTGGCTCTACTTACACTCAAGCCGCAGGAGGGTGTGTGGCATGGTTTGGCTTCTGCAGCAAGGCCAAAGAAATCCCACCCTGTGGGTAAAGTGGGAGTGTGGAAGGGAAAAGCAGCAAAAATAATGTATTTTTTTATAATGCACACAATCCCAGAGTGATTTAGGTAGGAAGAGACCCTAAAGCTCATCTCATTCCAGCTTCCTGCCATGGGCAAGGACACTTTCCACTAGACCTGGTTGCTCCGAGCCCTGTCCAACCTGGTCTTTTTAGGCTTGGGCTTCTGCCTTTTCCAGGGAATGCTGAACTGGTTTGAGCTACAGCGTGAGCTGTGACCCAGAGCCAGCAAGCATGAGGGAGGGGAGAAGGAAATAGGCCTTGTTTGAGCCAGGCTTCCCATGCCATCCTTTCAAAGAAGCTAAATATAAAAAGTATGTACGTGCCTGTCATTATGGGGAAGCTTCCGCAGGATCACAATGATATAAATAGTTACTGCAAGCATCTCTGCAGGTACCAGGGTATTTGCTTTTGGTTTTATCACTCATCCAAAAAAAAAAAAAAAAAAAAAAAAAAAAATCAAGAGCTTGAGGCTGAGGAGCTGCAATTTCTTGGAGCTAGTGCTGGCCAGAGCTGCAGGGGCTGGGTTTTGAGCAGTAGGAGGGGAAAGTGCCGATTTATCACTGCATTTTGGCTGGGGTTGTTTACCCAGCACAGCCTGGGGGGCCTCATCCATCAGGGATGGGGTAGTGCCTGCTCCCCTGCCTGCCTGGGATCTCCAGGGCCACCAAAGTGTCTTGGCTTCCACTGTGCCAGCTTGGAGCCAGAGCACTCGGGACAAGCCAGGAGAGAGCTCGCAGGGCCCCTGCTCTCACCCCGTGTCCTCCCGGCCAGGATGGCCCCGGTGCTGCCCCGTTCTCTGCTGGTGTTTGTCTGGGGGCTATTCCTGCTGTACCCATCCCTGGAGCGGGACCGCCCAGCGTGACAGTTCAGCTGCTGTCACTCGGCAGCTCCCGGTGTGTGACAGTGCAGCTGCTGAGAGGGGCCATGGGTACTGAGAGGGGCCGTGGGTGCTGTGAGGGGACAGTGGGTGCTGTGAGGGGCCGTGGGTGCTGTGAGGGGACAGTGGGTGCTGTGAGGGGACAGTGGGTGCTGTGAGGGGATAGTGGGTGCTGTGAGGGGACAGTGGGTGCTGTGAGGGGACA
>VZRH01003982.1:298052-316911 GCA_013397555.1 Urocynchramus pylzowi | reverse complement strand
CGCGCCACCCCCGCTCCCTCCCTGCAGCCGACTTGTTCGAGCGCACCGCGGAGGAGCTGGCGCCGCACGGCCTGAGCTGCGAGTGCCTGGGCGGCGGCCGCCTGTCGCACCGCCCTGAGGAGAGGAAGATCCACGTCTACGGGTACTCGGTGGTAAGCGGCAGCCGGGGGTGACCCGCGCACGGACGGCATCTCCCTTGGCGGTGTGGTTCCCGGTGACGGCGGCCGAGCTGGCATCGCATCCCCTCGGGGGTGGAAGGGGTGAGCGGGGCTCCCGGGCGTTCTCCCGAGTGCCCCAGGGAGGGGAGACTTCGTAGAGCCCTTTCGGGTGAGCAGTGCTTGGCCAAAGCAGGGTCATGCCGAGAACCCCCCAGCTCCTGCCTGTGGGGCTGCCACGCACCCAGAGTCCCCGGAGGTCCTGCGGGGTCCCACAGTGGCTGTACCCAGCGCTGGGCGCTGCCAGGGGGAATTGGGCTGCACAGGATCCCCGTCTCCATTTAGTGTGTCCTGAGGGCGTTCCTACAGGGGTGTCAGGTGCTGCAGGGGCCTTGTAAGGCTGACTGGAGGCAGCCTCGGGGACATCGCTGTCATGGTGGGTCCCTGGATGCTGACCCCAGCCCAGGGCTGTGCTGCAGCACCAGCTGTGCTGGGTGCTGGGTGCAGAGCCCAGCTGGGACCAGGGCAGGGTGGCGGTCCCTGGGCCACGGTGCACACAGTTTTCCCAGCTTCAGGGTGGCACTGTCCTCTTGCCTGGGTGCTACACCAGCCTCAGCTGGAGTCAGGTAGGGCTGGCACAGGCTCTGTGGCCTCTCTGCTGCTGGGGTCTGCCAGAGCTGCCCTGGGGATTTGCTGGGCTTCCCTGCAAGTTCCCACCAGCTCTCCTTGGGAATCCTCTTTTCCTGTGCAGGGCTTTGGACGAGCTGACCACGCTGTGACCACAGAGAAGCTAAAGGCCGAGTATCCCGACTATGAGATCACCTGGGCAGATGAAGGGTACTGACTCCTCTGTCTGTGGTGCCAGCCCAGAACTGGCACAGCTGTATGCAGCACCGGGCTGGTGGCAGCAGGCTCCCCATGCTCGGCCATGCTCCAGGCTCTCCTGATTTTCCTCTGTGTTGAACTCACCCGTTCTTCGCTATCACCGGACTGTCCCCGTGCCAGCTGCTCCTGCCTCCCTGGCATGGCAAAGCTGGTGAAGCCAATGGTTGCTCTGCCCCAGTCTCCTGGTGCCAGGGGTTCGTCCACGTGTATCTGTGAGAATTAAAGTCGTTGGAGGAGCACAGCTGCTCTGCTGGCCATGCTCACGGCTCAGCTGCTCTTTCCCAGCTCTGGGTTGCCTGTTGACAGTGGAAGGGACCCCCCAGGTTATCCACCCCTTGAGGGGGGCCTGGCATGGGAGCCTGGCATGGGAGCAGGCAGAGTCTGGGGTGGGAACAGCAGGAAGTATATCGGGATTCGCCTTGGAAAGGGCTGAGGCAGGAGAGAGGAAAGCACTGCCCAGGCCTGGGAGAAGGAAAGGCAGGATGGCCCTGGGGGAGAAACCAGCCCCATCTCCTGTGGGGAGGGAACTGAACTACTGAGCTGAACATGATTGGGAAGAACATGCCCATTCCCACTCTGGCAGGTGGTCACACCTTGAGGAAGAGCATCCTCCCTGACTTCGTCCCTCCAGCCACCCAGGAGCAGCTCAGAATTTCCCAGGGATTCTCCCTGCTTGTGCTTCCAAGTGAGGAGCAGTAGAGGGAGACTGGGAAAAGCCGCTGGAGGCTTCAGTGGCTGGAGAGCTCCACTGAGATGTGCAGGCTGGGTTGGTTCAGTCCCTGTCCCACGTGAGGCTGGGGCTGGAGGACCCTCCCAGCCCGGTCCCAACCCCATTTCGTTGTCAGACTCTGACCCTGCGTGCTCCCTGCTGCTGCCTCTGCCTCGTGCCTTCAGGGATGTGGGCTCCTTCCTCTGTGTCCGGAGCCGTGCAGGGTCAGCTCAACCTGCAGAAGCTCAACTCTGTGTCCAAAGCTCAGCCTGTGACCAAACTCCAAAGGAAGCTCACAATGGGGGGATGAGTTTCACAGGCAAAAACATGGCTCTGCTGTGCCTCGTCCTCCATCCTGCAAGGTGTGACTCTCCCCTGTGCAGGGGGGAATGTTACCCAGAAGTCACACAGAGTCAGCTGCAAACCTGCAAGTCACTGGATTGTGGAGCTTGGAGGCACCCCTGGGATGTCTTGTCCATCCACTGGCCTGGCAGAGCCAGCTTCAGTGGGTCCATCGTGCTGGCATTGCTGAGATGTGCTGTGCAGGCTCAGGAGTTGGACCCGATAGTCCTTGGGGGTCCCTTCCAAAACAGGGAGTTCCATGCTTCTGTTCTAGAATTAGGCTGCTGGAAGCTGTGACCAGGTGGGGTTTGAGAATCTCCCTGACTTGGACCTCCCAGCAGCTTGGGAGTCTGCTCTGGTTTTGACAGCCCTCACAGGAAAAAAAGGTTTGCCTTTCAAGTGGCATTTGCTGTTCTTGCTTTGTTCTTGTCTCAGTCCTTACTGGGACACTCCCTGCTCGAAGGGTTGGCTCCCTGCACCCTCCTGCCAGGGCTTACCTGGGTGACATCCCCCTATACCTTCTCCAAGCTGGGCACATCCAGCCCATCCTCTCCTTGTGGGAGGTGCAGTCCCATCATCATCATCAGGGAATATCCTTCTGTGGAGATAATCAGAAAACATCTGGACACATCCTCCAGGGAACCCTTGTGGAGCAGAGGGGTGGGATGGGGTGACCTCCCATCGTGCCTTCCATTCTGTACTATCCTGTGATCATCAGTACTCGATCTGCTCCAGTATGCCCACACCTCATATTGGGAGCACCAGCATCCCCAGTGCAAAGGGGAGGGGTCAGATCTGAGAGAGGCTCTGCCCATGGCACCCTGGAGGCCAGTGGCTGCTTTGTCAGTGGCCAGCTTGGTGCTGCCGGGTTCCTGGGCAGGGCTCCTGCTCTCCAGCATGCCTGGACTGGGGGATATGGGGCTGCTGGTCCTCGCTGGGCCTGGCTGGCACTGGGAGAAGGAGCTGAGCCTGTGTTTTACTGCCCCTGATGCAATCCCGCTGCAATCTGCCTTCCAAGGCCATTGGCTCAGTGGGAGGATCTGCTCAGCGGGGCCCCTCTCAGGGCACGAGGGCAGCAGCAGCAGAGGGGAGAGGGGTCCTGGGGGTAGCAGCCCCTTCTTCCCCTGCCCAGGTAGGGAAACCAGTGGGGTCAGTACTGCCATCGACAGGCAACACTGGTGGTGATCTGTGGGGCTCTGGCTGCCAAGCTGTGCTTCTTCCAGGCTCATCAGCCCTTGCTGGGCCACTGCCAGGAATGTTTTGCCCCAGGAATGACCTAGTTGTAGCCCTGGAGCTGTGCCCCTTCACCCCATGGCATTCATGAGCTGGATGCTGAGATGCTCCTACCAGCCAGAGTGGAGCAGGCAGGGGGAAGGCTGGCTCCTCCTGATGGCATCTTGGGATCCCCAGGCTCCAGGGGGACCTCAGAGCCCCTTCCAGTGCCTAAAGGGGCTCCAGGAGAGCTGGAGAGGGATTTTGGACCAGAGCTTGGAGTGACAAGACAAGAGGGAATGACTTCCCACTGCCAGAGGGCAGGGTAAGATGGAATGTTGGAGATACAGCTGACTCCCAGCTCAGCTGTTCTCTCTGGCCGGAGTGCAGCCCACTGCCAACCCTGCACCTAAAGTCTCTCCCACTCTCCTTATGCACAGGGACTGGCAGAGCCCCCATATCCCTGGCAGAGGTGCCAGCTTCCCCCACAGGGCTGGCAGCATCCCTGGCTCGGCAGGAAGTGTCCTCATCCCTCACCAAGCCTATGCATTCCACCGGGCTGTGTCCATCCCAGTCAGAGTGTCACCCACCGCCTTGTTCTGCGTGAAAAACGGGCTGAAGGAGCGAGGTGGAGTGGGGGAAGGCCGAAGGTCTCCACGGGACACCTGGCTCCCTCTCGCTGCTGCGGTGCCGGCGGTGCTGCTGACGGGATGGCGCTGCGCTGGCCCAGCCGGCACAGCCTCGCCATAAACCCGCGGCCTGGCCAGGGGGCCGATAACAGCGGGGCTGAAGTCCAACGCAGGCAGGTCCTGGGGAGCGCATTCCAGCCCGGGGCTCACAGTGTGACCTCTTCCAGCTCCGTTTTACCGTCGCGGTGGCCGGGATGGCTGCAGGCGCACGGGCGATGCTGGCCCTCCTGGTGCTGCTGGGTGAGCGCTGCCGACACGGGCGGGGGTTGTGTGGCTGGAGGGAAGGGGCCTCCGTGCTGCCTGCCCCACTCTGGTCCTCCACGGCGGTTTGCCCCGAACTGGGTCAGCCCACTGGGCTCTGCTGGTGAACTCAGCCCGGGGTTCCCAGGGCGAGCAGGCGCCGGAGCCCCCAGCACAGGGCTGGGGATCACCCCTGGCTTTGTTCAGCATGGGACAGAAAACGTCCAGATATTCCTGTTTCTTCCAAAAAGGGGGCTGGGACTCGAAGCACGGGTGTGGTATAGCAGAGTCAGCGCCCCGGCAGGCTCTGGCACCCCGAGGCTGACGGTGGGAGGTGGCAGTGTGAGAGATGTGGAGTGCCGGGACGATGACGGGGGGGGGTCATCCAGGAGAACATGCTGCTGAGAGCTCTGTGCCTGCCCCAGCAGGGTCCCAAACCGAGGTGCCCTGGCAAATGTCACCTGCAGGTCACGCGTGCCCTCCGTCACCTGCTGCGGGCACCGTGCCTAGTTCCCTGCCGGGTTTTCAGCCCCATTGTCTCTCTCATAGCTAGAACCGTCCTCCCCAGCGGAACCGTGGTCGTCAACAGCTGCAGCAGCGCGGCTGAGCAGCTCTGCAACTTCTACTGTGACTGCAGTGACTGCTCGGATGAGAACCAGTGTGGTGGGTGCTCAGACTCCACAAGCCCCCAGCCCCACCCTCAGGCCCTGCTCCTGGGGTGAGAGCTGGCTGTGTAGTGGGGGTGTTGTGGGTACAGGTCCCTGGGGTGGTGCTGGTGCCCAGGATGAATGCGGGGTCCCCCAGGATTGGTACAGGAGCCCGGGGTGGGTGCAGATCCACGGGGTAGGGGCAGGTCCCTTGTGCAGGTGTCCAGGGTGAGCACAGGTCGCCTGGGTGCAGGTGAGTCTGCCAGGCTGTGTGCAGGATCCCAGGCTGTGTGCGGGTCCTCTGGGCCGGCCACAGGTCCCCTGGGTAGGTACAGGCCCCCAGAATGGGTGCAGTTCCCTGGGGTGGGCACAGGTCTCCAGGGTGGCCCCAAACCTGCCTTGACCCCCCATCTGCCCACCTTCAGGGTACCTATGGGACTCAGCAGTGCTGGGCACCCCCTTCACCTGTGACTTTGAGGACAGTGACTGTGGCTGGCACGACGTGGGCACCTCCACATACAGATGGGTGCGAGGCCGGGCCAGCCTGGCCATGTGGGGCACGGGGCCTCATTCAGACCACACCGTGGGCACTGACCTGGGTAAGTGGAAGCTGCTTGGTGAGCAGGCTCTGGGCACCCAAAGCACCACTCCACTGGAGTTGAGGTGCCAGAACACCCATCTTTGTAGGGTGCAGGGGAGGGAGCAGACCCATGGAGGGACAGGAGTGGTGCTGGCGCAGCTCTGGTGCCGCCCCATGGGGCTGCAGCCCCCACTCTGCTTTCTGCCCTCCCCAGGATGGTTCTTGGTGACCGTGTCCCCCCCAGCAAAGACCACAGCCACAGCCTGGCTCAGGTCACCGGAGATGCGGGAAGCAGCTGCCACGTGTGAGATCAGAGCCTGGTATCACCTCTCAGGGAGCTGTGAGAGCACCCAAGGTGGGCACAGGCAGCATCGGCTTCTGGGCAGTGAGGATGGGAGACACTGGGGAGGGATGGGGCCATCTGCCCCTGTGGCAGGGACAGAACCACTGACACCTTGAGATGGGTCCATGCCATCATGTTTGCCTCTTCCACGCTCCACACACAGAGCTGGTGGGAGCTGAGGGGGGTCCCAGCTCCAGCCCCCAGAGCTGGCGGGGCTCCCTTCCTTCCTTTGGGTACCCCAGGATGCCCTGCACCAAGGGCACTTTTGGGGCTTCCCTCAGGGCTGAACCAGACAGGGCGGCCGGTGCTGCGCCTGGCTGTGGCACACAAGGAGGAGGTGGTGGAGCTGTGGCAAAGCCCTGAGCGCAGCAGTGAGGGCTGGCACCAGCTGGTTGCCTACCCTGGCCGGATCATGGAGCAGTTCCAGGTGAGACAGTGTTGGTACCTTGGTACCCGGGCACTGTCCCCATAAGCTGGGACCAGAGGAGCTGGACAATGTTCTGAGACCTGGCCTGGGCAGCTCATGCCATCCTCATCCTCCCATCACAGCTCATCTTCTCCCTGACACAACCACCCACCTGCGGGGCAGAGGTGGCACTCGATGACATCATGTTCAGGAACTGTGGCTTACCAGGTGAGTCCCACACCTGCTGGGATATGAGCTGGGATCTTGGGGGAACTGGGTGGGATGCAAAACCCCGGGGAGCTCTCCCATTGCTCGGTGCTCCCGTTGTCTTGGGGCACCGTGCTCTGGCCAGAGCATGAGGTGGGCAGTGAAAACCTGTCCCTTGAGCCCCCCCCAGGAATGATGGGGGAGTGCTCACCATGTCCCTGTGGCACCAGCCACTCGCTGACATGTGTCCCCCCACCCCAGAGGTAGGGAAGCAGGCCTGCGGGGCCCAGGAGAGCCGCTGCCACCGTGGCTCCTGCCTGGCACAGCGTCGTTTCTGCGACGGCACCGACGACTGCGGGGACAGCTCGGATGAGGGCGCGGCACAGTGCAGTGAGCACCCCTGCTCCCGGGGAGGAGTCCTGCAGATGGGCTGAGGGTCTGCCTTGCTGGGGCAAAGCTGTGCTTTGGGCTGGCAGGGGTCCACCCAGTTCTGCCCCATGCCAGGAGGGCAAAATGATCCTGAGGGTTTGCAGAGGGGTGGCGTCAGC
Organism: Urocynchramus pylzowi; assembly: GCA_013397555.1. Taxonomy (NCBI): domain Eukaryota; kingdom Metazoa; phylum Chordata; class Aves; order Passeriformes; family Fringillidae; genus Urocynchramus; species Urocynchramus pylzowi. The sequence goes on along the minus strand of VZRH01003982.1, from coordinate 309,948 downwards.
CCAGCCCATTGCAGGGACCTACCTGTCCAAGAGAGGGCTGGGACCCCGGGTTCTGGGTCACTGCTGTCCCTTCTCCTCGCAGAGAACTTCACCCACTGCTCCTTTGACTACGATCTCTGTGGCTGGGAGACGGTGGCTGGGACACCAGGGTGGGGCAGGAACACGAGCCTGAACCTGGGCACCTCCTACAGCATTCCCACTCGGGACCACAGCAACAACAGCAGGGCTGGTACGTGGCAGGGCACCAGTGCCCCAGGGGAGCCCTACTGCAGGTGGACGTGTCCTGGGGTGACACATGCCAGGGCTCTGCTCAAGGCTGTGACAGGACAGTGGTGTCCTGCACCCACACATCTGCCTGGCTCCACTCAGCCCCAGCATCTCCTACAGGTTTTTTCCTCCATGTGAGCAGTGACCCCACTGCACAGGCTGGTGGCACAGCTCAGCTCAGCAGCCCCACCTTCCAAGCCACCAACTCCTGTTCTGTGAGTCACAGCTGGGACCTCATGTCGCAGCTCATGTGGGCATAGTGGTGACAGGAGATGGGGTTCCCAGCTCTGGGGACCCTCACACAGGGTTGGGGCTGTGGCTGGCCCTTGGTGGGGGTGGGCATCAGGTTTATGGGGGTGGTTTGGAGACATCTCTGGTGCCCATTGGGAGCTCTGAGCCCCTCTGTGGGATGCAGGGGACTGTGTGCCCCTGCCCTAAGGGCTCACCCTCCTCCCAATCCCCAGCTCGTGCTGTACTGCCACCTCCATGGCTCAGCCACCAGCAGCCTCAGCATCTCCTATGTGACCAACTCTACCAAGCACCTGATGAGGGAAAGGACAGGAGACCTGGGCAGCTGCTGGGTCCGGGAGAGAGTGGACTTCAATGTGACAGATCCCTTCAAGGTGGGCTGGTGCTGTGCTGGGGGGAGCTGGGCTGCCCCCAGGGTCAGGGACCACAGCTGCACACAGGGGCAGCACCACCCCTCAAGCCCACTGTGGCCATGCCAGCCCGTGCTGTGCACCCCTGTCAGCCACAGCTGCAGACCCCAGTCCCTTACCCGAGCCGGTGGTGTGGCCCCTGCTCCCACTGAGTCCCTTCCTGGGGAAAAAGTGAGTCAGTCCATGACAGGTTCTGGCTCACCCCATCCCATGGCTCCCTGGTGTCACCCTAATCCCCCCCATATTGTGCAGGACCCCTTGCTGATGTTTCTGACGTGGTGCTTTCCTGCAGGTGCTGATCGAGGGGGTGGCTGGCAGCGGGGGGACCGTGGCTATCGATGACCTGATCCTGTCTCAGGGCTGTGTGAAGGAGCAGGGTGAGCTGCTGGGCAGTGTCCCTCACCCTGTTCCAGTGTTGGCAGCTGTCCCAGGTGTCTTGCACCCATGGCACCATGCCTAAAGGACAGGCATGGTTTGCCTGTCCCTCTGCTCATCACAGGGACCGTCCTGGGTGCAGCACAGCAAATACTTGCCCTGGAGTGCTGGTGTCTTTGTCTTGTGTCTGTAACACTCCATCTTCTGTGTCAAAACATGTCACACAAGCAGCTCTTGCTAGGTCCTGGGTCCCCTTCAGCTGGTGGCAGCTGGTCTGGGCTGGGATGGGAAATGGAGAGCCAGGAAGATGCTTGGGTACATGGGACAGTGGTTTGAAGGGCTGGCACTGGTCTGTTGCTGGGCCCTTTCACCACTGTCCTCCATCCTGGGGTGTTTCACCATCAGAGAGGCCTCTGGTCACCCTGCCGAGCCGGGCTGGTGCCAGCCCCTGCGCAGCAGACGAGCTGGCCTGTGCCAGTGGGGACTGCATTGCCGCGGAGCTGGCCTGCGACTTCGCTGACTCCTGTGCTGATGGCTCCGACGAGGAGCGCTGTGGTGAGAGCCAAGGCAGGCACCTGCACCAGTACCCCTGCAGTGGAAGGGACCAGGCACCCCTAGGCTGGCATGGTGGGGCACGTGTGTGCCTGCACAGCCCCTGGGAGAACAATGGCCGGGCAAGACTGAGCCTGGAGTTTGGGGTTGCCCAGAGAAGCTGTGGCTGCCCCATCCCTGGAAGTGTGCAAGGCTGGTTGGACAAGGCTTGGAGCACCCTGGGATAGTGGAAGGTGTCCCTGCCCATGGAAGAGGGGTGGAATGAGATGAGCTTTAAGGTCCCTTCCAACCCAAACCATTCTGGGATTCTGGGATTCTTTGACTTTGCAGGGACGACAACCTTTGAATCAGGGGCTGGGGGCTGGCACGACGTCAGCCTAGGGCGGCTGCGCTGGGGTCTGCAGAAGGTCACTGAATCTGACATCTTCCTCACAGGTGAGGCTGTTCTCACCACCCAGACAATGCTCTTCAGTGCTCAGCACCACGGGAGCCCCCAGAGCAAGGACTCCCAGTGGGTGCCACTGCACAATGGGGGATGATGCCCAGGCAGAATGCTGGGCTGGGGGTGCTACCAGTGATGTGGGACCCCAGTCCTCACCTCACGGAGTGTTTCTGTGCCCAGGGACTTTCCTGGCCCTCCAGACAGGAGAAGGACAGATGGTGGGTCCTGCAAAGGCGCGATCGCCTCTGCTGGGCCCCTCTGGCCATGCCTGCACCATGGAGATGAGCTACCACATCCACGGTGACCCCCAAGGTAACCTCCTGCCCACCCCCAGGGTGCCCTGCCTGCTTCCTGCCCCCAGACCCCCCAGGCCCACCTGCCTTTGCTGCCTCTCCCAACCCTGCTTTGCCCCATCACATCATCCTGGAGCTGGGGTGTCTGTGTCCCTTTCCGTGTCCCTGCACCCTGTGACCGTGGGCTGGTGCCATGGAGGGCTCCCACAGGGTGGCCAGGGGTTTTAGGTGCTCACAGCCTCTGCACCACCTCTTGTTCCAGGCTTCCTTGCCATCAGTGTCGCAGACCACACCACTGGCACCACCCAGCTGGTCTGGCAGACACAACGTGGCAGCACAACTGGGGGCCATGTCCGTGTCCCTCTGGGAGAGAGAAGCCGGCCCTTTCAGGTATGCTGGATGCACAGGGACCAGCCTGGGGGCTTTCAGTGGGACAGTGCCAGTGCTGCCGGGCGCCCCGGGCTCATGGCTGCCGCCCCCAGGTTGAGCTGCTGGCACTGGTAGATCTTCGGGGCTCGGCGAGGGTCGGTGTTGACAACGTGACATTTGAGCAGTGCTACCTCGATGTGGTGTCACCCACAGCTGCGGGTACGGCCAGGGGTGCGTGGGCAGGGAGGGTAACCCCACACCCTTTCCATGGGGGCCGCCTGGTGGCTGTCACTCTGTCCAAGAGCAGGACCATGGCGCACAAGACTGAGGGCCAGGGCCAAGCACATATCCTGCTTTGGCCTGGAACCCCTTAGTGGGGCAAACTCAGGGAGTGGGGGAGGGGAGCTGGGGGAAAGGGACATTTGGGGGACCCATTTGCTTTTGTGATGCCTTACCCCTTTCCACCTCTATAATGTCACCTCTCTCCGGACAGAGCTGTCCTGCAACTTTGAGAGGGGCATGTGTGGCTGGTACCAGGATCTGTCCAGTGACTTCAAATGGGTCCACAGCACAGGGCAGGGACAGGGCTCTGACCACACCACCGGCTCGGGTAAGGGACTGTTGCTCTTTGGGAGAGCCCAGGAGCCCAGGGCATGCCATAGCCTTCAGTCCCCAGGGCCAAGACGTGCCTTGTACACTCCCAGCAGCCCCATGCCTACGGAGCAAGCTCACCTAGGGCAGGCTGGGAGCACCCAGATCTGGGTTGTGGGTGATGCAGAACACTCACATCATAACCCCTCCACCCTGGCTGTCCCCATCATTCAGGCTACTTCTTGTCCGTGGACTCCTCTGTGCCACGGAGCCATGGGCAGCGGGCCCAGCTCCTCACCTCCCGCCAGGAGCCGGCCCCTGCCCCACGCTGTCTCTCCTTCTGGTACCGCCTGGCCGGCCCACAAATTGGTACGTGCCCCATGGCATCCTCCCAGGGCTGCCCCAGCCTGCTCCACTCTGAGGACATTGGGGTCCCCAAGGGCTTTGGGATGGCTGCCCCCATGCCCCCCTCTGCCCAGGTACCCTGAACCTCAAGCTGTGGCCAGAGGGAGGGGAGGAAGTGGTGCTGTGGACCCGCCGAGGAACCCAGGGCAGCATCTGGCACCGGGCGTGGGCAACGCTGCCCTCCACGGGCCAGCGGCGCTACCAGGTGGGGACCGGGCCCCGTGTCCCTGGCACCAGCAGGGCACAGGGTGTCTGACCCCGCTGCCTGGGGCAGCTGGCTTTCGAGGTGCTGCACGACGGTTTCCTGGGGGACGTGGGGCTGGACGACATCACGCAGACAGAGGGACCCTGTGGGGCCCAGCTCTCCTGCTCCTTCGAGGTGGAGGGCTGTGGGCTGGCAGCCAGCGGAACGGGCACCTGGCAGCGGCAGAGCAACGGCACCGGCACCACCGCCGGCCCGGTGGCCGACCACACCACCGGCACCGCCGCAGGTGCGGGGCCATGGCAGCCCTGCTGCTTCCCTGCTGCTTCCCTGCTGCTTCCCTGCTGCTTCCCTGCTGCTTCCCTGCTCCTTCCCTGCTCCTTCCCTGCTCCTTCCCTGCTGCTTCCCCGCTGCACTGAGTGTCCCCCCTGCCTGCTCTGAGGGGGACACTGTACCCCACACCAGCCTTACCTGCTCTCCCTGTGTCATGCCTGCCCTGCCCTCCCTGCCCTCCCCAGGATGAGAAGGCAATACTGCACAGGGCTTCCCAACCCTGGAACTCCCCAAATGCAGTCTCCCAGCCCCAGGGCTCCCTAATCCTGGGGAAGTTCCCAAGCTGGGGAGACTCCTTGACCTGGGGGGAAAACCCAGCCCCAGCTGTCACCTAGTGCTCCCCAGTAGGGCTGGGCAGGGGTCACAGCACAGGGGCTTCTCTCCTCCAGGCCATTACATGGTGGTGAACACAGGCAGGACCTCCCTGCCTGCAGGGCACACGGCTGCCCTCACCTCCCAGCCCTACCAGCCCTCCGTGTCTGCCCAGTGCCTGGCCTTCTGGTACCAGTTGAGCGCTGGGACCCCAGGTGAGCACCTCCTGGCCTGAGACACCTGGGGGCACCTCCAGATGGGTGGGGGCCCCACACAGCACAACCCTGGACCCCTCCTCCATGTTGGGTGCCCTGGGCAGGCTCCCTCAGGGTGTTCGTGGAGCAGAGCAGGGTGAGGAGGAAGGTTCTGAGCCTGAGCACCATGGAAGGGAGCAACTGGCACCGCAGCCAAGTCACCGTCCAGCCCGATGGTGACTGGCAGGTGAGACAGGGCAGGGTGCTGGGGGCACCTGGAAGTGATGAGGGGTGCATGGAGGCTGCCAGCCTCAGCATGTCACCCTGCCCAGGTGGTGTTTGAGGCAGTGGGAGCTGGGGGTGACCATGGATACATCGCACTGGATGACCTGCACGTGTCGGAGGGAGCCTGCCCCAAGCCAGGTGAGATCCCCACCCCACAGGGGCACTATGGATCAGGGGGGGGGATGAGACATCCTGTGGGGACACGTAAGCCATGGGGATAGGGACAGATGTGTTCCTGCCCTGAGCTTGGCCTGGCCCAAAGCTGGGGGTGGTGTGTACCACCCAGGTGCCCCATCTCCTGCCAGGTAGTACTGGGTGTCTCACAGCCCTGCTCTCCTCCCAGCATCCTGTGACTTCGAGCAGGACACTTGTGGCTGGAGCAGCCCCTCGGACCCCCGCTCGCACAGCTTCGCCTGGGGCTGGAAGAGTGGGATCACCCTGGCCAAGTACCCTGGCCCTGAGCAGGATCACACCCTGGGTACAAGGAATGGTAGGAAACACCCATCCCTGCCTGGGCACCCTGGCATGGCCAGAGCAAGGAAGAAGAGCTGGGGCTGGATGGGGTCAGCCCAGTACAGCCTGTGAGGCCTGGCCCCACAGCATCCCTGTCCCCTCTTCATTGGGAGGGGCAGCTCAGCCCCAAGGGCAGTGAGGTGCAGGGTTGGTTTGTGTTGCCCTCCAGGCATCACTCTGGGCATTTGGGGGAAGAGTGGGACAAGCAGGGTGGGACAAGTTGCTGCAGGACTGGGGACACCCTGCTCTCTGTCCCTGCCTGCCCAGGTTACTACGTGCACTTCGACACCAGCGTGCTGGGTGCCAGGGGCACCAGTGCCCTGCTGGAGAGCCCCCCCCTGCCCGCAGCCACCGACTCCTGCCTGCGCTTCTGGTACCACATGGACATCCCGGAGCACCTCTGTGAGCGCTGCAGGGGCGGGAGGAGGGGTCCGTGGGTCTCACGTGTGGGGTTGGGGCCTCAGTCCCCCCCCTGTGGGCCACGGACACTGTGCTTCCAGCTGGGCAGTGGCGATGGCCCGTTCCCTCTGGGTGCTGCCATCCCACTAGAGGATGGCACGGCTGGAGGGCTCGGTGGCTCTCGTGGGCCGGGGCAGTTGGTGATGCCAGGACGCCTGTGCCCCTCCTTGCAGCCAGCGGGGAGCTGCGGGTGGCGCTGCACGGCAGGGCGGGGCAGCGGGCGGTGTGGAGCCTGGCGGGGCACCGCAGCCGGGGCTGGCAGGGCGCCGTGGTGCCCGTGCAGAGCCCCAGTGAGTTCCAGGTAAGTGGGGCCACCCTGGGGTGCAGGGTGTCTCTGGGCGTGCATCAGCCCCCCCAGACCCCACCTTCCCCCGCAGATCAGATTTGAGATCACCACACGGAGGTGGCCGATGGAGGGGACAGTGGCACTGGATGACATCATGTACAGCACCAGGGTGGGCTGCCATTCCGGCCCGGAGAGTCCAGTGGAAGGTGCGGGGAGGGGGGGGCGGGGGGGCTGGTGTGTGCAGTTCTGGCTGTGAAAGGTCAACCCAGAGCTGCCCAGGGTGCTGGGCTGAGGCTGGAGGCAGCTCTCTGGGCAGTGGGTCGAGCCTGCCAGCATTTCCTCCTCCTGCAGAGAAGCCCTCGGGCAGTTTCGGCAGTTTCGTGGCGGAGGTGGTGCTCAGTGTGCTCCTGGCCCTCGTCATCGTGGTGCTGGTGGCTGCTGGGGGCTGGTACTGGCTGAAACAGCGAAGGCTGGCGAGCAGGACACCCACAGAGAGCAACAGTTCCCAGGGCTTCGACAACATCACCTTCCGAGATGTAAGGACAGGGTGAAAGACTTCCCTTATTACCCCAGCTGTGCTAAAACAGCGTTTTCCGAAAAGCTCAGCAAATGCCAGCAGGCTCTCCCTGATCCCGCGCTCGGCCAACGCGACAGGGAGGTGCAAAGGGCTCTGCCTCTTATCTGCTTGTTGACAAACAAGTGACCCCGAGCTGTAGGACTGACCTGAAGTGCTGCTGCCACCAGGCAGCTGCTCTGGAAAGAGCTGAGTGTGCTCCCACCCCAGCGTCTTGTGGGAAGGGGGTCTGGCAAACCTGGCTCATCCTCACTCAGTTTAGTGCAAGGTGGCTTAAGCTGCAGGTCCCTTGGATGGATTTGTGCCGTGACATCTGCAGCAGAGCCACCAGCCCAGCACCGGACGTGGAGCCCCCTGGGTGCCCTGGGGGTTTGGTGCCTCTGCCGGGGTCACAGGGGGCTGGCACACAGACTGTCCTCGCTGCAGCCTGGAAGAAATCCTGGTGTTTCACAGCAGAGAGCCCACGTCTGTCACCAATTCCCACTCACCTTTCTTTGCAGGACAAGGTCATTATATCTCCACGGGAGGGGGATGAGTCTTCAAATTAGCAGCCAGCAGCAGGAATTGCCTGCTCCCCCCGGGCAGATCACCCCTCGACAGGAGCCCACACTCCATCAGCTGCCTGCTCTGCCCCCGGCAGCGCGGAGCCTGCCCCGCCCAGGGACACACTGCTATCATCACCACCTCCAAATGCTCGGGAAAAGCCTTTGTGCTGTCTGTAACATGAACTTTTTGCTTCCAAGACACAGCAATGTGCTCGTGCTTTGGCAGGAGGCACGAATGGGAGTTCTCACAGTGGCTCTCCTCAGCCAAAGAGGTTTCTGGCCATGGAAGGAGGGGTGAAGTGTGGGGTCCTGGCCCCCAGAGCTGGGAAGAGCAGTGGGTGCTGCAGAGGGTGTGAGCCACTTCCCATGCCCCGGACAAAGCACAAGAGCTCCCAGGGCACAGAGACCCCAGGGGGAGGAAGCTCAGTGCTTCTGCTGGTTTTGGGAGAGTGAGTGGTGGGTGGGAGCACAGGAAGCAGAGGGGGGCACCACACAGCACCCCTGAGGGCAGCAGGCAGCTCCCACTCTGGTGTATATGTGCCCAGCTGCTGCCCACACACCTTGTGACTGCACTTGATAAACGCCACTGGGAAACCCAGTGCAGGCTGAGGTGCAGCCTGGACTCAGGGCCTGGACCCCACCCTGCACCCGAGCCCAGCACCCCTCCCTCACCCACAGCTTTCCCACCTTGACACTGTCACCTCCAGCCCCACACACAGCCCAGTTCAGCCCCTGCACAACAAGGAGTATCCTGCTACCCCCAGCCCCCATGGCCAGCTGGAGGGACATCCTGCTTTCCCAGATTGTGACCAGAGCCTGTCTCCCTCTCACCCAGCTGAGTCCCCCTTAGGTGATGCCTCAGCCACTCCAAGCACCATCCCCACAGCCCTGTCCTGCTTGCAGAAATGAGGGCCCAAGAGACCTGAGAGCTGGGGAAGGGCAAGGAGGGCTCAGGCTTCACCTCACGTCTCTGCACCTCCTTGGCTCTGCAGATCCCACAGCCTCCCCTCACCTCCAGAGCACTGATTCCAGCCCCAGGCTGCTGGCCAAGCTGCACCATCCCCGACACAGGGAGAGGTGACACAGCCAGGAAGGCTGTGACAGGGCTGGCCCTTATCCCAGGCACCCCAGGTGTCCCTTTAATTACAATCCCAGAAGGAAGAGGTGATGCAGCTCCAGTCACACCCAGCCACAACATTTACTACCAGCTGGTCACATACAGCAGCTCCCCTGGGCAACTGAAGGGTATCAAACTTTATTATAGATCTCTTTAAAACAGGCTGGAAAGAACAAACCAAACTCATTGAGATACAGTGACTGAGTCATCATTTCTGATCAAGCCCCAACTCTCCCAAATTATTTATATATAATATATCTCACCCATCCCCCAAATTGTTTCAATTAAATCCTCACATTTCAGACCACCCTAAGTGCCTTAACATCAGCTGCTGCTAACACCACAATGTACATGTTTTCTGGCAAATCAGAGGCAGGGTTTGGGTTTTTTCTTGGGGTTTAGATCCTCAATCTCTGAAAAGGAGCAAGGAAAAAACAAACATCAGGAAAATTGCTTCTTTAAGGTTGCCTTTTTACAGCAGGTACAGATTCAGCAGATTTCCCCCCAAAGCAAGTCTGAAACCCTCTTGTTCAGCTTGGCAATATGCAGAGTGGTTGAGGAGAACCAGATCAGTCTGAGGAAACTGATTTCGAGGCTTTGTTGTCATTTCCCTTTGGGGCCGGTTTCCAGCGGTTTTCCAATGTCCTTTCCACGCAGTTTGAGGCCTGGAATAAGACAAAGGAGACCACCACTATCAGCACTCAGTCATTCACCCAATAACCTCTATTTCCACCAAATTCAGCCTTAAGGAAGAGAATATCCTGAAAGAGAGCAGGGGAACCAGAGTTCAGGAGAATCCTACTTTAGTTTCCAGGAGCACCAGACCAACTTCAAACAAAAACCAATCAGATGGGATCTGAACCAGCCCAGGAGAGTAAAACCAACACTAAATCCTTCTACAAGTGCAATCAGGCTTCCATGGGCCTCAGCATCTCACAGGTTGTGGGGGCAAGCACACAGGGATGGTCCCCAGGGCACAGCTGCAGGCATGAAGGTGCAGATGAAGATCAAGAGCTCCCAGTTCTGGTTCAGTCAGCAGATCCAGGTTTTATCAGAACATGACTTAATGGCACCACACCCATGATAAACTCCAGCCAGCAATGTTCCTCACAGGAAAAAGGTAAATACTTTCCCTCAAAGCACCCCTCCAAGCACTGGCAGTACTTCTGAAGTCTCCCTTCACTCACCAATGGCTCTTTCGATCTTGCCCATGACCTGGTTATTGGGGATCGCCCGTCCTGATTCGTAGTCAGCGATAACTTGTGGTTTTTCATTGATTTTCTGGAAAGAGAGGATGAGTCTCAAACACAGCAATGCTCAGCAGCAGCCCCCCAGGACTCACACAGATAAGGAACAGCCCCTCATTATGCCAGGACCGATGACAAAGTGCTGCTCCCAGGCTGACTCCGTCCCCACCGGCACCTCCCTGAAGCGTCCCAGTGCTGGTGACATCCATCCTGAAGGGACTTTGACCTCCCTCCTTCTCAGGAGGAGAGGAACACCTGGGATTGCTGTTCCTTCAGACAGCAGGGAGTTGCTAACGCTGCTCAGCCCAGATGGTACAAACCTTAGGGTTGGTGTGAGCTGCTGGCAGGGAGCAGCCTCCACCAGCTCAGCAGCCACAGACAGGCTCTGCCTGCAGCCTGGGGCTCGAGGGCTGCACAGACAAACCTCAAAACTTTTCCCAGACCACTGAAGCTGCCGGGACATCAGACACCGGCGATACTGCACCCCTCAAACTTCCAGCCCATGACAGCATCCCACTGCAGCTGCCCATGAGGGATCAGGAGAGGTGCCCACCCCCACCTGGAGGTGCTCCACTCACCGTGGCCAAGTCCTTCTGCGTGAGGCCCTTGCTCTGTCGACCCTGCTGGATCACTTTGCCCACCTCCAGGGAAACTCTGTCATGGTGCAGCTCCTCTGTTTCACGGTCAAGCTTGGCCGTGTTCTTTGTAATAAAGTGTTGTTTGTTCTGGCCTGCTGCCCCTGTCATTTGAAGCAAAAATGAAAAACAACCAAGGACAAACAAAATAAGGCTCAGAGCCGTGCCAAAAAGTATCAAAGGACTTTTTCCAAGCCCTCAGCTGCCCAGGATCCCAGGGTGCTGTCAGGATTTCAACATACCAACATCAACATTGATCTCACCCAATCCTCCTGCCCATCAGGGAACATGACCTTAGCCCTGTTCAGAGTGCTGTGCACACCTAGCCATGCAGAGCCCTTCCCTTTCCCTACTTCACACCTGAACTTCACTGCAGACAGGGCAAGTCTTGCTTTTCGTTGAGGATTTAAGGCTCTAACTTTACTGCAGACACATATTTGTGCTGCAGCACAGAGGGGTCAATACTTGAACTTGAACTGTGCTTGCTCAGTATGAGGCACCCCAAGCAAGCAGCTTTTAAGCAATTTTCTGACATCTTTGATAAGTAAAGTCTAATTGAACTTAGCTTTGCTAAAAGACAGCTTCAAAACCATTGTTTTCTCTCATGTTAGATACAGTATTTAAGCGTTAGTTTGAATCCTTTCTCTCATTAGTCTCTGACATTTGGTGTCCCAATAAAGCTGATTAACCTTCTTCAAGGATCATCTCTCTATTTCCAACCATTAGAACAGCCTCCCTACAGTGAGAGAACCCGGCAATTTACATCAGGGAAGAAACAAGGAATTCTTAAAGAGCAGCGCCATAGGAAGATCGGCAGCCGTTCAAATTCGCGAAAGAAATAAGCGGCCAAAACGGGGAGCTTAAGTTTTGAGCTCACAAAAGCTCTTCCGAATCTCTGCAGAATCCAGGCAGATCTCTGCCCTGGGCAACCAGAAGCTAAGGGGCAGCTCCAGGGGCATCATCCGGCGCTCCAGGGCTGCTCCTTACGGCCCGGTCCGGGACCGCTGGCTCAGCGGGCGGTGCCGCCTCCTGCCTTCTCTCCCCGTCCCGGGCAGCCGCCCCCCGCCGGACCGGCCCCTCCCCGCGGGATACCCACACTTCTTGGAAGTTTCCACGTCCTCCCCGCGCCGCTGGGCCGCCAAGATCGCCTGGGGAAAGAGCGAAGGTGCGCGGTGAGCGCGGCGCTGCTCGGAGCGGCGGCCTCGACCGCGCCGAGCCCGGGCCCGCCGCCTGCCCGGCCC
>VZRH01003982.1:259882-295062 GCA_013397555.1 Urocynchramus pylzowi | reverse complement strand
CTCGCTCCGTGGGAGCCCGGCCCGGCCGAGAGCCCTCCTGGCCGCGGGGAGCCCGGGCCGCACGGGGGCAGCGCTGGGCTCTTGGCCGGTTCGCGGTGTCTCTGCTCGTGGGGTCTCCTCCCGGAGACAGGCTCGGGGCTTGCCCAGCCTGGAGAGGAGAAGGCTCCGGGGCGACCTCAGAGCCCCTTGCAGGGCCTGAAGGGGCTCCAGGAGAGCTGGAGAGGGACTGGGGACAAGGGATGGAAAGACAGGACACAGGGAATGGCTTCCCAGAGGGCAGGGCTGGATGGGATATTGGGAATTAGGAATTGTTCCCTGGGAGGGTGGGCAGGCCCTGGCACAGGGTGCCCAGAGCAGCTGTGGCTGCCCCTGGATCCCTGGCAGTGCCCAAGGCCAGGTTGGATGGGGCTTGGAGCAGCCTGGGACAGTGGGAGGTGTCCCTGCCCATGGCAGGGGGGGGAATGAAATGAGCTTTAAGGTCCCTTCCAATCCAAACCACGGGACTCCAGGGATGTGTTCCTTAGGTGTTTTACGGGGGTGTAGCATGTAGTTACAGGGAATGAAGGTATGAGATGCAGAAGCAGCTAAAGCAAAAGCATTTTTTTCTTTGACTTCTTTCTAATTTGCTCGTGCCTCTTGTGTCCTCACTTTCCATCCCTCTGGAGAACCCTCTGTGCCTGGTTGGGCACCACCACTAAATCTGGGCTCCACTGTGCCCAGCTTCCCCCCAGGAACATCCAGGACTAGCTGCCTCTGGGCAGAGTTTTGGTCCCTCCTGACAGCTGATAAGTGTGAAAGCAGGCATTGGTAGGCTGTGGTGGCCCACAGGTTTTTGGTGAACTGAGTTTATTATATTTGTTTCTTATCACCTTAATGACAGATTTTTTACCTTATTTGGAGCAAGAAGACTTATCTCTAAACAGGCTGCATTTTAGTCAACTCATTCAGGGGATTTTATTAGGTCTGTTAGGGTTTAGACAGGTCGTTCCTGTCCCTGTGTTCTGGATTTAGTTCTAAAATTCAAGTTTCCTCCCATATTTGGAAGGTGAAGGCAGGCTTGTGGTGTGGTTTACATCAGTATGTTTACTTGTGTTGGGGGACAGGCTAATAATCTGTGAGTAACACAGTTTGTATGACAGATCACCCCCATGCAATTATAATCAGTTGGAGAAAATACTTTTATTTTCAGTCTCTGGAGATACAGCCAGAACTTTTCGTTCACATGGCAGCAGCAAACTCTTCTCCACCTGGTTCTCTGGATCTAAACCAGCCTGGGTTTGCAAAGGAGATCCTGGGAACTAAACTGGAGGTCAAATACCTGTGCTCTGATTGCAAGAACATCCTCAGGCGGCCATTCCAGGCACAGTGCGGCCATCGCTACTGCTCCTACTGCCTGAAGAAAATCATCAGGTAACTGCTGTGCCTCCAGTGGGAAGGCAAAATATTTGAAAAGGCATTTTCAAGAACAACAGCAGAGAGAAGTGTCATTTTCAGGACCCTCTCAGTAAGGGAGCTGTGTTCAGTCATTGAGGTTCAGCATCATCTCTTCTCTAAGGGAATGTGTAATCTCTGACTTGCTTTTGTTGATGCTTCAAAGTTCTCTTTTCCAGAATCCCCTGCATTTTTTTTGCTGTTGAGGAGGCAGTCCAGGCCTATCACCCATCTCCTTCATCACAGTCATAAAGTCATCATTTTGTTGTGTCAAAATGGGAGAGGTTTAAGCACAAGCTGGCTTCCAGAGAAGTCTCCTTGTGTTCTATCTCACTTCTACCTTTGTGTGAGGAAAGCCTAATAGAATGTTTAATTGGCAGAAGAAAAAAATTAGAAATAGTCATCAACAATACACACAAGCAAAGGCTCAATGTGTTGCTTTAAAAATAAGAAAACACTGTCATTTCATAAAGTTACCAGAAATCAATTTATTGTTAAAGCATAATTTTTTGTTGTTGTTGTTGTGTTTGATTATTATTTTTCTGTCTGATAGTGCTGGACCTCAAAAGTGTGCCAGCTGTATCCAGGAAGGAATATATGAAGAAGGAATTTCTATTTTGGAAACAAGCTCGGTAAGGAAAAATGCATTGAAAGAAACCTAACAGATCACTGGTGTCAATAATACCAGTTACAGTTTTTGCTTATAACATGAGCTCTGAGAACTCCTTCTTCCTAGGAACCCTTTTCTTCAGCAGTGAGAAGGGTGATTAGTGTGTTGGACTCCTCGGTGCTGAAATCCGGGTCACGTGTGTGTAATGGTGCCCTACTTAAAGCTGGCACAGCGATTTGGTTGCTGTTAACACACCTCTGAGTGTTGATGGGGCAACTGGTCTGGGAGGAGTTTTCAGAAAGAATTCAAAGTCCTGATCAAAACTGCAACCCCTCAGTAATATTTGTGTCTGCTTGTTTTTTCCATTTCAGGCTTTCCCAGACAACGCGGCGCGGCGGGAGGTGGAGAGCCTGCCCGCTGTCTGCATCAACAGCGGCTGCACCTGGAAGGGAACCATCAAAGAGTACGAGGTACAGGCCACAGCAAGGCTTGGCACATCTGCAGCCTTCTTCCCTCCGTTTTTGGGGAAGGCTCACGGTGTTGTCTGTGCTCGCTGTCAGTGGGTGAAGTTGTCAAATCCCTGGACTTTACTGTCACCTGGAGAGGTTCCCCGAGTGAGGGTTTTTGTTCCCTGCTGAGGGCACAGGACTGAGATCAGTTCAGATTTGCTTGTGATCTCAGGGATTTGCTTGTGAGCGTGTTCCTTCCGTGATGGGAGCCACCTACTCTCTTTGCAGCTCTTTTCTGCTAGACAAGAATGTCAAGAAATTGCTGTGCCATAAAATGGTTGTGAATTTCTCTGCATTATGTGAACCTAAAGCTCTTCAGACTCCATCAGCTCCCAGAAAATGACCTGATCCCATTTCAGCTGTCTCCAGAGCTATCAGGGCAGTGGGACTGGATGTTGGGTACTGTCTGGTCACCCATCACCCCAAGCTGTTCTGGGACACAAGGGTACTGGACAGGATGGTTTTTTCACCTCATTTCTCCTCGAGGAGCCCACTAGCTTTTTGATCCAGGTTTTAGTCATGGCTGGGGGTGCTTGGTCTGTAGTGTGTGACTGTATGTGAAGCTTTTGGCTCCTGAAAGACAATTTTGTTATCCCTCTTGGAATGGCAGAACCACCACACAGGAGGCCTGAGATAAGAGGAATACATTTTATTTCCCTCTAACACTCACACCAGATAAGGATCATAGCCTGGTGGTTCACAGAGCTTTGGTAGTGACTGAGATGTGTTTCAGGAGCAGGTTTAACCTTGGTCTGTCCAGGCTAACATTGGGATTCTCTCGATGATGCTATTGCAAAGTGAAAGGAAGAAGCAACAGCTGTGCATCAGGCCTGAGTGTTCTGCCCAGACTGTGCATCTGCCTGTTAGCAGAGAGATGCTTCTACAGCTCTGCTTCCTTGTCCTGCTGTCTGAGCCTTCTGCTGTGTGCTCAAAGTTCAAGTCCTCAGAGTCCAAGAGATGAAGATGTCGGTGCCAAATGGTTCTGCTGCTGTGAACCCCCATTTGTACATCTGTGAGAGGCTTGTGTGGATGTGGGGCTGAAGAAGTGTCAGGTGAAAAGCTTAACACTGCCACAGCACAGAGTTTAGGGATTGCATGTCAAGGGACAGGGTACCCTGGTGCTGAGGTTTCAGGTTCAGGCTGTGCTGGTGGTGTCTACAGATTGTTTGCTCCATGCTTTAATTTCTGCTAATGCCCAGAAGTCCAATGTCTTCTGCTCATCTTCATTAGACTAAACCAAATTGTATCTGTCAGCAACTTCCAATGCTGATTGTGCTGTGGCTGATGAGCCATGCTGAACTTTTTCTTCACGTTTTAAAAACGTCTTAACGTGTTCTTACAGAGCTCAGCAAAAATCTGCTGCCAAAGGTTCTCCCTGTGTATTCTGACAAGTGTTAGAGTGCTTGAGTCTGGCCAGAGCTCCCACTGGGAGTTCAGAAGGGCAGCAAGCTGTCCTGGGATCAGGGCTGCAGGAGCATGTGATGCCCCAGAACCTTGCACACAGCTGATGAAGAGCTCCTATGTGGATGAGCCTGTGTATTGTTTTCACTCTCCACTTGATCTTCCCAAGGCCCAGTTTGGCGTTTGCTGGGACAAAGGATGATTGATAGAGGTGTGGCCCTGGAGTGCGTGGGCTGCGGGTCTGTGGCATCTGTGACGTCTTCCCTGCCAGGGGTTTTTATGAGTCTCGGGGAGTCCTGTGTGGTACAGGGGCTGTGGGGGTTTGGAGCAGTGCTGGCTGTTTCCTCTCAGGGGCTGAGTCACCTCTCCTGCCTGTCCTGGTGGCATTCAGCCTAAGGAAGGAGGTTACTTTGTGCCCTCTCAGGAAAAGCTGGCTCTTTCCTAGGAACTGGTGGGAGGAGGCCAGGTCTGGCTTGTGTTATCTCCTCCCATATGCCTGCCAAAGAGCTGTGGCATTTAATCAGGACTGGCTGTCCCCATGCTGCCAGAGTCGTGTGTGTCGCTGAAGAGGGCTGGGAAAGGAAGTGTTGAATGGCTGTGTTAGCCCAGAGCCTGGTGGTGCCTTGGGCTAAGGTTGAGCCCAGGCTGCAGGGCCACAGTGCAGAGCTGCCTGGTGCAGGAGAGCTGCATCCATAGCTGCGCTCTGGGTAACGTCCTGCGGCAGCTCAGCGCTCCCGCTCTGGAAAGTACCTCGGAGCTATTTCCGACAGGACGTGGAAAGTCCCTCGGAGTGAATTCACTGTTTGCTAATTTTAAAATCCTGTGTTGTGCTGAGAGAGGCTGCTCTCCCCTTGCAAATGAAGAGATACTGTCACTTCTGGTTTGCTAATCTTATCGGGGCATGCACTGGGGAAAAATGTTCTGCAGCTGGAAAGCTTAAGCCTCAAGAAAAGGAGTAAAATGGATTTCAGTTTTGCTTTCTGTTCAGGTGGACTAAAGTTTGGCTCTCAAAGGGAAACACAAAACTGAATGAGTGTAGTCTGCTTGGACATGACTTGCAATCTGCTTCAAGCTGTGTGGACCATATGAAATATTTAAGTCTGGATTTATGGCTGCGTTTTTCAGAATCTGTAAATATTTTGTGGCATTTGGATAAAGTAGTTTGTGAGGGGCTGAAGGGTTTTTCCTTTTATTAGTGATCTTGTTTCCTGATGAGTCTGTCTGCATGTACATTTTGAAAACCATGCTGTGGGCACAAGCCTTTAGATTCAAGAGTAAAGTCTGAGAAGGGCTGCAGAAACTAAACCCACCCCATTAAAGCAAAAGGAAAAACCTCAAAAACGGTCCCAATGTTATCCAGGAGAGGGAGTTTGTGGTTCCTCAGCTCTGGTGTGTTTTTCCTCCCACCTTACAGTACCTCTAGCTGCCCACTCCCTCTCCTGTTTATCAACATATTGTTGTCAGTTTTCATACACCTTTTATTTATGCTTTTCATCCCACCAGTTCCCTTCCTGTGTCCTCCCCCCAGGACTGGGATGGGAGGAGGGGTACACGTGGGGTCAGCTTTGGCATTCCCCTTCGTTACCCCAGACAGGGGATTTAACTTAGCCCTCTTCAGCTGGAAGCAGAATTAACAGACATAAGGAAATTAAATTGTCCAATTTTAGGAAGGAGAACTAAGTTTTAAGCTTAAACATGACATCAGTGTTTAAACTAAGTTTTGTGGGGCTCAGATCAGCTCAGCTTCTGAGGCCAAGCAACAGTCAGGTGTGGGAATAAGCTGGCTTAATCTGTGCTGGAGGGAACGTGCTTTCCTTTTCCTTTGGTTTTAGAGAGTTCTTTGTAAGTGAAACCTGGAAGGCTGCAGAAGGTGCAAAGCTCCAAACCCAAGTGATGTTACTCAAAAGCCTGTGGTGTCAGAAAGGATGTCTGCAGCCCCTTCTGGGCTATGTGGCTCCCTGGCACCAGAACATGATAACCAAGCATTCCTTTCTGCCCACTGTTCATACTTAGGAGATGCTGTGGAGCCCCTACCACACCTTATCTAGGGAAAACTCCCCCTTCAGAAGTGCAGCTGGGGGCCCTGAGCCAGGGCTGTGCACCGTGTCATGCCCCTCCTCCCTGCTGCAACCCGGGAGTGCCCCAACAGGTTCTGGTGGTAATTTTCAGCTGAGGCTGAAACTTCACCTTCCGGGTTTTGCACATTGCTTAGAGGAGAGCTGTTGGTCTTTGAAGCTCGTTCACCTGTCTCCTGTTCCACGAAGTTGTACCTCTGAGTGTTGTATCATTGTTGTCTGTGTGGGGTACAACGCTTGAGGTGCTGTGGCAGGAGCACTTGGTGCTACAGCAGCAGGGTGACTAGCCTTCTCTTTAAAACCCAGTACAGCATTTATTGGCTTCTTTTGAAGGTTTTGGCACCTAATTCCGGGCTGGTGGTGAAGTGCAGTTTGCAGCTAGCTCCAGCCTGACCGGCAGGACCAGACAATTTTCTGGTGAGAGAATCCCTGACTTGCACATGGGGGTGACCAAAAGGACCTTCTGCTATTGGAAAAGGGAGCAGACACACCTATACTTTGCAGAGCTGGAGCTGAGGCCCACAAACACATCCCAGCCACAGTCCCCCCAGTAGCTGGTGTAGCTGGCTGCCCAGACACAGGCCATTTCCTGTCCAAACCTGTGGTGGGAGGTAAAGCCACGGGGAGTGCCAGAGAGCAGGCGTGGGAGGGGATTGGAAAGCCCCGGCTGCAGAGGGTCTGCTCTTCACTTCTGAAACCAGCTCAGCCTTCTTGTGGTGGCCCGAAAATTAATAGTTTTGACATCTGCTCCTTGGAGAATGAAAAGCTGTAAGTCATGAGATTTGAAGTGGAGGTGAGGGCTAAGTGTGGTTCGTATGGTTCTATGCTGTGAGGAAACCCCTCACCGTGAATGCAGGTGGGAGAATTGTGGAGGAATTTGGAAAAAGCATCCTGGAGTGTACCACCACTTCATGCTTGTTCATAGTTGAAAGCAACCCGGAGTAGCAGAACCATTTTAAAAAATGGCAAAAAACCTGCTGCCGCTTCAAATGCATTTTGTACTTTCCTCTGCCCTAAGAAATCACTCTTGCCTTCACACTTGTCTTCAGTACCTGAAACACTGCCTTGGTGTCCCTCTGCCAGCAATCCCCAAATCAGACCTCTGATCAGCCCAAACAGTTGATGAACAAAACTTCAACACTGAAAACAAGAGTTCCTGTCCTGGATCTGGACAGAGGCGTGAGCAAGGTCCACAGGAACCCCCACAAGGCTTCTGCTGCCTTTTGTCCTCACTCAGGTGGGCAGCAGGGCACTGAGCAGCAGTGAGGGTGTGTTGGGTTCCCATGCTCTCACTGCCTGCCCAGCTGGAGCCAACAGTACCTAGTGATGGAAACTTCATCTTTGGTTTTGACAGTTTCTTTGAAGTGATGCCGAGTGAACTTGCTTGGATCTGTCAACAGCATGTTCCAGCAAGAGAGAAGTTTGTGTCTGGCACCAGCCTGTGTGATGGTCTCAGAAAGCTGCCATTCCCATTTGGCACTGGGATTACAGACTGGGTTCCTGCTTTCCAGCCTTGTGTTGCTGGGCTCCATGCAGAAGCACAAAGACTGGCTGTGTGGTCACCCTGTGCCTGGTAGCCTGACTCACCTGTATGGGGAAAGGTTTGAGCAAGCCTGGCATAGAACCAGCTTAGGACTTCCCTGGCAGGAGGAGCTGCAGCACAGAAGGGCATGGGGACTTCAGAGGAGCAGGGCATCCCAAAGCACCCACCTTGTGTGGCACATTCCCATCTTGCAGGCTCTGTAGCCCCTGACAAGAGGTGCACAAAGCAACCGATGCTTCTTAGCACAAAGGATTCAGGTTCCCTCAAGACTGTCTCTTTTATACTGGAGACCCATTTTCAGTGTTTTCTCTACTATTCCATGGGCCCACCCCTTTCCTTGTAGTCAGGCTACTGTGTCCAAGAAGCCAAGTGCTGCACATGGCAATGCTGTGGCTGGAGACTGCCCAAGTTGTCATAGCCACCACTGTGCCCTGTGTCATGGCAGCTGGCTTTCCTCTGCCATCCTGGTAGTTTTTCTTCCTTCTTGTTGCTTCCTTCTTGTTGCTCCCTTCCAGCTGCCAAGCCCTTGAGCTGTCTGCTTATGGTTTCTGTTGCTGTGCTCAGAGGAGACTAATGGAGTGACTTTGCAAGACCAGGGGATTTTGCAGGAGAGCTTCAGTATGCAGCTCACTCTGAGCCTGTCCTGCTGTCCCTTGTTCCTCTGCCAGCCCTGCCCTTTGCTGTGATCTTCCCACAGGCTCTGGCAGAGGTATCTCACAGCAGCTGCTTCAACAGTGGCATTTCCCAGCTGCCTGCCTTGTCCCTTCGCTGGAGGGGGAGCCCAGTGTCATGCTGATGGATTCCTAGCATGATTACAAGACCTCCAAAAAAAAACTGGACCTGTGTGGATGTGGCAGGTTATGAGCAGAGCAGCCAGGCAGCAGGGGCATGTCCTGCTCCGCCACCAGAGCATGGAGATAGTGATTTCCAGCAGAAGCCTCTTCCAGAGTTGAAATTGAATTTAGCAATGCCCTGAGATGAAATGGTGGTCAGATTAAACTGCAGTTTTCCCTACTGGCTGAGGGAGAAGTAGGGGAGCAGCTCATCCTGGCATTGCATAGAACCAGAGGATATCCCAAGCTGGAAGTGATCAACAAGGATCAGGCAGTCCAGTTCCTGGCCCTGCACAGGACACCAACACAGACATCCCAACAGTCCCACCCTGTCCATCCCTAGCAGTGCTGTCCAAGCCCTCTTGGACCTCTGGCAGCCTCGGGGCTGTGCCCATTCCCTGGGGAGCCTGGGCAGTGCCTGAGCACCCTCTGGGGGAAGAACCTTTTTGTAATATCCATTCTAACCCCATCCTGACACAGCTCCAGTCATTCCCTCGAGTTCTGTCACTGGCACACAGAGCAGAGATCAGAGCTTCAGAGCACAGTGAGATCTGCCCTCAGCCTCCTTAGGAATGATCACTGTGTGCTCCAGGGATCAGCTGCCCTTACTAAAACCCACTTTTCCCCCTGTATGCTTGCACTCCCCTGCACAGCTGCAGTGCAGAGTGCTGTCCTTGCTGTCTGGGATGAAACAGCCTCATCCTGCTGCCAGAGGGTCCAGAGAGAAACTTTGTCTGCAAATACTGCAAATTTAAATAACGTACAGCTTTTCTGCTTTCCTGATACTGAGGTGGGAGATTCCCAGTACACACAGGCAGCTCCATTTGCTAGTGGGCCTGCAGGCAGAGGGGAGAGCTCAGCACCTTTGAGCAGCCTGGAGAAGAGAAGGCTCTTGGGAAACCTCACTGCAGCCTGTAAGTGCTTAAAGGGGGCTTGTAAAAACATGTAGAGAGACTTTTTACATTGACAGATAGTGACAGGAAAAGGGGGAGCAGTTTTAAACTAAAAGAGGAGAAATTTAGATTAGATGTTAAGAGTAAATTCTTCCCTGTGAGGGTGGTGAGGCCCTGGCACAGGGTGCCCAGAGGAGCTGTGGCTGCCCCATCCCTGGAAGTGTCCAAGGCCAGGTTGGATGGGGCTTGGAGTGACCTGGGATAGTGGAAGGTGTCCCTGCCCACGGTAGCGGGGTGGAATGAAATGGGCTTTAAGGTCCCTTCCAACCCAAACCATTCCATTGTTCTGTGATTCTGATTTCCCTCACACACAGTCCCTGACTCTGACCCTCTCGGTTGCCCTGGTCCTTCCATGGGCAGTGGTGTCTGATTTTCTAACCTTTCCAGTGAGCTCCCAGAGAATGACCTGTCTGATGGTGGTGGGTAATGGGCAGGCTGCTGTGGGGTTGTGTCACTGTTTGTTATTAGGGAAGGAAACTGATCAATCAGCAGCTTTGGTTGTAATTCAGTGGGAAGAACCAGGTGTTGCTGAAGGCTTTTAACTCTGCCCCATTTGATTTTCCTGCTCCTGCTGTTGGATGCTGCAGGTTGGTGTGTGCCTTGCTGGGTGAGCCATTGTCTTCCAGCTCCACTTTAATTCTTCCATGGCTGTCCTCCCTCTCTGATGCCTGTCCAGCTTGATTTCCACTCTGGTTCCCTCTGGGAGAGTGCCTGCTCTTGCCTAGTCCCACTCACAGCCTTGGATGGCTTTCTAGAGCTCCCAAAAACTTTCCAAGCGAGTGCCTGGATGTGAGTGGTGCTTGTCCCTGTAGCAGAAACTACGGCTGTAGGTTTAGGAAAGATATAAACAGGAGGATTGCCCCATTGCTGGGGGAGTGGAGTGTGGCAGATCAGGCTCGAGTGCCAACCCCTGCTCTTGGCTCCAGGGTGAGTTGGATTTCTTCCAGGAGTGATACCATCCATCTCTGTTCTGACACCCATGTGGGACAGGAAGAACAGGGGTTTCCAGAAGAGCCTGAAACTGTTTATGCAGAAATGTTTGGATCTGCACTGGCTGAAGCTCCTGGGTGTCTTTAACTATTTACATAAAGAACAGTTGCTCTTTGAGCTCAGTGGGGCTGGTTTCCTTCCTGTGCTGCAGGCAGGGCTGCCCACTCTTGGGTGTTACGTCGTGGTGCAGAGGGGAATCAGGATGGAGCATAAATGCTGGGAGGTGGGGAGTGTGGAGGGGGTGGTAGTTTCACACCCACATGTTGGCATGGGAGACCCTAAGTTTAAAATACTCCTTTTTAAAATAGTTGCCTCTGCAACTAGTGAAGTTTCCTTCTTTCAGCCAGACCATCTGTTCTGCCAGTGCTTTGTGGGTCGTGGGGTAGATGTTACCGGGTGTTTCTAGAACATGAGAGCAGTAGGTGGGTAGAAAAAAGGGCTCAGTCCCCCTGAGTGAGTGGGATAAAGGCAGGCACTTGGCCTCCTCCTCCTCCTCTGCAGGCAGCAGAATCCCTGCAGGCAGCAGGCAGCAGTGCCCTCTACACCCCACTGGCTGGCCAGTGATCTCTCCAGGGACACACAGTAAAGCTCTGAGCTTAAGTTACTCACTTGAAGCATAAAAAGGAGAGAGTGACAAAGAAGCCAGGGTGGAGTTACTGCTGGTTTCACTTTCTACTTCCTGATGTGTGACAGGGTGAGGTTTGTGCGTGTTCCCCTAGAAGGCAACAAAGATTCATTGTGACCAAGTCTTCAAACATCTGGATTCAGATGGCTGCATTAGAAATGCTCCTGGTTGGATTTTTTTTCTGTCCCTACCATGGCAGGAGACTTCAGTGCTCTTATATTTTAATTTGAGTTTTGATCTGCATATTCATGGTGTTTCCAATGCCTTGTTTCAACTGGTGGGTGTATAACAAGAAGGTTTAAGCATTGTGGAAATGGCACAGAAGCAGTGGCATGTTCCAGCATTCTATTTAGCCAGCACTGTTGCCAAAGAGTCTGCTGAGGACCGAGGATCACGTTGCCCTGGTCGTTTGTTCAACCTCTCTGGCCATCATCCAACCCTGAGTCTGGCTGCAGAGGCAATTGCTTGTATGCAGGGACTGGTAAATGAAACAGTTTAAAAATAATTTTCTTTCTGGTTGAAAAATGGTATTCTAATTCAAATGTGACGATACAATCAGAGAGCTCAGCCTGGCATGTGATGAGCTGTCACGAGGCCTATGCCTCAGCTGACTGATAACCATTACAGGGGAAAAAGTACCCAAATTATCCTGCTGAGGTAGTGGCTCACTCCATTCAACCTGCATCAACGTGTCTTCTCCTGGCAGAACCATAAATGGAGTTTCCCGTTGATTATCTTGGCCATCAAAGCAATAACTTGAATTTTTTAAAAAATCATTGTAGCATCTTTTAAATAGAGATTGAGGCTACGTAGGCACCCAGAATTGTGGTAGCCTGGAGGTCACACAATGAGTCAGCAGCTCAGAGGGATCAGCGTGACTAAGGTCTGAGTGTAGGTTGGTAAATCCAGTGTTCGGCTGTAATAAGGTATAAACCCATCCCCGTGGGATTGTGCCCATCACAGAACCTCCATGGGCCTCCTATTTGAGGACAAATATCTCCTGTATGTTCCTTCACAGGCTCATGATGAGGTCTGCCCTGAATTCCCGCTGACTTGTGAAGGCTGTGGGAAGAAGATTCCCAGGGAGAAGGTATCCATCCGACCCTGAACCGTGGGGGTATTTGGTGTCCTGATGGGCTGAGCTTGGCATTCTGGCAGCAGGGAGGAACAGAGTCCATTAGGAGATGAAGTGAGGAAAACAACTGAGTGGCAGCTGTTAATGTGGATGTGAGTTTTGCATAAGGATGGGTGTGAGGTAATGTGTCTCAGGGGCACTCGCAGGTCAGTGTTGGTGCTGCCACTGCCACCTCCCTTGGAATCATGTATGGGGGCAGAGCCTCTGTGGGAAAAGCACACTCATGGGTTTGTGGTCTGTGTAGAGCAACTGCATCAACTACTGCTGCAGTTTTGGAAAGAGAGCCCATCTCCAGTTATATTAATTGATATCTAAATAATAATCTAATGGAATCCATGCCTATAGCATTTTCAGGCTGCTGGCTCCTGGGACAAGGCTCAAAAGTCTGAAAAATTCAAGTTTTGGGAAACATTTTCAAAAAGCACATTCATCTGAAACCATCTTGCCTTCTACAGGCCAATATTTTTAGTAGCAGTGTTGGAAAAAGCCCTTTAGCAGGGCAGGGGAACAGAGGCAGCAAAAAGAAGAGCAAAAGAGTTCTTCCAAATGGGCAGCATAAGGAGGGGCTGGGGGTCGGGGTGCAGCCCACCTTATTGGCAGGCTGGGGTTTGTGGTACAGCCTGGCTTATCTGCAGGTGGGAGCTAAAGCCCTGCAGGAAGCCAGCTCATGGGGTCCCCATGGGTGATCTACTCCGTGTTTAAATATTAACTCCCATGTTTATTTCTCCAAACTCTTGTTGATTATTTGCTGCCATATTAACTCTGAGTAACCCGACTCATTACACAAGCCAGATGGATCTAGAAGCCGTTAAAAAAGTGGTTTAAAATCAGTTTTAATTGACATCTGTTGTAGCAGATGTAGGAGTTAAGTGGGGAGGGAATATGGTGGTTATTCAGAACAGAGCTCTGGTATCTGGTGGTGAGGGGTGTACTAAACCCAAGCTGAAGCTGTGACAGGGCTCGTTGGTTTAATAATGCACTGTGTGGGAACCTGAACGAGTCATCTCAGTGCTGGGGGGTTAGTGGCACCTCTCTGCAGAAGTGTAATGCTGGGATGGAGGTAAAAATACCAAACTGTAGCACGTCCTTACCAGAGTTGTGTGGAATGCCCAAAAAGAATGTACCCTTGTTTCATGGGGTTGTTGCCTGTGCCTCCCATTCCTCAGCCCTCAGGGAAACTCATTATTCTGCATCCACAGCTTCTACCTGTACCTATTGCTTTATCATTCTTGCATGTGCAGGTGAGCAGTGAGACTTCCCAGCCACCAAGAGAAGGAGAAATTAGGCTTTCTTCAGGTGTCAGGGCTGTATTTGTATTCTGGTGAAAGTCACGCCTGATGGCTGGCAGAGCCCAGGTTTAGTGGGCACTGTGACAGCTGGTGATTAGCCATAGCTTGGGCATTCTTCAGCGAGGCTGTAGTTTCCCAAATGTCAGTGTGATGGAATGGGAGCACCAGGGACACACAAAGTCTAACACTGCCTTCCTTCCTGCCTTTCTAGTTTCGGGACCATGTGAAGACGTGCGGCAGATCCAGAGTACCTTGCCGGTTCGAGGCTGTGGGCTGTGCTGAGGTGGTAAGGGCTCCTCTCTTGGGTTACCTTGGGGCTTTTCAGTCCCAGCATTAGAGTTCACCTGCAAACTGCTGTTGCCCAAACTGTCACATCTGTTTTCCTTCAGGTATTTGATTAAACCCATTGTACATGAGCTTCACATCATCTGCTGTGCAGAGTCTGGGCATCCCAGGAGTTAAATTCCTGTGGAAGGAAATCTCCTCCTACTTTAAGAGCACCCTAAGTGCCTTGGGACTGTGGTGATTGTGCTTCTTTCAGGGGGAATGGCTTCACACTGCCAGAGGTCAGGTTTAGATGAGATTTTTAGAAGGAAATTGTTCCTTGTGAGGGTGAGGAGGCCCTGGCACAGGCTGCTGTGGCTGTCCTTGGATCCCTGGAAGTGTCCCAGGCCAGGCTGGATGGGGCTTGGAGCAACCTGTTTTAGTAGAAGGTGTCCCTGCCCAAGGCAGGGAGTGGGACAGGATGAGCTTTAAGGTCTCTTCAAATCCAAGCAAGTGTGTAATGACTTGTGGTCAGAGTGATTCTGTAAGCAAAGAACTGGGGCCAGGCCGTTTCTCTATGTCACTTAGTTTTTTGCAGGTTCCACTGGTTGAAATAAATCCCTTCTCCAGGAAGTTATGTGAGGCTTTGTCCTTTGTTGCCATTAGGTACATCTGACAGAGCTTTTCTGGGAGGGGTTGAAGGAAGGCAGAGCAGACTAGTACAGCTGGGGGAAGTGTTTAGCATCCCTCATTGTATGTGATTTGATGCATTTCTAAAACTAAACAAAAACCCAAACCACCCCCTCCAAAACACATTTTTTAATTCTTTCTTTGTTTTTTACCCCTATAAATTATAAATTTGAAGCTGATGTTGTGACCTGGATAGGAGGAATTTGTTCTGTGCATGGTGACAGTGTAGATTGCACATGCTGAATGGGGGATGTATTTCTCTTCATGTAGGTGGAAAATGAAAATCTCCCGGAACATGAAAGGAAGTGTTTGGCAGAGCATCTCTACATGCTTCTGAGCTCTGTGCTCAGCCTCAAGACTGGTGCTGGGGACCTGAAACCCCTTCCTGTCCCTTCCTCATCACAAAACAGCTCCCCACTTCTGGCAGCAAACTCACTATGCTCAGAGTCGGAGCTCTCCCGGTCCCTGGAACTCTTGGGAAGGTGTGAGGCCCTTGAGAGGAAAACAGTTACCTTTGAGAACATTGTCTGTGTGCTTAACCGGGAGGTGGAGAGAGTGTCCCTGACAGCTGAAGCCTACAGTCGCCAGCACCGGCTGGACCAGGAGAAAATCGAAACGCTGAGCAACAAGGTGTGTAACTGCTTGCCTGGGCTTCCCAGCACTCCCAGCAGAGGCTGTTTCCTGTTTCCTTTCCATGTCGTGAGCTAGCAGAGCTTCACCACTCGGCCCTGAAACTCCACAAATCTGAAGGCAGAACTAAAATACCCTTTGTGCCTGTGCCCAACCCTCAGCAGCTCCCCGGAAAAGCTGGGAATTTAACTGACCTGTGTAAAGCATCAGACCTCTGTTAATTATCAAACTGGGCAAGATACTGAGGGGTTCTTCCTCAGCAAAGTTTTCTGACAAGAGCCAGAGCACCCAGAATTTCACTGCGTCTCCTTGTGCTGCATCTCACTGGATCTGTGGGGCTGCTCACCTTCCAGACTTTTCCAAAGGAGTGCTGCCTTTGCCAAAGGAGTGCCATCAGTGCTGCTGCCTGCAGCAACAGGCTGGAGGTGTGAAGGAGCTGCCTCCACCAGTCTGCTCCAGCACAGTCCCTGTGGAGGCCCCTAGTGTTCCTGGCACCTGGAGCTGTGCAGTTTGCAGTGTACCTGTGCTCTCTGGGCAACTGATCTGGCGTGACCCTGTGTGAGCTGGCAGGGACAAACCCTCCAGAGGTGTAGGTTCTTTTATTTCTCAATTTAGCTTTGTCACAGTGCTGAGTTACTGGGGATTTTTTTCCCCATCCTCACTTCTTGTGCTGCTCAGCCAGTGGAGCAGCTCCTCGGAAGGAGTTTGACATTGGAAAGTTCCCAGCGCAAGCACTAAGCTGTATTGATGGATCTTCTCCAGAGTGACAGGGTGCAGAAGGAAGCTTCAGTGAATTGGCTTATGTTGCTTGGTTTCTCCCTGCTGTGCTCCCATTCTGCTGTCCATTCTGTCCAATGCTGTCCATTCTGGAGAAAGCCTCTCACTAAGAAGCAGTCCCCAGGGGCTGCGGGGTCTCTCGGGGTTTGCCGGCTCTGCCAGGCCCCAGAGCCTGCGTGTTTCTAACCTGCACCCTGTGTCCCGCTGAGCAGGTCCGGCAGCTGGAGAGGAGCATTGGGCTCAAAGACCTGGCCATGGCTGAGATGGAGGAGAAGATCCGCAGCATGGAGGCTTCCACCTATGATGGGGTTTTCATCTGGAAGATAACGGAGTTTGCTCGGAAGCGTCAGGAGGCGATTACAGGCCGCTCTCCTGCCATCTTCTCTCCAGGTGTGCAAAATCCCCAAAATCTTTTGCATCTCAGCTGCGTGTGGGTCTCATGGCGGGTCCTTTGCTTGGGAAATGCTGCCAAGGCCAGGCTGAGAAAATCAGGCTGGGAAAAGAAATATGCCATGTGTAAGGGGGTGTTTTGTCTTGGAAAGTGAAGCACGCAGAGCAGTGCTGTTCCAAGAGGGAAGAGAGGGCTGAGAGGAGAGAGGTGCAGGCTGTGGATGGGATAAGAAAGGGAATTGGCTGTAATTGTTTGGTTTGCATTAAATGTAAAGGCAAGGAAATACCAACTGTTGTCTGTGTTAAAGAAAAGGAAGTGGAGATACTGCTTGCAGTGTTGTGAGGACAGAGTGATTGCCACAGGGTTTGGCAAAGGGCAAAATCTTGAGTTCAAAACAGCAAGTTGTACAAGGAAGGTTCATTCAGGGCCTGACCTGGGACAAGCCAGGGTGAAGCCCATCAGTCTTGGGGGGGAAAGGGAAGGGCCTTACTGGGTTCTTGCTCTGCTCCTTGCCTGGGCCAGGGAGAGCAGGATGCCCAGCTGCATGGTCCCTTCTCCCTGGCTACTCCCACCACTCTGGAGCCATCTTTCCTTCTGTTCCTCAATGGGTTTTACATTCAGAGGGTTATGGGAGTGCTGAGAAGGCCCAGAGGGGCCAGTAGGGATATTCTCCTTGGACTGGCAAAGGGGTCATCTGTCCTGAGAGCCTTTGGGTGAAGCAGGTGGGGAGGAAGGAACAGGGGAAATGAGTTGGGGATTTCCAAGAGCGATGCAATGACGAAGACCCGATCTCTTGCTCCTCACCTGGTGGAAGAGTGTCTCAGCTATTCATAGTCTGCCTGTTGGGAGAAGCACCAAGTCCTGCAGTAAAATATTGGCTGTGGCCCCTGGTCTCTGCCTGTGCCCGCTGAGCCTCGCCAGTCCCAGGTGTACTGCTCTGTGCCGCTGTGGGAGGGTGACTTGTGGCAGGTCCCCTTCCAAGCTGTGACCCCACACAGGTCTAGTGTCACACCTCAGGCGTTCCCAGGACTGCTGGGGAAGGAAAGTGCCTGACATCCCATCCTGGCCATGCCCAAGCCATGCCGTGGGGATCCAAATGAGAACTAAATTTCACTTGCTTGAGCCCCTGCCTGGATCAGAGGCACCAGCTCACAGTGGGGTTGCTGAGGGTGCTCTGCTGCCAGCCAGGTGCTTTATGGGGGGTTTTTTTCCTGCTCACCAGTGTTACTGCCATGAACCACAGCTCCTTCAGCACTGTGGCACAGGAGGATTGGCCCAGCTCTGGGGCAGATCTCCCCTGGCAGTGAGGGAACAGCCAGGGGACTGGCAACTGCTCTGTGCACAGCATCTGCTCAGGCCAGGGGCTGCACTGCCTGGCCTTGGGCTTTCCAGACCTACCTCTGGTGCAGCCCAGATCTGGCTTCTCCCATATTCCAAACTTCAGAGCCCTCAGAGTTCAGAGAGATCTGTTGGTGCCAGGCTGTGCTGCATTGGTCCCTCACTGTGCCTGTTCCACACTTCTCTAACAGCTTTCTACACCAGCAAGTACGGCTACAAGATGTGTCTGCGCGTGTACCTGAACGGGGACGGCACCGGGCGCGGCACCCACCTGTCCTTGTTCTTTGTGGTGATGAAGGGACCTAACGACGCGCTGCTGCGGTGGCCCTTTAACCAGAAGGTGGGTCTGGAGCAGAGCCCACTGTGTCCTTCCATGGCCTCTCTGGTTTGGCACCCACTCGAGCTTCTTGGCACAGTCACTCCGGCCTCCTTGGCAAGGCAGAGGAAGGGCTCTGTATTGGCTGCCCTGGGGGTTCCCCAGGTGTGCTAAGAGCACTGGCTGCGCTTTGGGGCAAGGGGGTGACATGGGCTATTTGGAACCACACAGAGCCTCTGCAGGGGTTGAGGGCAAGGGAAGGTTGTGGTGACCTCAGAGCTCGGGGACAGCGGGTGCTCACTCCCTGTCAGGAGCTCAGATCCCAGCTCCTGGGCACTGCAGGTTTGTGGAATGCATGGAGGCTGGGTGAGCGGGCACAAGCAGATGCAGAGAGGACAACAGCCCTGGCTCAGGGAAATACCTGAGTGCAGTATTGGTTCTGAGAGCAGAGTGTAGGTTTTCAGTCAGTCCGACAGACTTGTGCTGCCACAGGGAGGTTTCCAGTGACAGGCAGGATGTGGAGATGGGGAAGATTTCTACAGGACATTACTAAGGTGACATTCTCTGCTGGTCCCTCTCAGAGGCATTTCTCTGATTTGCAGGTGCGCAGGGTGGCTGAGGCTGCTGGTGTGTGCATGTGTCACAGCAGGTCACTGGGCTGTGCCTCCATGTGTTTTTTATTCAGCCACACCCCTATGCTTTCACCTTTCCCCACAGGTCACCCTGATGCTTCTGGACCAGAATAACCGGGAGCACATCATCGACGCCTTCCGCCCTGACGTGACGTCCTCGTCCTTCCAGCGCCCTGTCACCGAGATGAACATCGCCAGTGGCTGCCCCCTCTTCTGCCCCGTGTCCGTCATGGAAGCCAAGAACTCCTACGTGCGGGATGATGCAATCTTTATTAAAGCCATTGTTGATCTCACGGGCCTCTAACCCTCCTGACCTTGGAGCAGCGAGCACGGAGCCAGCACTGCCCGGGGCATCTCCCGCTTGTGCTGCACTTCAGGCGGGTCTCAGAGCGAGAGGAGGGGGCACAGAGAGGGGAAAAACCCTTCCTGAAAAGGGACCCTTGCTCAGAGTGGAAACAAGGTGTCTGATGGGAGCCCTCTTTCCCGAGGAGAGGGTTGGGTGAACACTGGCAGGCTGTGGAATATGGAAGATTCCCTGCAGGGACTTGGATGTCTGAACTGCTGCTGTCTGGACTCCAGTGGAAACCAGTGCAACTCTTGCTCTACCAGTTTAGCCGACAGCCGCAGCTCTCTGTAGTAAAACAGTGGTTTGCCCTGCCTGAGCTCCACCTCCTGTGGATTTTGGCTCAGCTGTCTAGGATTTCCTTCTGAGATCTCAGTGTTCCTGGAAGTTGTGTGCTGTGGGGTGCCATGGCTCTGCACTGCTGGTTGCTCCACACCCTGGGAGACAAGGACAGTGTGTGACAGCTGCAGTGCCAGGGCAAGAGAGACACAGACTGGTTTGATGCTGTTGGTGTGTTAGGAGGGTGCTGAGCCCAGCTGCAGGGCAGGGGAGCCCTGAGTCCAGCCCTTGCTGGGTGTGTGATGGGTGGTGTGTGGTGGAGTGTGGAAGGGGGCAGGAGGTGCTCCTGCCCAGGAGGGACCATGGGGCAGCACCAGGGATACCTGTGGGGAAGGAGAAGTGAATCTGCTGTGGAGATTGTCCCTCCTGTGCCAGGAGAGGAGGGTGACACAGAGCTCAGTGTGCACCCTGATAGCTCCAAGCTCTGCCCCTCTCTGTCCTGTGTGCTAAGCAGCACTGGGTGGGATGAGTGCTGTGCTGGGAGCTGTCTTTGCTCATAGGCAAAGACACAGGCCCTGGACTGGCTTTGCTCCCACAGTGGGACAGCTCCACCAGCCTTCTGAAGGCTCCTGCTGCTGTTGAGCTCCACATCCATCTGCAGCAGCACTGCCATGTCTGTCTGGGCACTGTAACCCTGGGCTGTGGGATGTGTACTGTCTGCCCATGCAGTGGGCACTGCTGGCCAGCCCCTGCACTCTCATAGTGCCTGCAGTCACCAGCAGCAGGTCTCCCTCACTGTTCCTCCCCATCCCTGAGCTCAGGAGTCATGGGCCACCTGGTTCCAGGTGGCAGCACCCTGGAGCTCTTCCTCCACTCGGCTCCATGTTGAACCTGCAGCCACCTGGGTAGGATCTGTGGGCTGGAGAAGTGAAGTGTGCTGTCCCCTTGCTGTCCCTGGGCTCCTTCCCTCTGGGCAGCACATGTTCAGCAGCCATGAGGTCTGCCAGTGTTAGTGGGGAAGAACTGGCTCCCACATCCCTGCATAGTGCCCTCTGCAGCTTTGTTGTGGCCATGGATAGCTCTGGATGGGCCCTGATCCAGGGTGGACTCGAGGTTTTGTTGCCTCCTTTGCCTGGGCTTCCCACACCCCTGTCAGTGGCTGAACGTGCCCCAGGAGATGTTTTGGTGGTGACAGGAGCCAGCTGTGCACACCCTGCAGTGATCAGGCTGGCTGGCTCTTGTGCTGCTGCTCAGGCAGTGGGGCTGGGGCATGGTCACCCTCCTCAAGGGCTGCCAGGGATTGGCCCTCCACTGCCAGCAGCTCCTGCCAGTGCCCAGCCTGGCTCTGGTGGCTGCAGAGCCTGCCAGCCTTGTGGTGTGCTCACACCTTGGCTCTGGCACAGCTATCCTGAGGGGTCCAGAACACCATCAGGCTCTGCCCTGACAGGGAGCCCTGCAGGGTCTGGCTGTCCCCCCATGAGCTGGCACTGCCCTGACCTGCCCCTGGAGCTGTTTGGAATGTCCCTGTTGCTGCCCAGGAACTCAGGGGCCTCTAACCCTCCTGGCCTTGGAGCAGTGAGCATGCCCAGGAACTCAGGGGTTCCCAATGCCCTGCAGGCTGAGCTCGACCCTGGCCCAAGCTGAACCTCTTGGCTGCTGTGCTGGCCAGGGGCTCTCCAGACAGGAGCTGGGGTGACCCCTGAGCCCCCTTTGGAATCCCTGCATGGAGCTTCTCACACGTGTGTGTGCAGGGTCTGGGGACAGACCCAGCCCCTGCTGTGGGGGGAGGCTGGTGACACCACAGCCCGAGGTGGGAGAGGGGTGACAGGACCCTTCCCTTTGTGCAAGCCCCCTCCAGCCTGTCCCAAGGAACAGATCAAGCCCTGTTTTGCTGCTCTCACCCTGTGCCTTATGAGGAAAATCCAGGCTAGCAGAGCCCTGCTCCCATCTACAGCAGCTCCCCAGGGATGCTTGGAAAAGCCTGGGAAGGGAGAGGAAGGTCAGCTCTGCTCATAGAATTGCTGGGAATTAAGTGTTATGTGGGGGGAGCTTGTTCTGTGTTGATCAGAATGTCTGCTCGTGGGGTGCTGCCTGCAGCAGGGCTGGGGGTTCTGGCCAGGTAGTGCCGGGAGGGACTGTGGAGATGCTGGCTCAGCTGGGGGGTCTGGGCTGTTTTCGGGGTGGGAACTGGTCCTCCTGCCCCAGCACATGTTTGGAAGGTCTGTGGGAGAGTCAGTGCTGCAGCAAAGCTCAGGCTGAGCGCTCCAGGCCACGGGCTTACTGCTGGAGGAAAACATGGCCTGTCAGCCCCTCCCGCCCGGAGCTTTTTCCTCCCCACACTTCTGGTACTGCTGATGCTGTCCGGGCCTTTTTTGGCTCATGGCAGCTCTGGAGCTGGCAGCAGGAATTGTGCTTGTGTGCTGCAGGCAGGGGCCCAGCCCCTTCCTGGGCACAGCTCTGCCAGCCTGGCAGCCACATGGACAAACACTGGACACAAGCCACCGCTGGATTTTTGTGGTTTTTTTGTTTTTGTTTTTTTTTTTTTTCTTTTGACTACACCATCTCAGCCTGGCACTGTGAACTAGGTTTTGTTTTCCTTGAGGGTGTAGCATGGTCAAAACCACTAATAAAAGCTGTTTGAACAGCATCGTTGTGTATGAGCCAGGGGATCCTGGGCACAGCATGGGGGAGGATTGCATCAGGGTAGGGGGGTTTCTGTGTTGGGGGATTATTTCTGTGCTGGGAACTCCCCAGCTCCTGCATCCCTGCAAGAGGATTCCCAAACGAGGGAACAGGGGGGTCTGTAAGGGGAAGGGAAGGAGCTGGAGTCTGGCTGCTGGAGCTCCACTGGGCCAAAGGCCAGTGGGAGTCAGTGCAGCAGTGCTGGGCCAGTGGTTCCAGTGGTTCTGCTGCTGCTGTGGCAAATCCAACACTCCTGTTCCTGGGTTGTAACAGCTCTGAGCTTCTCCAGAACAGGCTGCTTTTCCCTCACTGCTGTTAGGAGCCCAGTGCCAGCAGGATGCCTGTTCTTGCCCCTCCCAAGCTGCAGCACCAGCCCAGGGACTGAACCCGTGTGGGGGCAGCAGCCTAGTGGCCTCTACTCCCTGTGTATGGAAGAGACAAACACAAGGGATGACCATGGGTGCCTGTCCCCTCTGGGAAGCCCCCAGACCCCCTTCATACCACAGCAGCTGCTGCACCAGGGAGATGCAAAAAGCAATGAGGGGACAGTGGCATTGCAGCTCAGGAGGCTGCTGTGGCACAGGAATGCCAAACAGCATTGGAGGGCACTCTGCTTGCCTGTTCCGTGCCTGATAGTGCTTGGAAAAACATAAATCCAGGAGGGATCTAGCCCCTGGCCTGTCCTGGAGTCTGCAGTGTTAAGCCCTGGCTGCCATGGGTGCTTGCTGCCCTTTGGCCATCCCCTGCCTCTCTCCTGTTGCTCACAGCTCTCTAGCCACACTCCCCCAGCCAGGGCAGGTAACCACAGGCTGGGCAGCAGCTCCTGCAGTGCTCCAGCCCAGCCCTATGAGAGTCCTGGCCTCAGCTCTGCCTCAGCAGAGCAGTGCTTGGAAAAACAAGCTCACATTACAGAG
This sequence comes from Urocynchramus pylzowi, assembly GCA_013397555.1. Classification (NCBI taxonomy): domain Eukaryota; kingdom Metazoa; phylum Chordata; class Aves; order Passeriformes; family Fringillidae; genus Urocynchramus; species Urocynchramus pylzowi. Next base: position 272,412 of record VZRH01003982.1, on the reverse strand, counting down.
ATGCTTTAGCAGAATATTTATTCAATGCCAGAGTGAAGAGCAAAACTCAGTACAAACAACACCTCAGTGCCTTGCTCGCTGCTGCACCGAGCCATGGGTGGAGAGTTCACAGTTGGGGGAGGAAGGGGAGGCTGTTCCTTCACTGTGTGAGTGGACAGAGCAGGATGTGGAGCCTGTGTGCACACACAGGAAGGAAGCCCCATTTTCATGACAGAAAACCTGAGTACGGGGGTTTTGGATGAAGCTGGGGCACAGCAGGACACAGGTGCTGACCCTCCTGCTGCAGAGGCTGCTGAAGCCATCAGTGCCATTGTGACAGAAGCTGCCACCTCCATCAGGTCTATCAGCAACCCCAGATTGGGAATGGCACAGGCACCTGCCCCAGGGCTGCCGGGGGGGCCCAAAATGCCTCCCCCTGTGGCTCCTTCCCAGCCCTGCTTCCAGGAGCGACAGCAGCTCCTCTGGGCCCCATCTAGGCCAGGTCAATATTAGGAGCTTAATTTTAGACTCTGACATTTGGGCACCTGCTACAGGGACAGAAGCTCAAGGGACAGACAGTGAACACCACTGAGTCCATAATAACTCCAAGTGACTGTCCCCACTGCCTGTAGGGTCCTGGAAGAGCTGACGCCCTCCATGGCATATTCATGAGAGCTTATTCAGCTGTCACTGCAGGCAGGAGGGCTCCATCCCCATCACCTGCAGGTGAATGAATACCTGCAGCACCTGTGGGTGCCTACACCTATTCACAGAGAACATACCGAAAGAGCCTAAAGTGCCACGAGTGGGTAGCATCGGCAGGAGGTAAGCTGTCCTCGTGGGTACCCCAGAAAGGGACAGCAGATCCCCCCAATAAATACGTTCCCAATCCATAGCTTATTCAAGTGCTACTCAGAGGAAGACAGAGGCAAAGCCAGCACCATGTGACCACCAGCCCTTCCCCCCTGCCAAGTTTGGTTCTGGCAATACCAATACACAGACCCTGGGGCCAGTCAGGCTCCCAGCCCTGGCCCTGCTGCCCCCTCGCTGCCCCCAGTCCCTGCTGCCCTCCTGGGCAGAGGTGCCACGGGAAAGAGGCACTTGACATTCCGCTGCAGCCAGACGAGTTGCCCGTGGAGCTTTGGGACAAACACACATTAATAAAACGCCAATATTAAGAGAGTCCTGCAGTCAGGCAGCACAGCTGCACTGTGGCTCCTGCCAAGCACTCAGCAGCTGGCGGCTCCCAGTGTGGCTGGCCACGTCCCCAGCTTACACAGACCCACACTGGACGTGCCTCAGTGTCCCCTGTGCCCAGAGCTCACCCAGAGAGCTATGCCCAAGTAGCAATGCTGGTGAGAAGCTGTGGGAGCCCACCCTGCAGTGACCAGCTCAGCTGCTGCCCAACAGAACCACAACAGAACCTAGGGCCCCAGCTCTTACGTCCTGTCTGAAGCCGATGCTTCAAGGAGGCGATTGCTGCTGCCAGGGCCCCTCCTTGCTCAGCCATAGGACTTGTGTGCCTAGAGCTCATCTCTGTGCAGGGCTCAGGGCTCTGTGAGCTCAGAAGGAGGTGCTGCAGTGAGGAAGCTGCAGGAGCAGATGTACCTGGGTTCAGCTCTTCTGGTTCAAGAGCCAGGAGAAGAGCAGTTTCCTGGGCCGGGGCCTCCTGGCCTGCCGGACGCGCACGGCCCGTGGGGACCGCCACACCTTGATGGTGGTGTCATCACTGGCTGTCAGCAGCAGCTCCTGCTCCACCGGGCTGAATGCCACCGAGTTCACCACATTGTCATGCTGCAGCTTGGCCAGGCAGATGTTGTAGTGCCGGTCCCAGATGTAGCCGTGTCGATCCTCTGCCCCACTGGGGTGGAGAGACGGTGGTCAGGGGGTCCCACTGGTCCCATTGTCAGCCCAGCAGCCCCAACACCCTGCCCTTCCCACCCCTGTCCTTCTGCAGGGATGGGGGCAGAGGGTACCCAAGCCCCTGTCTCCATGAGCTTCATCCTGTGCAGGCAGCTCCCTTTGGGATCCAGGGCCCCTCAGCTCACCCCACAGCACCTGCAGCCCCAAGAAGGGCATTTGCCACCTGCCACCAAACACACCACAGCCCAGATTTACCCTTTCCTCAGGGATTTACAGCAGGACCAGGGCAGCCACCCTTTATCAGCACTTTCCAACTCAGTCCCTCTGTTCTTTCCAATCCCACCCCCTGCTCTGCTTCCAACACACAGGAGTGTTCTGCTCACCCATAGCAACAGGCCCAGGCCTTCCCAGATGCAGGATCAGGACCCTGCCCACCCCCTCACCTCGCTACGAAGTCCCTGCTGACGTCCAGGAAGATGAAGAAGCACTCCTCGTTGGGCGTGTAGGCGCGGTGCGCGCGCAGCGCTCGCTTCACCTCCTTCATGGTCTTCAGGTCGAACACGTGCAGGTCGATCTCCTCAGCGATGGGAGGCGGCTGCATCGGGTCCGAGATGATGCAGTCCCGTGGCCAGGCCCGGCTGTTCACATACAGGTACCTTGGGGAGGGCAGGGAGGGGTTGAGCTGCACTGCACCAGAGCTCGCAGAGCCCCCTGGCACAGCGGGGATGGAGCCTGCAGCCCAGCTCACTGAACAACTCCAGGCTCCAGGGAACAGGCTGCTGGAACACTCCTGGCCATGTCTGGAAAGGACCAGACATGCACCTGAAAGATGACTCTAGGGGTCAGGTCACACCTCTCTAATCTCACTGAAACTATCTTTAAGGATGGGGCTGTCTTCTGGGCAGCACGTGAAGGGAGACTCTGCCCCCTGCTCCATTCAGGTTTGACCCCACCTGCAGAGCTGCCTCCAGCTCTGGGAACCCAACACAAGAAGGATGTGGAGATGCTGGACTCCAGAGAAGGCCACAGAGATGCTCCAAGGGCTGGAGCCTCTCTGCTCTGGAGCCAGGCTGGGAGAGCTGGGGGTGGTCAGCTTGGAGAAGAGAAGGCTCCAGGGATACCTCAGAGCCCCTTCCAGGACTAAAGGAGCTCCAGGAGAGCTGGAGAGGGACTGGGGACAAGGGTGGAGGGACAGGACACAGGGAATGGCTTCCCACTGCCAGAGGGCAGGGATGGATGGGATATTGGGAAGGAATTGCTCCCTATGAGGGTTGGAAGGCCCTGGCACAGGTTGCCCAGGGAAGCTGTGGCTGCCCCACCCCTGGAAGTGTCCAAGGCCAAGTGGACGGAGCTTGGAGCAGCTTGGAATAGTGGAAGGTGTCCCTGCCCATGGCAGGGGGTGGGGATTAGATGATTACATGGTTTTTAAGCTACCTTCCAACACAAACTATCCTAGGATTCTATGATGATCTACCTCAGGAACAAGACACATTGGTGTGGGCAGCTCCTCCACTCTTAGAAGGAGCCACCCTGTGCTGAGCTGGCTCAGGAACACATTCCTGCCACGGCTAGGGGCGAAGCTCAGCAGTAACACACCATCACCACCTGGATCAGCAGGCACCCAATCCATCCACCACTTCATGTCCTGGTCACCCCACAGAGCCTGTGAGCAGCTCCTGCCCACCCTGGCAGTTGCAGAAGGCCTCTGTGCTCACCGGTGGTCAGGGGAGAGGCCCATGCCAATGATGTGCCCGTGGATGTCGATGACGTGATCCAGGGAGTCAAAGAACTCGTCCGAGCGCCGCTCCTCCCCCAGCACCGGCCCTGCGGTTGTCATCTGATGGGGCAGGATCCTTTTGATCCCTGTGGGGCAGAAAGCAGAGGAGGCAGTTCCACAGGCTGCTGCCAGCAGGGCTGGGGGAGCTCCCAGGCTTCATGGAGGGGCTTCCCTTGGTGCAGCTAAGAAAGGAGAACCAGCTTGCTGTGCAAGGTCTGGGACAGGGCTGCTGTCCTGGCCAGGCTCCTCCAGCTCACCAAGTGGGCTTTGGGCCAGGACCTTGCCCATGAGCAAGGTCCTGGCACATCCAACCCCAGACAGGGAGACCCCAGTGCCTGTGGGTACAGCCAAACCTTGCCTCAGCCCATCTCTGGAGCACATGGAAGCTGTGCTGGCCCAGGAGACACTCTAGTTGTAGAAGGGTTTTTCTCCACAATGACTCCCTGGGCTGGGCCCATTCTCTGCAGTAGCCAGCCTGGAGCAGCCCAGCAGATGCACTGGCTGTGGCAGGGTTTTCCTGCCACTGTCAAGTACAGGTGGGGATCTGTCCCAGAAAGTTCAAAGAACAGACATTTAAACCCAAACTGTGCTCAAGTGCTTTGTAGCTTCTGAACCTCCTGACTAAATGAAACAAGTGATGGGTCAAGCCCTGTCCCCTTCCAGCTCTGCAGAAGTCCAAAACACAAAAATCCATGACAGATCCACAAATGGTCCATGCCCAATGGCTTCCTGGAGGACCCCTGTGAGCCTCAGTAGCTCCTGGGCCCACACTCCTGAGGCTTCATCCTCAGCAGGTCCAGGGGCAGCTGGAAGGTGGCCCAGCCTGGCCATCCCATCCCATTGCCCCTCTGCAGGAATTGCTAACAACACCTTTGATTTTAGCCCTCTCCTGCAGCCCAGCAAGTCACTGGCAACACCCCACTACAGCTCAAGTCCAAGGCCATTCCTGGTATCCCTGAGCCTGGGACCTGTGGGACAGGACTGGTGGCTCTTCCACCCCACTGGTGCTGCTCACCAGCATCTTCACCTTCACTCCACAGCACCATGCTCCCTGTTCCAAACTCAAACACACATGAGTCAGCAGGACAGGCTGCTCAACCTGGAATCAGCACGAGAAACAGGAACTCAAGGAGTTCACGCTGGAGCAGCACTGCATAGAGTGAGAGGTGAGCACAGAATGAGCTCCTTCAGGTCCTGTGGGCACAGAGCAGGTGCACAGGGCCAGTTCTGCACACAAACCAAAGGGCAAACGACACTGCAGTGACTCATGGTGTGACAGGAGCTGAGCCAGTGGCCAGCCTTCCGAGCAGCAGCCTGTACTGCAAGTGCTGGCTGCCAGCCAGGGAGCCACAGAGCTCAAAGGCATCGCACAAATCCCTCAGCCCTGGAAGGCTGAGGGGGAATTCGGGAGCCCAAAGGCCCTGCCTCGGCGTGTGGGAGGCTGCAGGAGGCCTTGGCTCAGCCCAGGGGGTCCAGGTGCCCCTCAGCTCAGCCCAGGGCTGAGTCACCGTGGCTGTCTGCAAGCCCAGCCCACGGGCAGGAGCATGAAGCAGAGCTCGTTCAGTCCAGGTCATATTCCTAACTGAGGTGGGCAAAGACTAAGTTGCTTACAGCTCTGGAAACTGCCTTCCCCCACCTTACTGGGCTGTACTGGTGTGGGACCATGTCATGGGAAAGTCAGGAGAGCAAGAAAGCAAGGCTGAAACTGTGCAAGCAGTGAAAAGAACTGAAACTGTCTGGCTTCACAGCAGTCTTGTCTGGGAGCAGCTCCTTCCTTCCCCACGCTACTGGTCCTTTCCACCTCTCTGCCAGCTTTAGGGTCTCTTGGGGAAACAGCCAGTCTCCCTGCTCCTGCTCCCCACTGAGGAGCTCCCTGCAGGATTTCCTGTAAATTCAGGCTCTGCTAGACCTCTGGTCTTAACAGGAGTGCCCCAGGTGAAAACAAGTGACATCCTTACACAGGACAAGGTCACCAGCAATGCCACGGCCTGGCACATGCTGCACCCACAGCACACTGCACCCCACTAGTACAAGGGAGGAGGCTGCAACCTGCCCAGCCTCGCTCACCACACAAACACTGGCTGGGGCAGTGAATAATCCCCTCGGAAACCTCCCCAGCCCTAAGTGTCTCACTGAGACTGGATGCCCACATAAGGGTGGTCCCACCTATGGCAGAGGGGAGGCAGGCAAGGGGCAGGGGCACTGCACAAGTGACTCACACATCAACTCCATGCTGCTCAGACCAGCCCTGTCTACCCCCACAGGAGAACAGGACCGAGGTCCCTTCACATGCTCCTCCAGGGCAACTGCTGTCCTGAACCAGAAGCTCCTTCTTGCTTTTCTACTCAGCCCTTGCCACGACTTTGGTCACGTGTCATGCTGGCAGCAACAAAACAACGTGAAACTCCTCCAGAGTAAACCAGAGCAAACCCCAGCTCACACATCACAGACAGCACAAAGACCAAGTCTCTTCCTGAGCCGAATCCCAAGCACAGCTGTAGCCCAGGCCCCCAGGGAGCCCCGGCTGTCCCGGGCTCAGACCCAGCCTCACCTATCTGGTGCGGGGAGTAGGTGAGGCATCCTGTGGTGAAGATCAAGTACTTAGTCTTGCTGTTGCTGTCCGTGGGGAGCAGGTTTGGCTCGGGCGGTTTAGTTCTGTTCCGCACAAACAGCTCGGCCACCTTTGTCTCCAGCTCGGCGTCGCTCGGGGCAGGCCCCAGGCGGCGCTCGGCGACGCCATCAGAGAGCTGCTGCAGCCCGCGCTCTGCCGGCACGGCCCCGCCACCCGGCAGCTCCTGCACGGCCGCCTCCGGGGCCGCCCTGGCCTTGGCCCCTTCTTCCTCGCTGTCGCTGCCCAGATCAAAGACTGGGCAGGTGGAGGAAGCAGCCAGCTGCTCCTCGTAGTCCAGGAGCAGATCCGGGGAATCATACCGGCTGCAGTCAGCCACCATCACGGTCCGGATGGTGCTGGCATTCAGGTTCTGGATTTTGAACAGTCTCTTCACTACATTCACATTCTCAGACTCAATGCCCTGCAAGCAGAGGGGAGAAGTGAGCAGGAACCGCCCCAAGTCACTCCCACAGTTCAAACCAAGACCTGAGCCAGCGCAGTGACGGCCCCCGCAGATCCCTCCACACTGTGAGTGGGGCACTGACTCAAGAACGGGCCCCAGGCTTGCCAGCTCCACTGAGCTCCTTCCTATGCTGGATGGAGACAGAGCGAGAGAAAACATTCCTGCAGGCAGGCAGCAGTGGAGCGAGGAGCACTGCAGCTGGGCAGCCCTGCTGCCACCGTACCTGAGGTGATCAGCTGGTGCAACCTGGTGCTTTACAGCGCAGGGCCAGGAGCTGGACTTGATCCTGTGGGTCCCTCCCACCTCAGGATACTCTACATCCTATGATTGACAAGGATTTCAGGAACAGGCCTCTGTGATAAGCATGAAGTGGGATCCCTATGGCCCACAACAGCAGTGGCAGAGAATCCCTGTGCTCCTGGAGTGTGCTTGTACCCCTCAAGGGTACAAGGGGCAGCTTGGTACCTGCTCCTGACACACACAGCAGGTCCCTCTCTGCCTCACTGTTCCCAGCCTGCAGCTGTACTCCCACACGCCTGTTACGGGCAAGGTTCCTCCTGGCCTCTCAGGGATGGAAGGTGTATTGCTGGGGTAATGCCTCACTGTAGCACGGAGATGGGGCTGTGGGAAGGCTCTCTGCTACCAGAGGTCAGCATCTTGTTAAAATCACAAAACATGGGAATGTGCAGGTGTGGCACTGAAACAGAGGCAAAACATGGCGAACACGACTCAGCAGCCCAAGCGCTGGAGAGTGAACGAGCAGTTTGAGGCCAGCACACCTGGCTCTCCAAGTCTCACCACAGAATCAGAGAAAACACCTGGCCCAAGAAACCTCAGCAAGGCCAGGCAGGACTGAGCTCAGCCTCCCTAAGCTACCAAGTGGGAGAAGGGCCATTGCTGGGACACACGCCAGGCTACAGCAGTCCCAGACCAGCTTCAGACCATCAAGGATCTCAAAAGCCCTGCTGTTGGGCAATGCAGGCTGTGAAGCACTGCAGCCAACACCTCAGCCTAATTAATGTGGCAAAAGCTAATGGGATCTGAGGGCAGAGTTCGAATATTGTAGTGAGTATCACAACACTGAGCATGGAGAAACCTCATGCAAGGGTTGCCTCGAGCTCAGGATCCTGAGGGCAAGTCAGAGGAGACAAACAGGGAGGACAGGAGGATTGAGCCACCCGTCCCTGCAGCTTTCCCTCCCCCAGGAGCCAGCAGGAAGCTGCACTGCCTGTGAAGCTGGAAGGAAGGCAGCTCACCTGGAAAGCATTGTTCAGCCACAGCACCGAGCAGGAGGTTATGCGCCCAATCCGATGCAGATTGCCTGATATCAGGTTGGTTTCATTCAGCCAGCAGCCAAACACATCATAGGGCTTATTCCTCACCCTGGAAAGCAGCGTGAAGTTCTCTGGAAGGGAAACATGAGTGTGAGGCAGTGACTTCCAGCAAGAGCCCTGGAGAAACCGTGCGGGACAGAGCAGGTGGATCCAGGTCTCTGTAGGAGAGGCCAACCCCCATCCAGCTCCCAGCCACTGCTACAGAGACAGATTATTTCTCTTTTCTCCAGAGATGTGTGATGATACCTTGCACAAAGGAAACCAAAATAACAGGGCAGTGCATAGAGCCAGAGCACAGAGCAATTCAACCTCCCACCCTTTCCCTGAGCGGGGCCCAGAGCAGGCCCTGGGGACAAGAACGAGTTAAACACGTACAGAACTTCCTTCCCACCCCTGCAGCTTGGGGCCTCCCCAGCCACAGCAGCTGTGCACTCCTGCTTCCTGCTGCACTCCTGATTGCTGGTACTGTGGGACTCTGCACAAAGACTGTGAGATAACACAGTGGGGATAAGCCTCATACACAGAGCTGCAGAAGAAGTGAAAGAGGCTCAGGTGACAATACCTCAGAAAGCCCTGTGAGACCTAAGGGTGAGACTAGGGCCACAAAGGTGACCTGAGAGCTGGATGCAGCCACTTTCCTCTGGAGATGGGCTGGGAGAGCTGGGTGTGTCCAGCCTGAAGAAGAGAAGGCTCTGGGAAGACCTTAGAGCCCCTTCCAGTGCCTGAAGGGGCTCCAGGAGAGCTGGAGAGGGACTTGGGACAAGGGATGGAAATACAAGATACAGGGAATGGCTTCCCACTGCCAGAGGCAGGGATGGATGGGATATTGGGAAGGAATTGTTCCCTAGGAGGGTAGTGAGGCCCTAGCAGAGGATGCCCAGAGAAGGCTGTGGCTGCCCCTGGATCCCTGGAAGTGTCCCAAGGCCAAGGTGGACAGGGCTTGGAGCAGCCTGAGACAGTGGGAGGTGTCCCTGCCATGGCAGGGGGTTGTCCCTGCCCATGACAGTGGGAGGTGTCTCAACCATGGCTGAGCCTTAAGGTCTCTTCCAACCCAAACCATTCTGAGTTTTTGTAGCTCGATGCCAAGCACCACATATGCCAGAGGCAGGGGCTTCAAGATGAGTGCTGTGGATAACCCTTGCCCAGACTGGCACTAAAAAGAGAAGTGAGGGTAAATACACAAAACACTGCCTTGAGGTGCTGCTGTAGTAACCAGAACAGAGTTAAGGCTGTCTGTGAGGTTCCCCTCTGGAACTGTGATTGGAACCCCTTAGCTCAGGAGTCAAGATGAGCTGAGACAAGGCTACTGCACACCCAGAGAAGAAGGGAACCCCCTCATCCAGCACTCACATGCCCAGGGAGCCCCAGGGAAGCCCCACTTACCCATGCTGATCACAGCGATCTCTCCTGAGGAGGAGTTGTGAGGCCCCACAAAGACACCAGATACCAGCAGGAGGGAGTCATCAGAGTTGAACTGGGAGAACTGGGTGTAGCTCCAGTTGTATGGCCTCATGTTGGAGCTGTGCTGCAGGGAGATGTCCAGCTCATTGCTCCAGATCTACAGAGAGATAGACAGTCAGGAAGCTGCTGAGAAGGCTGAGTGGTTCTGCTTTATCTGCTCTGCCAGTGCTCACCAGGACATGAAAAACAAAGAGTATCAAAAACCCCATTTAACTGCCTTCCCCTGCCACCACATCCCTTCCATTCCCCTGACAGAAAATGGAGAGGGGCCAAATGGAGAATTGCTGCTCCATTGGCCAGAGGAGAAGGTGTTCAGGCAGGGAATGCTGCTATCACAGCTGGGTTTCCAGCATGCTCAGACAGATTCCTCCCAGGACAACCACTCAGGGAAGACATGGTCCACTGCAGAGGATCATTATTTCCCCAGTCTTCATCAGACCCAGGGCACAACAGGACACTGATCTGCACCTAGAAAGCAAAGCACCTCGGACACCTCCACACACACTCAGGCTGGAGCTGGAACACACAGTCCTCAAGGCTACATTTGCAAGAGTCATTAGATCTATGGCTTAGAAGACAGCTCAGCACCCACAGGAACCAGCCCAAGTCCAGGGACATCTGGTCAAACCTCTCCACAAACTTCCCAAAGGCTGCTCAGGGCTAAGCCCCACTGGACCAAGGCTGCAAGAGCTGGACAGGGCACCTACCACTTTACCTTGACCGTGCAGTCCTTGGAGCATGATGCAAACAGGCAGCCAGAGTGGGAGAAGCTCAGGTGCAGAACTTGGTCATTATGCTCCTTCAGGGCCTGCACCTCCACACAAGGAATGGTGTCGTAGAGCCTCTGGAACTCCTCGTACCACGAGACAGCCCCTGCAGCAGAGCAGGGACACGGGACAGAAGTGTCAGGGAGGAAAGCAGAGCTGGGCTAAACATGGCATCAGGCCTCAATAAACCAGTCCTGGCTCCTGCAAGCAAGGCCAGGAGCTCTGCTGGGGCACCAACCCAGAGCTGCAGCTCAGCTACCAGCCCTCAACAGCTTCCCCAGTACACACACAGCTCCACACTTTGCTTTCCAAAGCAGCACAGCCCCTGCTGGCACAGACTGGGCAGAGATGCTGGCTGTCAGACCAAAACCTGCTCAGGACAAAACAGTCCTGAGAAGGAACACATGCACCAGCACAACCAAATCAACCAGGGGGGACAACAGGGAAGCTGCTCCTCACCATATCCAGCTCTGCACTGATTATCTCTGTCCTGTATAACCCAGAAAGGGCCTGGGACCAGGAAAAAAACATCTCCATGATGTAAGAGACTTGAAAAAATGAAAGAGAAGAACAGAAGCTGGGCACAGTGTGCTGAGAACAGCCTGGGACACACTCATGGGAGTCTTACTGATGGACAATAAAAAAGAAATAAAGAACATTTTTAATGAAGGGCCTGGCCAGGCAGCCTACAGACTTCTTGTAGCAGCAAATCCCTGAGAAGGGAAGCAAAGAGGATTAGACATGTATATGGATAAGGGCCAACTTTCCTAGTGACACTGAACAGGACTGAAGCATTTTTTGGAACACGCTGCAGCCCAGGAGGCACCTGCTCCTGCAGGCAGGGACCAGCTTGCTGCCAGCACATCCCACTGCTGCTCCAGGCTTCAGCCCCCTCCAAACCTCCTTGTCCTGGCGTGTCCAGCTGGGAAAAGCCCTGGCAGGCCCCGTTTGGCCAAGCAAACCCAACGTTTCCTCTCACAGACCCACTGGATACCCTTCCTCTAACCATGGGGCTGCCCAAGCAGCCAGGCTGGCAGAGACACTCCCCAAAGTCATGCTCCAGCCCCTGCCTACACCTGCCAGCTGTCCCTGTCCTGCTGCCTTGTGCAGGGTGCCCACAGCTCCAGCAGCCAGGGAGGTGCCTGAATATGTTACTGAGCTACACCAACTGCTTGATCCTAATTAGTGCTCAAGAACAGGGCTGGCAGCTGACTAAACAGCTCCAGGAGGCTGGGAGGGAACGAGCCTGGTCAAAAGGCTTCAGAAAAACCCTAAAGAGAACATCCTCAGCCCCACAGAGCTCCCAGGGCCTGCAAGAGCAAAGTCACGCAGCCTGGAGGAATCCCAACAGCATCCCCCTCCCCCAAGAGCCCTTCTGCAGTGGTGTTCCTGCTGCAAGGGGATCAGCTCCCACTGCCTGATCCTTGGCATTTCCTCCTGCCATTCTGCAGCCACTGCAACTCACAACCCAGGATCCAACTCCCTCAGCCACAGCTGGGCCCCCTGCACAGCCCTCCTGAGACCTGCAGCACACCAGGAATGGGCTGCTTGGAGAGAAACCCCCCTGGGCAGCAAGGGCTCCTGCTGCCAGCTCCCAGCTGGTGTGACAGAGCTGGCTCATCCTTCTAGACTGCACCAAACTGCTTCCAGCACTGAAAGCTCAGCAGGGAGCAGAGCTGTGATCGCACAACTGCCACCCCCAAGCCTTCTGACAGCTCGGCCAGGGACAGCCCTGCCAGGCTCTGTCAGCTCTTGCTGTGAGCCCAGATCAAGTCCAACCTGCCCTGGTACTGTGGGGCAGCTGCTGACTCAGCACGTGTCCCCAGTGATGTCACAGGGCCACACATCCCCCAGACGGGCACAGGTGTCCCTGCACAGCCCAGCCCCCGGCACCCTCAGAGCAGCCCCCGGTGCCTGGTCCAGCTGAGAAGGGACAGAGCTGCAGCACAGGGGCTGCCAAGGCCCAGAAAGGCCAAGCCAACAGTGATTCCACAGATCCCATGAAGGCTGGGCTGCAGCAGCACGTGGTGGCTCACTGCGACCCCCGGGATCTGCCTGGACAGCAGCTACACAGAGCACCTGCCTAGAGAGCCCAGGGAGCCTTCTTTCTGTGGAAAGAGGGGAAAGGCAAAGCACGTTCAGCCCTTTGACCCCCGTTCCTGAAGGGTCTGGGCACACCCAGGGCCCTTCCCCTGCACATCTCGGCCCACGACAGCGGGACGCAGCGGAGGGGACGCGGGCCGGGGCCTGCGGCACGGGCAGGGGGCGGCGGGGC